>OU611751.1:4360000-4385000 GCA_914767535.2 Dunaliella primolecta | reverse complement strand
CACACACACCTGACCCTTCTGGCCCGCCTTTGCCGCACGCTGCGCCTCCTGCAGCGCCCTGCGCTCCGCTTTGCTCATCTCCTTCAGCTTTGGTGCACCACCCCCCTGCTGCTTTGGCGGCTGTTGCACTGGCGGCTGCTGCACTGGCGGCTGCTGCGGTCGCTGTGGTTGCTGCTGCTGCTGCTGCGGCTGCTGCTGCGGTGGCGGCGGTGGCGGCGCCTGCTGCGCCTGCTGCACCTGTGGCTGTGGTTGCTGCTGAGAGGGGTTCACAGATAAGCCATGAAAGGAGGATGGGGCGACTCCTGCAGCTGGTACTGCCACAGTGGGGGACTGGGGCTGGGGTACCGAGGAGGGGGCAGGCTGAGCTGTCTGCGGTTGGGGGGGCTTGCCCACGTCAAAACCTGTGGATATCATGAGGCAGGGCAGGGTGAGTCATCTTTTTGCCATGGGGCATAGGAGGCTGTAACACGTGCTGCTGCTGCTGCTGCCTTGTGCAGCTACACACAGACAAGAACATCAAAAGTGCCGACTGACCACTAGGCAAAACAAAGCAGCATACGTAACAGGCACGCAAGTAAAACCGGAATGCGCGCATGGTAAACACACACACACACCACTCATGTGCACATGGACAGATACGACAGAGGCATGCACAGACCTGGGGTGGCGGATGGTACAACAGAAGGGGAGGCCACGAAGGGAGGTGCCACGCCAGTGTTCCCCTGCAGCTGTGTATTGGGGGGGCCGGACACATCTGGTGCTGGCAGGTCTATGGACTTTGGGCGGACGCTTGGTGGGATGCCGCTCGTGATGCTGCTCTCTCCTGATTGCTGGCTGGTGCTGCCTGGGCGTATCAAAGACATGTGAGTCAGCATATGGACTGCAAGATGTGAGGCAGTGGTTGCGGTCGCGTTATGGCCTAACATTCACAAAAATGAAGGCACAAACAGGCCCACCTGTTCGGCATGCGGCAATGTGGAAAGGCATGCTTACGCGATGTCACGCTGTGAGGAAGCATGCTTACAAGCGAGGTGCGAGGAAGCAAGCTGTGAGGAAGTATGCTTGCAAGCAATTGTACAAGACAGAAGGTTGTTGCACATAATCTACACCACCGCGCTCACCTGTAGGCAAAAGGACACTGCATTTGCGGCATAAGGGTGATACATATGTGGTAGAAGGATGCTGCACATGGCCACTAAGTGCTCACCTGTAGGCACACTCCCGAAGGCAGGCGTCACTCCAGTGCTGCTGTGAGGGAGGGCGCATACAAAACAGAGAGGATGTCACTGATGTTAGCAGTATGACGGGCAGCTGCAGCTACAAACAGAGCATCAAGTACACATCAATGCTGATGTATCACTTGGGCTCAGACTGCAAGACACCTGCTTACCTCACTGTTGCGCTTGCCTCCTGCAACAACAAATGCAGGAAAGTGTGTGTGTTTGTGTGTGTAAGCGTGTGTGTGTGTGTGCTGTGGGTGTGCATGTGTGTGTGCTGTGGGTGTGCGTGTGTGTGTGCTGTGCGTGTGCATGTGTGTGTGCGCGTGTGCGTGCGTGCGTGCGTGTGTGTCTGTATGTGTGTGTGCGCGTGTGCGTGCATGTGTGTGTATGTGTGTATATGTGTATGTGTGTGTGTTATGTGTGTGTGCAGGCCTGTCCATGCGCTGCTCATCATGTCAAGCTGCTTGCAGCAAGCAGTGGCTCCAAAATCAAAGCAAAAGGGCACAAATAATCCACTCAGACTTCAACCCATTAATCAAAGTGTCAACTGTGCAATGTTTCCATCTCATCGCATGCAAGTCACCTGAGGTGTGGGCTCCCGCAACACATAGCTCTCTCTCTGCAAATGCATACATCGTGACTGGGGGCTTCAGGCAGTGCATGCATACCAGCATCAGATTCAAACAGCATGAACAGCAGCAGACCTGGAAGGTAGGGGGAATTATGACGGGGGTAGGAGATCCACCGCCCCCAGTGAAAGAGGAGCGCCCGGCCTCCTTGGACAGCAGGCCCTCTGTAGCAGGAGAGGGGGTGGCTCCATCCACATGGAATCCCACTATCGTCTTGGGCACAGGCACTGCACCCTCTACCTGACCAGCCTCATGGGTGCTCCTTCGCGATGATGTACGCTGCAGATCAGGTTTTTTAGAGTCCATTCCTTAAATTAATTTTATTTTAGTGGAAAGGCATCGGGAACATGAGGCTGACACCACTGGATGTGTTGATGGAGAGTTGCATAACATTAAACACAAATGAAGGTGATTTCTCCAGATAAAATCCGTCCTCCATGGAACCGCTAGCCAGCTGCTGATAAAACAAGTTGAGGAGACATGGACTGACTGAGGAGCAAGTGCTAGCATTGTGGGTCTCTATGCCAACCTCCTCCACTACTTTAACTACAACTTAATAGCTTGAGACCACAACTTCATAGCTCTCCCTCCCTCTCTTCCCTCCTTGGAACTGCTAGCCTAATTGGCAGAGCAAGAAGGTGGAGACATGGATGAGCATAACGTGCAGTGGGAAGACCTGCCTGACAATGCTGAGGAGGTGGAGACAGTGGACTTGTCTGGGGAAGGGCTCAGCGATGAAGATCTGGTGCTAGGGGGTGAGAGCACAGGCAGCCTGTCCAACCAATTGGAACAAGAGCGCCCAGTCCTCCCGTAGGGATGCCTTACTAAACAAGGATGGAGGCATGTTATATCCAATGACGAGGGCCCTCACACCAAGGAACTCCCTCCTCCAAAGTGGTCATGCCTCATGCCTCGTTGCTGATGCATGCTGTCTGCTTTGCAGCAGCTGAGGATACAGACAAGGGGCGCCAGGCAGCCAGCGGCAAGGTCAGGAAGGCCATCACCAGAGCCACACGGGAGCATGCAGCCATGGTGCATCGCAGCTGCGCGCTGTGCCTGGTGGGGCGTGCCCTGCTGTACGACAAGGCCCTGCAAGATGAGGAGTTGCAGGTAGGCGCGAAGGGTGCAGTCTTGTCATCATGCAACTCACATGACCTCTTGGTGACTGTCAGCATGGATGGAGGGGCGCTCAGCGTCTGCGCAGACTTGACAAAGGCAAGCATGCTGGATCTGAGGAGCAGCGACGACAGGCAATGTAGGTGCAGCGACAGGTTTGCAGATCTTATGGACATGATGCACCCTCGGGTGTCTGATTGCATGGTGGGTGCAGAATTCATTTATGGGCGATCAGTGTATCAAGGTGCAGGTTAGCAGGTGTTGAATGTTTCGGAGTACAATTAAGGCAAGTCAGCTGGCTGCTATCACTGACAATCATGGAATTGTCACCAGCTTTCTTGCACACGCATGCATGCGAATGCTCATGAATTGGAAATAAGTAGCTCCATACCATTCAGAATCCATGCGTGTACAAACTGATCTCTCACCTGGAGCCCTCAACTTCATGCTTGCCAGACCCTGAGCGTGCACAGTTTTTTTGATCATGCACACCTGCAGGCCATGCTGATCTCCCACCTGGAACCCTCAACTTCGTGCTTGCTGGACCCTGAGCATGAACAGATTTTAAAACCATGCACATCTGCAGGCCACGCTGATCTCCCACCTGGAGCCCTCGACTTCGTGCTTGCTGGACCCTGAGCACGAGACGCAGCGCGCCATCAACTGCTTGCTACCCTTCCTCAAGTGGTTCCGCCAACACTTCCAGATCGTGCCGCCTCCCGCTTCGCAAGACGGCAGCCTGGATGACTTTCCTTATGACGCACCCAGTATTCATGCACAGGTCCGTACTTTGAGGTTGGGCTGGACTGTGGAGTGGGTTGACTGGTATGGCACACGAGTACCTGCATGCACGGGGCATGCCTTTTAGGCCCGGTCTGCCCAAGCGGACATTGTGAAACTGAACCAATTTTACAGTGCCACTGGCCATGCCTGAGTGTGCGGGTGTCGAGCAGCTTGTCATGCTACCTGGCTACTGTTTCCATCAAGGTTTTAGCTTGCTGCATAGGTGCTTTCCACAGAACTAAGGCACATGGACTCTGCTTCTTGCTACACCGAGATTCCAGCAAGATCCTCGTGCAATGGGTGCAGCTGCCTCCCCTAGCTATACCCAAACCCCCTGTGCCTCCCCAAGCTGAGCTACCTAAAGGTGTCCAAGGGTTCATTTTAAAATTGCAGTAGGTTCTCATAGCTGCGTCCTTGCACCTGCACCAATTAATTGTCCGTCCTATGGAATGCTGCAGGTTCTGCGAAATGAGAGCAGAATAGGATGGACTCCCAAGAAGCTGTGGCTGTCTGAGCTCATTTTAAGTGTGCGTCCTCGCATTGCACTGATGGTATGTCCACCTTATGGACTGCTGCAGGTCCTGAGAGCTGCACAAAATAAGCTGGGTTCTCAAGAGGCCGTGGTGGCCCTGTTTGTGCAGCTGGTGCGGTCACAGGGCGTTGCGGCCCGCTTTGTCAGGTGAGTGCGGTGCGTCACGTCATGTGAGTGCTTTGCACAGCTGGCTTTGCCACAGTGCGTTGTGGCGCGCACACTGTCAGAGAAGTGCGGCGTACGTCAGGTGAGTGCGGTGCGTTACGTCATGTGGGTGCTTTGCACAGCTGGCTTTGCCAGAGAGCGTTGTGGCGCGCACAATGTCAGGTGTGCGGCGTGTGTCAGGTGAGCGCGGTGTGTCATGTCATGCGGTACTTTGCGCAGCTGGTGCAGCCACAGGGTAGCGCTGCACGCTTTGTTAGGAGGGCACAATATGCAGCCGCCACCACCATCACCACCACCACCAAGGTGCGGTCACAGGGCATCGCTGTATGTTTTTTCCAAGGGTGGCCTCTGCAAGTGAGGGCGGTGCGTTATGTCATGCGGGTGCTCTGTGCAGCTAGCTGAGCCACAGGACGGTGCTGCTTTCACTGTCAGGTGAGCACAAGGTGCAGCCACGACCACCACCACTACCACCACCATCAAGGTGCGGTCACAGGGTGTCACTGCGTGCGTGTTGCCTCAAAGTGTGGGCTTTTGTCCTGCGTCCCTGGTAGCATTAGTTCTGCCAAGAGGCAACTGTGTCGTACCTCGCAGCCTAAGCTTCGCTTTGCAACTTTGCCAGGCACGGATGACCTTGGCCTGCGTCCCTTGCAACAATGTCTGATGCTTGCACATGCATTCGTGCGTGCTGTGTCAAGACTGATTGCACTAAAGGTCGATGGAGCAGGTCAGGATGGCTGTTATCCTGCATGGTGCTGCATTCATGCTCATGAGCAGGGTCCTGCGGGTGACAAGGGAGCCCACACAAGGACTGTTGCAACATTCATGCTCACGAGCAAGAGGATGCTGGAACCCACACAAAGAGCTCACTTCTCTGTGCCACAAAACATGCACATGCTTATTCATTTACCCCAGCAGCTGTAACGGGTGTTCTTCATGATCTCCCAAAACATCCTCTTTCACGGTGCATCAATGCTTATTTTTTTTACGCAATAAGGATGCTCACTTCTATTGATCTCACGCTGCAGATTGCTGGATGGTGCACCTCTCAGCCCTTGGCAAAAAAAGACAAAAGTTCTGCGCACACAAGCACCTAATAGCCGAGGCCCCTCTCAGCCAAAGCAGGTGAGCTAAATTGCAAGCTTATTAACATCTGCCCATTCATGAGGGCAGCAACCATGCAAAACAATCTCTTTAGCCCTTTGCCTGTTGCGCATCCAAGGAGACGCTTCTGGCAGTTTGATTACAGGCAGTCAGAGTTCTGGGAAGCAAGGCTGAGGTCGAGTCAGATAACCAGTTGTTGTGCGTGGCATTATGAGATTGCCCTTGAGGGAGCACACCCATCTCTTGGTCACGTATCCACCTATTTTTTCTTCTCCCCCCCTCTCTCTGTCTGTTCTTGCATACTTGAGCAACTTGGTGAGACACAAGGCGGGGGGAAGTCTTGCATGTTTGTATGGCTTTTAGGGGTTGCATTGGCCTGTTCTGTCCTTCCTTGAGGGGCCAAAGTGACATGAAATACGGGGACAAAAACAAGAAAAGCCCAGTATTGTATCGTGCTCCAAGGTGCAAAAGGGGAAAAAGAGCCCTCAAAAGTGCATTAGCAGGCTTCAATCATGAGGGGTAAGTACAATGCAAGCAGGTGCTACTGTCCACACAGCCTTTTTTGTATGTTTGTCCATGTCTGCAGCAGATAGGAAAAGGCGGCGACGGAAAAGGGGGAGACAGCAGCAGCAAGGCAGGACAAGGTGGCAAAGGCAGACAAGTGCAAAAGGACCTGCTTGAAGACCACAAGCCAAGCAGAGGCAATGCCAAGGCAGGGGCCAAGCAGCAGCAGCAGGAGAGCGCAGGCCCTTCCCGCAGGGAGGTAGAGCAGTCTGGCAAGGGGAAAGGCAGTGGCGGGAGGAAGCGCGGGGCGAGCTCTGGGGCTGGGGAGAATGCAGAAGCTGCGGTCGAGAAAAGGTGAGGTCTAAGCCATGGCTAAGCCTCGCAGTGCTTTTGATCTTTGATTTGAGTGTGCGGGTCCCCAATGCATTTGGTCCATGTGGCTATGTAAGTGGGAAAAGGACGGCTAGGAAAGTTGTCAACCTCTGTTGAAAGTGGACAGAGTTTCTCTTTCCGTCGGTAGTGCAGTCTGTGATACCATACGGTCTTTTTTCCAGCAAACAAGAGCTCTGATGCTTTTGTTGAGGTGCAGTGCCAGTGGGGGAAGAAAGTGAGTGACGCATGGCATGCATGCTCGAGCGTGCGCAATTGGGGCGGTTGATGTGCAAGCAGATGAGTGCATCACAATCGAATTTGGGTTCACCGGGGCGTCTTCTCTAGACTCTGATTCACTGGAGAGCTGCTACATGTCCTGTCTGGCACCACCAATGGCATTTTTAACACCGCCACCTTCATCACTGTCATCTTTAGCAGCAGCAGCAGCAGCAGCAGCAGCAGCTGCAGCATTGTCAATGTCATTGCCTTCGCCAACCTCGTCATCTTTGTCAGCATCATCCACGCCATCATCATCCCTTGACAGCATCATCCATGCCACCATCATCCCATGTCAGCATCATCCACGCCACCATCATCCCTTGTCAGCATCATCCACGCCATCATCATCCTTTGGGGTTTACTTCTGCATCGTTGCGGCACTGCTGTTGCACTCCTTGATGATGCCAGTTGTGCATGCCAGCACCTTGTAGGGGTTTATGCTGCATGATCATGACCCAAGCAGCCGCACTCATATGCAACAGCACCCTGTTACGACCTACTGCCTGCATGACCCCTGTGCCACCACTACCACTACGAATGATATAATACTAATACTGCTACAACAACATTGATCATAATAATATTGATGATGGTAGTGACAATAAATACCATTGTGTCAAGTACTATATTGATCGCGTGAAAGTGTTGATTTTTCATAGGAATGAGTTGTCATGCCACAGCATCCTGTGATGAAGTGCCGCCCTCATGGCCCCTCTGGCTGCACTGCTGCGGCATCATCTTGACGCGTCTGATTGCACTGTAACTCTGTAGCATCCTGTTATGGTTTATTGCCTCACCGTGACCCCTCTGGCTGCACTGCTCGCGGCATCATCTTGATGCTTCTGGCAGCACTAATATGCTACAGCAACCTGGTGTGACTTGCGGCTTCTGCATCACAACCGCTATACTTTTGATTTCAGGCAGAGGCGAGGAGATGATGAATTTGAGCGGCAGCTGCAGATGGCCATGATAGCTACACAGGCAGAGCAAGCAGCGCGTCAAAAGCTTGGGCCCCCGGAACAATCACCTGCAGGACGGAGGGATGGAAGAGGGGGCTCAGGGGGTGCCAGCACCAGCAAAGCTGCCCTGACACCCTCTGCCAGCGTGTTCCACTCTGCAACTCAGGCGCAGCAGGTGAGTTTGATGCATGCAGCCTTCTGCTTGCAAGGATGGAAGTCAGCATCCCAGTGAACTGTTTGGTTTTTGCAATCTGGACCACTCTGTGATAAGGCTCCAAAGTGCCTGCTCTCCAAGTGAATTTGCTATGTTTGCTGTTGTGTGCATCTAGCTCGGTGTACGGTGTTTGTTCCTGGCCTCGTGTGTGATGCTGTTGCTGGCATCCAGTTCCAGCTTGGGAGCGCTAAAGAAGTGACAGTGACTCAAGCAATGCCACAACGCTGGGTACGTCTCGGGGCTCCTTCCATTCCAACTGCTGGATACATATGCGTGCTTTTGGTCCCATTTCAACTGCCGCATGCATACGTGTCTCCTACAGAGCAAATCCCTTGGCCTGGGAGCTTGCTAGCACGGCCGGGTATAAGGGTGGCGCAGGTGTGGTGGCCCCCAGTTTGACCAGCTGTTGGATGGAGAGAGATCCTGACTGAAGCACCTCTTTGGTTGGTGACCGCATGCCCGCTTGGCAGGGGAGAAAGGGTGGTGTTGTCGTGGCGGCCCCTGACTTTGCCAACTGCTGGGCAGAAGTGTGGTGTGGCAGCCCTGAGTATGGGCGCTGGGTGCACGTGGACGTTGTGGCCACAGAGGTTGACAGGTGGGTGCACATTAGGGGGGGGGGGGGGGGGGTGCATGCGTTTGTGTGTGTGTGTGTGTGTGTGTGTGTGTGTGTGTGCGCGCGCGCAGGTCGGCATTTGGGGCCGCAGGTGGGTGCTTTGCATCCTAGGGTGTAGGTGCAAATAGAGATGATGCCCACAGAGGTCAACAGATGGGTCCACATTAAATGTGCGTGTAGGTCGGCATTTTGGGCTACAAGTGGGTGCTATGCATCCGGGGGGGGGGGGGGGTTGCATCCGGTGGGTTGGATACATGTGGGGGTATCGGAGGGTAGGGGGGGTGCACCTTGGGTGCAGGTGTGTGCATCAGGGGCATGTGGATGCAAATGGAGGTGGTGGCCGTGGCAGTTGGCAGGTGGGTGTGCAATAGGTGTGAGCGCGCGTGAGCGTGAAGGGCCATTGGTGGGTGTTCCTGCCGATTGTTGCTGATGCCTGTGGTGTGTAATGGGTTCACCGTCAAAGCATAAGTGGATGGAGGGCAGGAGAGCTGGAAAATTTGGATGGAGAGGCTGCAGCTCCTCTGTGTTCTGACTCATTCTGAGCACACCCAGGCCTCGTATTCAGATTGTGCTTAGGTTTCAAGCCGCGGAGTCTGGTTTCCATCATCCCTGTGCCTCACATGTAAACAGTGACAAAAGTAGTAGGCCTCACAAAGCAAAGCCCAATTTTGTCAGACTGCTCTGCTGAATGCTTGCCTTGCATGCCCACAGGCCTTAGGAAGCAGAATCCATGCTTGCAAAACAACAAAATCCAACCTTACAAAGTCCCGCTTTTGTTCACTGCTGCACCTTGCATGCATACCTACAGGCCTCAGGAGTCCATGCATGAGACGCAAAGCCCAAGCTCACAAAGCAACACCGGTTTTGTTGCTTGCTGCGCTTTGTATGCATGCATGCCCACAGGCCTCAGGAAGCAGAATCCTAGCAAAGCTTCACAGGAAGCAAGGTCAACTTGCATATCACCCTGCACCTTGCATGGCTGCAGACCTCAAAAGGTGGAGTCTTGCGCCACAGCTTCTGGCACTTACGCAGCGGCAGCTGGCTACGTGGTGGCGTGTGAAGAGGGCGTGGTGCGCGACGTCACCACGCGCTACCTCACAAACACGCTGGCTGTGAAGCGTCTGCGGGATGGGCCCTGGTGGGCGGCCACGCAGCAGAAACTGGAGCAACTTGCAGGTGAGGAGGTTATGGTTGCTGGTGCCATTTATGAGCTTGCCAGTAAATGCGTCTGAGGGATGGGCCCTGGTGGGCGGCCACGCAGAAAAAGCTGCAGCTCGCTTGCGGTTAAGGAGGTTATGTTTTTTTTTATCACCATTATGAGCTTCCGGTTATAAGCATCTGACGAATGGGGCCTGGTGGACAGCCATGCAGCAAAAGCAGGAGCACTTGCAGGCAGCTAGGTTATAATTGTGTAATCTCTCACGTGCACTTGTAGATGAGCAGTTCGCACCACAGCTGCTCCCGTTCCGTAGCAGCAACAAAAATGTTTGATCATGGTCAAAACATGACAGAGCTTGGAAGGATTGCATGAAGAGTCGCATAAGGTGGACCGCATGCATGTCTGGCAAGTGCTTCTGAATCCAAAGAGCGTGTCTCTTTGATGGTCAAATCACTGGTTGATCGATTGGTTCAAGATCAGTGTTTCTGGGTTTGAATTGTGGCTTCCTTTGATAAAACGACTTGACTGGTCTATTGGCTTCTTTTAAATGAGTGGGTTTGTGGAGCAGCATTCTGGGGAAGGACACTGCATTTGTAAGGGCTGCTCCGTTGAGGGTGCTATTGAGGAATGGCACTGGGAAGACGAAGGGGCATTGCAACATTGACAGCAATGTGGCTCCTTTCCCTTAAATGATGCAGGGAGTGTTGCCTGCATACGTAGTTTTCTTTTCTTTTTTTTAGACGGCACTGCCTATGTAGTTTTTCTTCTCTTTTCTTTTTTAAGACAGCTGCACCAGGGCACCGTTGAGGGTGCAATTGAGAACCATCATTGGAGGAGGGAGGGGCTGGCGCTAGGAGGGGGAAAGGGGTTTTGCAGTGTTAAGGGTTGCATTCCAGTAAGGCCGTCCTTGCGCTTTGGTCATTGGATGCAATGGCCACCAAGGTAACTTGGATGAACAACAGCAAACAAGGCTCACAGTTGTGCAGAAGCCAGCGTACGCTGCACTCAGCACTTGTACCGCGTGGAGCTCCTCCCCCCCCGTGAATGAGGACAGGTGCATGAAACCAAGGCCTTGAAGCAGCTGCCTGACCTGCAAACACTGTGCTTTCTGCCATCCCTGTTGCAGACAGACCACACAGTGTCAATCTTGGGACAACTGTTTTGTGTCCTTAATCAGTTGCAAGCGTGCCTGCTACACATGCAGATCAAGGCGGTTGAAGTGTTTGGAGTATGGATGTACAAGATGCATGCTATTTGCGAAATGCTGTGTTTGCACCTGAAAGTTGTGGGTGCTTGGGGTAGGATTAAGATTTTCCCGCCAAAGCATTTTAGAAATAGGAGGAGTGCATGAGTAGATCTGTCTAGGGCTCGGGTCCTGCCTGTTAAGCAATCATGAACAGGACCTGTGTGAAAAAGGAGCCAGCAAACCAACTGACCCGTGACTGTGGTACTCCTGCAGAGATGCGGGACCATGCACCCATTGCTCCTAGCCCATCGGAGCCCATGGCCACCATTGACTTGACCAGCGATATAGACATGCAAGGAAATGGTGCCGGGGGAGGCAGCGCACAGCAGCAGGGGCAGGAAGGGGCAGGCCAGCGCCAAGGGGGAGAGCAGCAGCAGCAAGGGCAGCAAGGGGGTGGGCAGCAGCAGCAGCATTCGCAGCAGCATAAACACCCGCAGGCCAGCAGCAATTGCGCAGGCCTGAGCCACACCACGCCCACCTCTGCTAACAACAGCACGCGCACAACCCCAGCTTCCAAACAGGGAGAGAGTTTGCCAGTGGGCAGCCCTCATCAGAATGGGGTTACAGGCTCAGCTTCAGGGCGGGCAAGTAGCAGTGCAAGTCATCATAACCCCGGGAGTGCGGCACCTGGTGTTTCAGGGAAAGTGGGGGGCAAGAAGGGGGAGGGGGGACAGGCAGGGGCAGCAGCAGCGGCAGCAGCGCTGCGTGCAAAGCGGGAGGAGGCAGAGCTGCAGCATCAGGTGTGTACATGTATGTGTGTATGTGCTTGCGCATGTGTGTGTGTGCGTGCGTGCGTGTGCGTGTGCGTGTGTGTGTGTGCATGTGCGTGTGTGTGCGTGCGTGCGTGTATTTGCGTGCTTGTGTGTGTGCTGATGGCAGAGTTGGTAGCTTAACACAATACGTAATCCTTAAACCTGCGGCAGGGGTCAATTCATACTGAGCAGGGCACTCCGCTTCTTGCCATGGCAGGGACAGATTCCTGCCTGGTGCTGATGGTGAGCCCATTGGTGTGGTGCCTTCTGATGCTTACATGATCACAAACCATGTGCGACCTTGTGTGCGTTTGGTCTGGCCTTCTCCTGCAGGAGAAAGCAGGACTTGGGTTGCCCACCTCGATAGAAGGCTTCAAAGCGCATCCGCTGTACGTACTTCAGAGGCACATCACCAAGTACGAGGTGCGAGCAGCGGCATCGTGAGGTGTATGCCCAGAGGGCGCCCCTATTTTGGAAGCACATGGGCTGGAGGACCCCTTTTCTTGATTGGCTGGTACTGCTTCTGTGCAGTGTTGCTGCAGGATGAAGCGCTTCCATCAAAAAGAGTGGAGCCCATCAAGTCGCAGTTGCTACTCTGTGTGTGTGTGTGGTTCTCTGGTGCATGAAGCCTCAACTCACTCTCCACTGCACTGCAAGGGCTGGCTGCACTCTTGAGTCTCGCGCTTGTCTGTGCAGCAGGCAGTATTGCTTACAGCAGAGGTTGGCAAGGAAGGCGTGCTGCCACTCTGAGCGCGTGCGTCCATCATTTTGGGCCTCACCTCCTGTGTACTATCACACATTCATTTCTTTCATTTTGTTACACTGTACTACCCTTTGATGCCAGGCACTTAAGCCAAACACACTGCCGGTAGGGCTGCACAAGGGGGAGCCTTACTACCCCCGTCAGGACCTTTCGGAGCTGCACACCACGGACAGGTGGCGGCGTGAAGGGTGGAAGGTGTGTGTGCGGGGAAACGTCCTGAAGAACACTTGTCAACACACTTGTGACAAGCTTGAAACTCTTCAGAAAAGCATCAAATGTGGACAGCTTGAAGCACGCTAGGCTAGGAGGTGGGTGGATTGCTGGAAATTGAAGGCGGGTGGTTGGCAGCACAAAGGCTGGAGGGTGGAGGGGGGCCCTCATGGACTGTTGTGTACAGCTGTACCCAGTAGCAAGCACCAAAATCACAGGGCATTCTTTTTTCTTTGCAAGCTCGTGCCCAGTTCTCATAACACACATGCACACACAAACATGCACACATGCAACAGACAAGGATAAGGCGATTCAAGCGCCTGCTTGCTTGATCTTGTTTTGGTTGTCCAACGTGTTTTCCGCCTTGTGGCTTAAATGTGCACTGCTGGAGCAAGGGTGAGGCGACGGTATTGAAAGGCAAGGCAAGGGCATTATGTGAAGGCAGGGGGATGCCTATGATGCCTGGAGGTGCAGGAAAGCAAGGCAAGGCGAGGGCTTTGGTGGATACAATGGTGCAGGAAAGCAAGGGCTGCAAGGGCTTTGCCAAGGGCTTTGGCGGGTGCAATGGTGCAGGAAAGCGCGGCTGGGCAAGGGATTTCGTGGGTGCAACGGTTCAGAAAAGCAGTGCAAGGCGAGGCAAGGGCTGAGGCAAGGCTTTGGTGGGTGCAACAGTGCAGGAAGGCAAGGCGAGGCAAGGGCTTTGGCAAATTTTGGCGAGTGCAGTAATGCAGGAAAACAAGGCGAGGCAAGGGCTTTAGCAAGGGCTTTGATGGGTACAATGGTGCAGGAAAGCAAGGCAAGGGCTTTGGTGGGGGTAATAGTTTAGAAAAGCAAGGCTAGGCAAGGCTTTGGCAAGGGCCTTGGCAGGTGCAATGGAGAAGGAAAGCAACGCCAAGTCAGGGCGCAGGGAAAGACTGGGTGATCCCGTTGGTCGCTGTAGCCTTCAATGCCTAGGTTTCCGTTGTGAGCATCAAGATGTTGATATCGCTTGCTGCTCCGCACTCTTCAGGTGCTTGACTCCGAGCTAGACAGGCCTGCTAAATTGGTCAACAAGCGCGCACAGCCAGCACCCAGGGGATTTCAAGGACGGGGAGGGGGGGTGCGATGGGGAGGTGGAGGTGGAGGCAGCAGAGGCAGGGGGCGTGGTGGGGGCGGGGGTGGTAGAGAGACGGCTGAAAATGGGACGAGGGATCTGTATGGCAATGTGGTGTGCGACTGGGCGGAGGAAGAGCAGCTCCAGCAACAGGATGGTGAGTGTGTGTGTATTTGTGTATGAGTGTGTGTAATATATACCAGCATGCACATGTTTGCATGCATGCTTCTATCGACAAAGTGGGGATGTTAGGAATGAGAGCCTGCCCTGTTTAAGTTGTGTGAGGAATGAGCTGTGCAGAATCAGTTGGCAGGCAAGTCAGGCTGCTCTTGTTGGATGTGGAAGGAGTCAGGCCAATCAAGGAGCACACGCGCAACAAGGATGCGGGCTGGCAAGGCACTCGATTGCAATGAGATTGCTGAGGAAACAGGGCCTGCCTGTGGTTGTGTGCTCACAAGGTGAAGGAGGAGGTGGAGGTGACGGCTCTGATGCACCCTCTGTCAAGCTGTACGGCAAGTGGCAGGTGGAGCCCTATGTTGCAGCTGCTAAGGATGGCAAGGTGGGTGGGAGTGACGCTTGACACACCAGCACATTTTCACTTTCCTGCCTGAATGATGGCAGAACTGGGATGCTCTCACCTGCTGAAGGAAGGCGCACCAGCTGAAATGCACATGTAGCAAGTCTTGCCTTTCGGAATCCAAAGGTTTCAATGATGCCTGCTTTCCTTGGTTGTGAGTCTGACGCTGCGTCAAAAGGCCGGGAGCCACTTTGAGGTGTGCATGCTGTGTAAGAGCATGTATGGGCCTGCAGCGAGTAAGACCTAGATGAAGGAGATAAGGTAAGATGAGGAGACTTGGAACTGTGCGCGCGACTTTGACATGTGCAGGTTCCACGGAATGAGCGGGGCTCCATTGAGGTGCCTCCTTTTGTTGCCTCGGTGCCCTTAGGATGCGTCCATCTGCCGGTGGGTGTGACATGCTGTTCCTTTCATACTAGTCCTGTTATTTTGAGGATAAACAGGAGATCTGAGTTTGATTCAGAGCAAGGAAGAATCTGTGCTCTGGTCATGACTTTGATGAACCGATGGCATTGCTCAATCACTCAAACACGCTCAGCAATAGTTAGCAAAGGTTCCACCGGGCATGTTGAAAGCATTGCAAACAGACAAAAGTGGTTGAAATCGAGGAGATGGCAATTGCCAATACAGTTGCATCTTCCCCATGCTGCCAACACGTTTCTGCAAGCACGGTTGAAAACGGTTTTCAGACATGTGAGGTTAGAGGGTGATCACTCTGATGAAAGGCTATCAAGGAGGATAGCTCGCTCAGGGAGTACAGCTTCGAATATTCTTCTTAAGGACCACACACAGACAATTGATGCACCCACACGACATGCAGATGCTCGAGATTTCTTACAGAAGCTCTTTTTCTTACACAAACAGAGGCACACAGCGATCCAATTCAGGGCAAGTTGTTTCCATTGTCTCTTTTGCCAAAATCGTCATCTGTCATCATTATCATCATCATCATTTGTTGTCATCAGCACCGAGTCAGCTGCTCCCCCTACTGTCAAATTGTTGGTCACCGCAGATAACCGGCTTAGGTCCCATCTGCCGCTCCTTGGATGTTGACTTTGCCCCAGCCCTCACGGGATTTGAGCTGCAGTCAGGCCGCAGTGTGCCCCGCTTTGAGGGCATCGTGATATGTGAGGTATGTGCGCTTCTACGTAGTGCTTCCTGCTTGAAGGAAATCCTTGAGCTCCCGCCAGGCCACGTCGCTTGCTTAATAGGAACCATCGTGCTGCAGTCAGGCCTCGTCCTGCCCCGCTTTTAGGGCGTTGTGATCTGCAAGGCATGCAGGCCCCTATTTAGTGCTTTGTGCTTAATAGGAACCACCGTTCTGCAGTCAGGCCACATCCTGCCCCGCTTTTAGGGCGTCATGGTCTGCAAGGCGTGCGGGCCTCTATTTAGTGCTTTGTGCTTAATAGGAACCATCGTGCTGCAGTCAGGCCACATCCTGCCCCGCTTTTAAGGCATCGTGATCTGCAAGGCGTGTGCTGCTCTTTGAAGTGTGTGTCCTTGGCTTCCTAGTCAAGGGGAGTTAGATAGGGGGTACAAATTGCGCTCAGCCTTTGTACAAGCATGTTTGCTTCCCTGGTGCAAAGCATTGCCAACTGAGGAGAGTAAAACCTCTGCATGGTGGCCTGTGTGTGTGTAATTATGTGACTATAGGGCGGCCATGGATGGGGTAGCAATCAAAAGACTGCTCTGTCTCATCTTTGTTTATTCATGGGCGATTCACTCTTCCTCGCAGGGCTGAGGCTTAGAAGGACAGGAAAGCAAAGCCGTGCAGGCAGAAATAGGGAAAGCACACTGTTTGCCGTGAGCTTTTTCCATCTTTTCTTTTGCGTTCCTTTTGGATGGTCTACTGCTATTAAACCCAACTGCTGCTTCCCAAGCACCAAGTTGCCACCTCCTTTTTGAGCTGTTTGTGTGCTGCTTTTTTTCCGCAGGCTTTGAGTGAAGCGCAATGTCCAACCCGAGCACTGCTTCCCAAGCACCAGCCTGCATTCTCCCTTTACTTTTGTTTCCAACTTTACGCATTTGACCACAGGCCCACGAGCAGCGCGTGATGTCAGTGTACTTAGAGAGGGAGGGAGCCAAGCAGGAGGCGGCTCAGAAGCAGCGCATGCGTGCAGCCCGCACAGCATGGATCCAACTCCTGCAGGTGGGTGGGTGGTGATGCGATGCATACATTGGTTGTTGGTGTTGGTGGTGCTACATGTCTGGTGGTGGTACATTTGGGTGTGACAGTGTGGTAGATGGTAGTGTGTGTTTGTGCTGCATGGATCCAGCTCCTGCAGGTGGGTGGGTGGTGATGCAATGCATACATTTGGTGACAGTGTGGTGGGTGGCATGTGGTATTGATGGTGCTTCATGTCTGGTGGTGGTGCATTTGGTGTGGTGGGTGGTAGTGTGTAGTGCTGCATGTGGTTCCAGCTCATGCAGATGGGTGGTTCCTGATGCTTGCAATTGGTGGAAGCGAGTGGTGCTGCATGCATCCAGCTCATGCAGGTGGGTGGCTGGTGATGCATGCAGTCAGTGGTAGTTTGGTGTATATGGTAAGCAGTAGTGTGGTGGGTGTCAGTGTGTAGTGCTGTATGATTCCAGATTCTGCATGGATCCATCTCATGCTTGTGGACTATCTTAGAGCAAGCAATGACGAAAAGGTTCGAACAAGCATGACCAAAAGCTTGGCTCGACGAATAATACACATGTTTGCTGGTCCCAGGATAATAGGCCTGGACAGCAGAGCCTTTGTGCCTGAGGGATTCAGGTACACAACCTCCTGTCTTAGCGGCCATCCAATCCATCAAGGATGCTTCCAGGTCTCAGAGACTCACGCTCTTCTGCAGGTCCCTCCAGTGCTGTCTCTCATTCAAGTTTCCTGGCCGAGTCCACACTTGTTGAGAGTTTGACAAAGTGCATGTGAGCATAGGATGTGTCCTTCTTCGAGTGGATCAGGTTGCAGCCGCTCAGAGTCATCTCTGTGCAGCAGCACACAAGTTTTTTCCACAAGAAGATGGTGTTCAAGCAAAGTTGCCCTTCATGTGCTGCCACTCAGAAGTGGCATTCTGGGGTGGTGCACCAAACCAACTGTAGTGTGTATTGTGAAAGCCTTGGTGAGCCAGATGACCATACAGCACGCAATAACACATGCTGCACAAAATAACGATCGGCCGCTCGTGTGCAAATCTTTTGCTGCATAGCCACAGGCACTGCGCACCTGCATGCGACTTGCCGACAGCTACTGTACAGCTACTGACAGCAAAAGCCTATGTGTGCCAGATGGCCACGCTGTGCACAAGACTCAGCCGCTCGTGTGCTCCTCTTCTGCTGCATCACCACAGGCACTGCGCACCCGCATGCGGCTTGCTGACAGCTGCCAGCAGAAGTCTTTGTGGGCCAGATGACCGCACAGCGCGCAATAACACATGCTGCACAAAGTAACAGCCGCTCGTGTGCAAATCCTTTGCTGCATGGCCACAGGCACTGCGCACCCGCATGCGGCTCGCGGACAGCTACCAGCAGCTGGATGAGGCAGGTCCCAGCAATGCCCCGAAGCCAGGCCAGCAAGCAGCTCATGCAGCGCGCATGGCCACAGAGAGCATGACACAGTGAGTGGCATGACATGGGACATGAGAGCATGGCTTAATGTGTGGCATTGTATGAGACGTGCGCGCATAACACAGTGGGTGGGATGACTTGAGGCATGAGTGCATGGCACAGTGAGTGGCAAGGCATGAGACAGTGAAAAGAACAACATAAAGCAGGGAGTGGCATAGCATGAGACATAAGAGCATGACACGTTGAGCAGCTCAATTTGAGCAGCATAACTTGAGGCTTTGATAACATGGCACAGTGAGTGGCAAGGCATGGCACAGTGAATAGCACAACATGAAACAGGAAGTGGCTTAACATGAGACGTAACAGCATGACACATTGAGCAGCATAACTTGAGGCTTAGGTAGCATGATACAGTGAGTGGCATGATTCAGTGCAGAGGAGGGCTGCCGCAGATCACGCCCATTTCGTTGCCATGCTCAAGGGCCCTTCATGCTTGCTCTAACAGCACCCGCTGCCTCCGGCAAGCATATCATGCTTCCATCTAAGAATCCCTTGTGCCTCATTGGACAACATGTCTATGCCTGCACGAGTGGAAGCACCCTAGAACCTGAGGCACTACACCCCCCACCTTCCGCACTACTTAGCTTGCGTGTGAATGATTAACGTTGTGCTCTTAGGGATGGAGTTGCACATGCTTGTTGTAGCGAGACGCCATCTTTACTTAGCAGCTTTATCATTTGGTTTGCTACCTTCTCCTCCAAACAAAATCGAGCCAGAGTTACTGGATCAAGGCAAGACTGAATGCATTGCCGCTACATAGTTGGATGGCCATCAGTGCAAGGTTGTTAAAACCAATTATGAATGGATGGAGCCAGGCATGACTGAATCACTTGCATCCCCTTTGATGCAAGAACGTGCAACTGCTGCCTTTGAGGATTCATTAGCTGTACAAGTCTGCAGTAATTGTACTTGACTAACCATGCACGTAAGCGCGGTAAGCATGGGCTTGTCATTAGTGACTTAAACGGTTTTGGTCCACAGAAAGCAATGATCCAGGATGGTAGGAATGGTCCGAATAAGAGTGATCCACATTGTGCATCGCAGTAGAGGAAATGGGCAGGGGAGCATGCCCAGTGCGTCACCCCTAGAGCTAGCACAGCAGCAACAGCAGCAACAGCAGCCCCAGCAACAACACCAGAGAGATGTGCAGCAGCAGCAGCAGGATACGCCAGCAGCTGTGAGTGGGCCACAGCCTGGGCTTGAGACAGAAGAGATCTAGCATGTGGCTGTGAGTGGGCCACAGCTGTTAGTGGTGAGGCTGTGAGTGGGCCACAGCCTGGGACATCGACAGAAGGGATCAAGGATGTGGCTGGTTTGAGGTACTTGTACAGCCCTGAGAGCCAACCTAGGCTGCAAAGGAGGATTCAGTATGGAAGCAACGAGGGCATTAGAGCCCCCTCTACCCAAATTTAACTTTTGGTAGAGGTTATACATCTATATTGAAGGATTTGTGCTGTGTGTACACGCCTAATGAGCATGAGTACCTGCTGCCCTTGAGCAGTTAGGGCTGTACATAGCAGCAAAGAAGAATTCCCTCTTGTGCTCCTTTGCCCTGTCAAGCTGCAACTTGTCCTTTCTTCTGCATTTTACTATTTTGTGTCACTACAATGTCTTCCTCTTACTACAAGGTTCTTTTTTCCCCAAGATTCTTTACAAGTATCATTTCAACATTTATTTACCAGTAGAACTTTAAAAATACCCCATGCACACTGTGTATGTCACCCGAATCCCCCTCTGAGTGCTCGGCAATGCTTTGCTAACTCTCTGCACATGGCCAATGCGACGCGCTTTTTTTTTTGGCTGTTTGTTGTTGGAGTCTGTTTTCTCTGTCCTCGTTTACTAATGGAGAGAACTAAGACCTCTTACCCTGCAACAAGTGTTTGAAAATCCTTGTGCTTTCATTCTCTCCCACAGGGCCACGTCTTTATGGCATTTAGTTGCCTGGTATTTAGCTCAGAAATTAAGGCCCTTGTTTAAAGTGTTTTTTTTTGTATGAAACCGGGACTGTTCTTACATTATGGACTCTTTAAGCTTTTTTAGTACCTTCTTCTTATTTTGCCGTTAGTTACACAACAATTCAATTCCTCGACTGGTTCTCAAAGTAATCACCAGAGAAACAGCATGCTTGGAGAGGGGACCTTGATGAACTAAAGCCTATCCCTTCTTGTAAGTAAGGAAAGGTTTCATCCGATATAGCAAGTCGTTATACCCGCCTACAAGGGCAGCTTCCCTTCTCGTAGACATGTCTTTCATCTACGGGGGGCTTCGGGAGGGGCTTGGCGTGCAGTGGTGGAGAAGGAGAATCCTGGCGCCCAGGAGCATGGCTGGTAACCTACCAGATCCCACGCGGCCTTTTGGCTGGCATAGTCTTTTCTTTTCTTTCTACCATATCCCCATTAGCTCTGCCAGAGCTGCCAGAACAGTGTTCTGGCTTACTCAAGGAAAGGGTCACATAGCTGCACCTGCCCACAAATGGCTGAAGGGAAGGAAAAGAAAGGAAGGGATTACATCGCTATACCTGCCTTAGCGGCAGCATACAGACCTCAGCAAACTCATTAGTGCTAAAGTTGTGACTCTCCACACCATCCTTCTGGGTGTTGGTGGGACCTGCTATACTGATCATACCTTGAACCAGTTTAAACAACTTGGACTGGACCATCAACGGGCCCATAAACTTGCTCAAAAACTCCATGCCCATTCGGTTCAGTATGCCCATAAGCTTGTTACCACTAGACGTGCTATGGAAAACTATGCTTCTCACAGCCAGGTTCTGGAGCCGGGTGCTTCCAGTAACCCTAAAGATCCCCATTAGCTTTCTTCTTTGTAGCTTTGTGGTGGAGGAGACTCACGGCTCTTCTGAGCCAATGTGTCTCCTTTTCCTTAATTGATGTAGGGAGAGTTTCCTCTGCCTACGTAGTTTTTCTTTTTCTTTTCTTTCTTTCTTGAAGGGTAGAATGAGCAAAGTAACGCCTAAAACTTGGTTCTTTGAAAGCTGTCTGATCTGTTGAACGCGTGCCAAAAACGCAAAACTTTGAGTTTTGAGACTGTGACAATCACAGCACCAGGCATGTTGACACAAAGTTGACTGATCCTAAGACATCGGCCTGGTTCATGAAGTCTTTACGACGTGATGCGCTAGTTGGGGGTGCAGAACTAAGCAGGTGCCGGAAATGAGGGCTTCCTCCTAGGCCAGCTGTGTTAAGTTCAGATGAAAGGGCCATGTGTTGAAACTCTCATAAGTAGCAAACTAGTTAGCTACGAAGAAAATCTATGCCCAAGGGGAAAGAAAGTATCCCATGGAATACAAGATAAAATGAGATGAGGCTGAAAGGTGCTGAGATAATGCAGTCAGGGAAGCAAATGAGCACTCGGGGTTCACATAAGAGAGAGCATGCCATCAGTGAAAGCCACAACTTGTAATATTTTGATAATATTCTTCATGGAATCTTTTGTAATGGCACCTTTTCCGCTTCAGCTAAGCTGCACAACAACAAGCTTTTTTCGCTTGTTTCTGAGCTTATGGACATTATGTTGGCTGGCGAGGACCAGTCACAGGCCGATCAGCCGAACAGTCTGGCTGAAGGTCCCCCTGTGTAAATCTAAATCTAAATCTAAAAAAATAAGCTAAGCTGCCCCCACAGGCACGTACAGTTATGTGAACCTTTCCTTTCCTTCATGGAATTTGACACTCTTGAAGTCAGCATTAGGACTTGTCTCCTTCTCCAATTGACATGTGTACATAAGATTGGTTTGGTCCGGTTGTTTCTGAGCTTATGGACATTATGTTGGCTGGCGAGGACCAGTCACAGGCCGATCAGCCGAACAGTCTGGCTGAAGGTCCCCCTGTGTAAATCTAAATCTAAATCTAAAAAAATAAGCTAAGCTGCCCCCACAGGCACGTACAGTTATGTGAACCTTTCCTTTCCTTCATGGAATTTGACACTCTTGAAGTCAGCATTAGGACTTGTCTCCTTCTCCAATTGACATGTGTACATAAGATTGGTTTGGTCCGGTTACATGCACCTTTTACTTCAGCTAAGCTGCCCTTGTAGGCAGGTACAGCTATGTTACCCTATCCTATCCTAATTTGAGGTGCACAAAATTAAGGTACGTCCATTCAATGGACGTAATGATTGGCATTGGCTGCATGGACAACGCTGATCCTGTGGCAGGAACGCAAAGAGAAAAATGCAAAAAAATGAAATGATGAGGCACACTAGGAGACGCGACCCCAAGCCATAAACTAAGCTATAGTCCAGTGCTCTGAATGCACAAATGTTCAACTTGAAGGTACATGAGAAGGTACGGAACTTTTAAGCAAAACTTAAAGGAGACAATGGGGACAAAAAGTAAACAGAAAACAACTTTGCCCATAACAATGAGCACCAAAACACTAACAGCCAAGAAAAGAGACGAGGACAATATGAAATTCACCGATCAGATTTAAACTGCTATATGATCAACACAGCAAACATTTGTACACGGCCATCTGGCGACTAAGAATGACAATAATGCTTACAGCCCACCACAAACACCCCAAAATCTAAGCCCAAAAATACTATCTAAAGGATTGGCAACGCCTGGTTACAGAGGGGGCACGCAGGCGGCCTGGTGTAGTCGGTGGAAGTCAAAAACCATTGGTCCACGCATTCAATATCTGCGGGGCACAGGGGAAAAAGATGGGGCTCTGGGTACAGCAGGTGCTGGGCACAAGAATGGGAGCAAGGGAAGTGCAAGTGAAAGGATATCTGTAGGACGTAAGGAGACTCGGCAAACTCAAGGAGAATTGTCAAATCTACCATTCTGTCGCTTAGTGTGCACAGTTTGCAAGGTGCTCAACGTGCAAGCAGGTGCTTTGCAAGAACACACGGTGAGGGGCAAAGATTTGATGCCAGAGAGCATATGTTGAATGTGTGATGACAAACAGAAACAACATCGAGTCTCAGAGCAGGCATTGAATAGGACAGGGTTCCACAGTGCATGCTCCGCAACAAGAACAATTACATGCAGATGAACACGCAAGCAAGTCTCAGAGCATGCACTGGATAGGACAGGATTCCACAGTGTATGCTCTGCAACAAGAACATGTGCATGCAGGTAAACATGTAAGCAAGTCTCAGAGCATGCACTGGATAGGACAGGATGCCACAGTGCATGCTCTGCAACAAGAACATGTGCATGCAGGTAAACATGTAAGCAAGTCTCAGAGCATGCACTGGATAGGACAGGATGCCACAGTGCATGCTCTGCAACAAGAACATGTACATGCAGATTAAAATGTAAGCAAGTCTCAGAGCATGCACTGAATAGGACAGGATGCCACAGTGCATGCTCTGCAACAAGAACCTGTACGTGCAGGTAAACATGTAAGCACATCTTAACACTTCAAAGCCATTGCATTCTGCAGCTCCTGAGGAGCAGAAACATTCAGCACTCACGAAATTGGTGCTTGCACGGGAGGACGCGCATGGCATCTCCTTCGCTATAATCTTCACAGCCTGCACAGCGTACAAGGTTCACAGGAAAAGAGCCATGAGAGCAAGCGCACGACTGCAACAGCCTGTACAGCACATAACCCCCCCCGCGCTTGACTGAAAAGGCCTAGAAGGACGTGCCCTTCATTCTCGATTGGATCCAAGATTGTCAACGTCCAAGCTTCTTGGGGGCCTCCTGCTTGCAGAATTACTGCCCTCCAGCACAGACTCAGACATCACTTATTTAGAAATGCATGAGCCCTTTGCCGGACTTAAGTACTTGAAAGAGCTTGCGAACAAGTGTGCAGGTATGGGGAGCATCTACTGAATCGTCCCCCATTGAGGACGCCGAAAAGAAAAGCAACTGCAAGAAGCCTGTGCCTCAAGGTAGGATCATGGCTGCAATCCATTGGTTGGGAAAATCAACCAATGCACTCACATTGGGACGATAGCTTTATTTAGGAGAAAATAGGTGGCCCTTCCCCATGAGCATTCAATTCTTCTACACGCAATGACCTCTTCTGCTGGGTGCACAGTGTCCTATGGGGCGCCTCAGGAACAGAAACGCTGCAAAAACGAATGCTGCACATCCTCCAATTCACCATGCGGAGCCCCCAACACTGCTGCCTGCACTGCCTTCGATACAAGCTTTTTACTAAGCAACGAACGCCACGCCTAATACAATCGGAGAGTGCATTGCATGGTCCTCCCTGCACACACAGGCACCCGTATGTTGACTTACATATGCTGCAAGATGTATGGTCCGTGGAAGCTTGCTGCTCTGGGCCCTCGTACAGGCGCACAGGCAACTTGTGGACGCACGCCGTCACCTGCGGGCAGAAGTCATTGCGCACAGCATAGGGTGGATCCATATGAGCCACAACACAGGGCTCCATACAAGTCACAACACAGGGCTCCACACGACATGCTACCGTAGCGGCACTAATGTTTTACGACACTGGTTTACTGCCAGGTCCCAAAACAAGTTCATGGACTTTCTTGCGAACATTAGGGCTCCGCAAGGTCTGCCAAGGAAACAAGACATTTGCGGAAACTCCTACATTTCTGTGTCTCTTGCACTACACTTTATTTCTATTCATCCCCTCCCTCCATCCCTTCATCTGTGGTGTCCTCAGACAACAATCCTCGGACACCTCCATCGGTTCATTCACCCTTGCCTTCCCATGCCCCCTGCATCCCCTGCTCCTGCCCTTACCTCCCTAGACTTGTTCAGCAGCTTGATTTTTTGAGCCCAAGCCTTTTTCCATACAGGATTTAGGCCTTCCCTAGGCCGGGAGGGTGGGGGAAGGAGGCAGCCTGCCTGCAACGGCATCAGCCCTCGCGCTTCAGCTTGGTGCAACCCATGTCGAATAAGGCTCTCTGCTGCTGTGGCTGCATTTGGGGGCCTGATTAATTGCTCAAGTACAGGTATAGGTGTACTACAGGGATGGGTCATACGTGAATATGCGCATTTTCACGTATCGTAAAAATTGATGAAAAAACGCGTATCATAAAAATGGCTTTTTGCTAAACGTCAGAAAATACGTAGGTAAATCGTCTCGACATGCCCTGTAAGACCTTCGACAGACCTTCGAGAGACCTCTAGAGAGAGCTGCTGCGCACTTCGCCA
>OU611751.1:4312500-4355000 GCA_914767535.2 Dunaliella primolecta | reverse complement strand
GGGAGGACACTTGAAAGGGGTGCAGAGGAAACAGCTCAGCAAGCATGCAGATGGGCAGATTGACCTCTGAACCCATCTGGCCTGTCTCGGCGTGAGAGGAGGTTGCTCGAGGAATCTGTGGGGTGGCGCAGATCGACTTCTGGGGTGGCTGGAGCCTGCCCTGGTTAGCTGATTGTATCTTGTGTGGAGGGAAAGGGGGGCGGGGCAAGCTTTGGGAATAGGCATTCCCTGCAGGACAGCCAAATTTGGCACTTCATAGCTCAAGGGTGCATAAGGGCCTCAGTTGACTGGACTGAAGGCAGAGGAAGGGCATAAACACCTACAGCAGCAGCAGGCAAAACCCTCCCTTGGAGGAAAGCATTTTCCCCCAGCCTACTGCATCAGCAGCATCAGAAGCAGCAGCAGCTTCTGAATGAATAGAAGCGCATCCTCAAGGACACGGTCAGCACCAAACAGCTCCAGGATGCCTGTGCTCGCCCCCTCTCTAGTTTAGTGCCTTCCCATTCACCAGGGGCAACAGCTGGAGGCCCAAGGGGGCCAATGAGGTCTTGCCATAAAGTACTGACACGCCTGACAAAAATTCTGCCGGGCTGTTAGGCGAGAATTGTGAAACAGATGCAGCCAGAGTCCTTGACACTGATGCTTGACACAGACCCTTGGCACTGATTCAGTCAGGACCTTTGATTACACATGGGTTTGCAAGTTTGCCTTGGGCTTGGTGTTGATACTGTTGTCCAGGTCCTGCACTCAGAGCTACACTAGCCCCCCTCTTCTTTTTTTCCTCTATGAAGCACCAGGTTTTGTGTTGCCAGTACGCTCCTAAGAGTTGCAGACCATCTCTTAGGCATACCGAGAGGGTACGCCCTGCCAAAGTTCTTGGTGCGCAAAATCTTGCATTTCATACGCATTGGATGAAGCATTCTGCCTCACAGCAATCCTCACACCAGGGACTGGCTAGCCCTCCATGTAATGTTCTGTGCTCCAAGTTTTCCCCGGTCTAACCGTGGCCTCGTTTGCTTGTTTGCCCACACTGTTAGCCGTGTGTTGAGCAGCATTGAGGAGGCCACCCGCAAGCGTACCTTGCCTGTTTGCCTGACCTGCTTGTTTGCCTGCACGGTGCTGTGCAGCATTGAGGAGGCCACCCGCAAGTGTACCTTGCCTGTTTGCCTGACCTGCTTGTTTGCCTGCACGGTGCTGTGCAGCATTGAGGAGGCCCCCCGCAAGCGTACCTTGCCTGTTTGCCTGACCTGCTTGTTTGCCTGCACGGTGCTGTGCAGCATTGAGGAGGCCACCCGCAAGCACACCTTGGCGGACGTCTTCATCAACTACGCATCATTCAGGAGGTGTGCAACAGCCTGGGCCGCCCTGTACCAGCATGGGCGGCAGAACTTGCTCTCTTGGAAGGCCCTTTTGGTTTGCCTCTTGGTCCCCCAAACCGTATGTCCACATCTATGAAAGGCTGGGATATGAAAGGCTGGGATATATAGGGTATTACATAAAAGATAGATTGTCCATACTAAGGATTGTGCCCTGTAACCCCACGCATGACCATTCAGCACTGCATGTGGGGCACTTTTTTGTGTTCTGTATGTCTGACTCCACAGTCCCCTCTCATAACAAGCATTCTTGCTTACCACCTCTCTCACAGCATTTCTGAGTTTTTTATGTGCTGCACAGCACTTGCGATTCTCTACACTAGACCATGCCAAGCGCGTGCACATACATATCCATTCACACATCCGCACACTTGCAGTGCCTATGATTCCTCGATGGAGGCTTTGAAGCAAGCAACCATCCGCACTGTGGCCATCATAGGTAGGGTTGTGTTGGAGCTAGTTTACTGTTCGCGCACCAGGCATCTTGCCAGCCACCTGGTCTCCTTATGTACTAGCCACCTGGTCTCCTTATGTACTAGCCACCTGGTCTCCTCATGTACTAGCCACCTGGTCTCCTTGTGTACTAGCCACCTGGTCTCCTTGTGTACTAGCCACCTGGTCTCCTGGTGTACTTGCCACCTGGTCTCCTTGTGCACTAGCCACCTGGTCTCCTTATGTACTAGCCACCTGGTCTCCTTATGTACTAGCCACCTGGTCTCCTTGTGTACTAGCCACCTCGCGTGACTAAATGAAATGTTGTCATCAATTATCAGAGGACCCTGCTCCTGAGTACTTCCGTCTGACATGTTATGTCCAGCATGTGTGCTCCACACATTTATCCATGAGGAGGCCACATCCACCTCAAAGGAATATTTGAAGCTTTTTTCATTCTCATGATGCTTTTGATGAATGAAGGCTATGCATGCAGCGCAATGCAATCTGCGCCTTGAATGCTGACCGCAGCTGAGGGAGTGCCTGAAAGGGATACCAAGCTGCTCATAGCCTATGCGCGTGCCAACAACAAGGTCATCATTGGCCCTGCTACCGTGGGAGGCGTGCAGGTGGGATAGTGTGTTAAGTAGGACTCCAAAGCACGCTGCTTCCTGCTCCCAGCTTCTATACGTGGCAATGTATCGCCTCAGTTTCAGCATTAAAAGCAGCGGGTCTTGTGCCAAGAAACAAGTGGAGGCTCATTCAATGTGTCTGAAAAGCATATGCTGCAAACTTTGCTCGAATTTGTGCAGACTGGTTCTTATGGCCAAGAGTCCAGGCATCCCGGCCACCATTCCACATTCATTAAGAACAACCACAGCGAAAGGCTGCATGACAACTGTAGACGCTCAAAAACGAGCACCCAACGTCCCTGGAAGAAATATTGACATTTCTCAATACCACACTAACGCAGCCTTGTCAATGATGATTTGAAAAAGTTCCACACACTTAGCCCTCATCTTGCCTTTAGACTTCTGAACTCTCCATGTACATGCTTGAAATGCATGAATTGCATGAAAAAGCTGCCATTCAAGGTAGGTTGGTGATGTTGCTACTCAAATTCAATGCCCATGTCTTTGTGACACAACCCTGTGGAACTTACTTGGAAAAAGGAGCTGCTGTTCAGGGAATTGGCATGTCCAACTTTTGCTCATACTGCCGTGAAGGACAACTGCAGCCAACTCTTTTTAACAGCAGCACCATTTGTTCCCAGGATGCTCCGTAAATCATCCTTGCAGCTCACACCCACACAAAGGATGATTCACAAATCATGCATTTGGTGCGTGCCTTCATGTGCCAATCATTTGCAAAGTGTGCGCACCTGCATCCTGCTGCTTCTCTTGCTGCTCTTTGGCAATGAGGCCCTGGAGCTGTGCAGTCTCAGCCATCAAGCCCCCTGCAGGGCCTGGGGGGCTTTCTTCTTGCTTGTACCCTCCATTGGTTCGGAAGACAGTTTTCCTGCAAGGAGTCATTGCCCCCATTGCCGCAACCATGCCATACCCCTCAAGCATAACGTTTCTGTGGGATGTGTTTTTTATGGGCAATGTCCTCTTGCACACCTGCACACGCACGCAACACAAGTAAAACGTGTGCTTCTGGCACCATAAACAGGCTGGTGCGTTCAAGATTGGTGACACTGCTGGCACTCTTGAGAACATCATTGATTGCAAGCTGCATCGACCCGGCAGCGTGGGATTTGTGAGCAAGAGCGGCGGCATGTCCAACGAGATGTATAACACGCTGGCGCGGACCACTGATGGCCTGTTTGAAGGTGAGTCGTACGAAGAAGGAAAGGCAAGCAAGTCCAACGAGGCGCGTAAAAAGCTTGTGCACGCACCACTGATGGCCTTTCTGAAGGTGCAGTGGACAAAAGATTTTGCCTTATGCTGTGTTGAGGGCGTCACCGTGTACTTCTTTTTTGTGCACCTTCATTGCCATGGCTCCCGTGCTACACAAGACACAAAAAGCTGTCCTGCTGTTTTGCTGTGGTTCATAAGCTGCATGCTCAGGGACCTGACTTTCAATGCTCCGCAAACCCTCTCAGGCATCGCTATTGGCGGGTCTAACTTTTAATGCTCCGTGCCCTCTCAGGCATTGCTATTGGCGGCGACACCTTCCCTGGCTCCACCCTTTCTGACCACTGCCTGAGGTACCAACAAATTGACGAGGTGCGCGAACAGACTCCTTGAGAGGATGCTGCACTTAGGATTGCAACATTGCTTTTGGCCCCATTTTGCCATCTGCATCGTCTTGCCTGCATCAGTCTTGCCTCTGCATCGTCTTGCCTCTGCATCGTCTTGCCTGCATCTTCTTGCCTGCATGAAAGGGCCAAAAGTTTCTTTGGATGCTGCTTTGATGAGGCACATGCGTCATAAGAACGCTGCCTGTTGGGATTGCCTTAGCGCGTGTTGGGGGTTAGCCAACATAGAATTTGTCATTGGGTTTTGCCTTGGCATGTTGCTGGACAGCCGCTCAGCACCATCGTTTGGAACCGATGCAACTTCACATTGAAATTCTGTACTGCAAGCTCTGGGCTTAACAACAGCGACCTCGTTCCTTTGCAAGATCTGGACTTTGGGACAGTGTCCGCATGCCCTGCGCTGGCGCCATTGCTTGGATGCATGCGGCTCCAATGCCCTGCGTGCAGATCAAGATGATTGCTTTATTGCTGCTTTGACGCATGCTGCTCTGATGCCTTGCGTGCAGATTATAATGAGTGCTTTATTGTTGCTTGGATGCATGCTGCTCCAACGCCCTGCGTGCAGAACAAGATGATTGCTTTGTTATCGCTTTGACGCATGCTGCTCCAATGCCCTGCGTGCAGATCTAAATGATACCTTCATTACTGCTTTGACTCATGCTGCTATGATGCCCTGCATGCAGATCAAGATGATTGTGATCTTGGGCGAGCTGGGAGGCCAAGACGAATATGGAGTGGTTGAGGCGCTGAAGGCTGGGTCCATCACGAAGCCCGTGGTGGGTGGCTGGAGTGTGTGGGCATTGCACACAAAAACTTGGCTTTCCTTTTCTGTCTGCTTGTCTCTTACAAGGCTGCTGCCGCTGCTGCTGCTGCTGCTGCTGCTGCGCTTATGACCAAGAGCATCAGTAACATCTCCGCCCATGCCTGCACCTGATCACGAGGTTGTGATGGGCACCTAGCAACACTGGAACCAGGCCGTTGGCTGCAAATCCATGCATAAGCAGATGCAGCTGTATCATTTGTTAGGCTCGCAAACAGCATGCACACATGCACACGGTTTGGCGATCAGTTCTCGCAAACGTGGGGCTGCCTGAATCTTGCTCCATTCCAAGCCAAATATGGGCTCGTGCTGTTCGTTGCTTGTCAGGTGCAAGCTTGCATTTGTGTTGCGTACAAGACATCACCCATTCCGGCGTTTCACAGTCCCATTGTCACTATCCTTGCTCGTGTCCAGGTGGCTTGGGTGAGTGGCACCTGCGCGCAGCTGTTCAAGAGTGAGGTGCAATTCGGCCATGCAGGCGCGCGCAGTGGGGGTGCTGGAGAGTCTGCGCAAGCTAAGAACGCAGCACTGAAGGATGCGGGAGCGGTGGTGCCTGGCTCGTTTGAAGAGCTGGAGGTAGCGATCAGGCAAGTATGCTGCTTATCTAGTGTGCTGGTGGTCAGGCAAGTGTGGTGTTAATCAGGCAAGTGTGCAACAAAGGTGTGTGTGTGAGTGTGTATGTGATGGCTCACAGGTCCGTCTCCTCAGTATTTGCCTTTGGCGCAGCCTAATAGACGCCTTATACCTCTGCCCCCCTCTCCCCCTCCCCCCCCCCTCTCTCTCTCTCTCTCTCTCTTTCTCTCTCTATCTCTGTGTACATGTGTGTGTGTGCACCTGCTGCAGCACAGCTGGCAAAGACAGGGACAGCGCCATGCTTCGTTTTCCGTTTATCTTATACTACATGGATTCACGTGCACGTGTTTCCCTTCCACGCATGCTCCCAAGCTTCTTCATCCTCACACACCTCTGCCCCTGCTGGCAAGGAAGGAAAGAAAATGAAAGGGTTACACAGCTGTACCTGCCTACAAGGCCAGCCCGACTGAAGCCTGGGAAAGTGCCTGTAGCCAATCTGCAGGCAAATGTCCAAGGCCTGGTCGACAACGGCAAGCTGATGACACACACACACACACGCCTCTGCTCATGCCGCAGGAAAACCTTCCAAGGCCTTGTGGACAGCGGCAAGCTGGTGCCTCGCCCAGACAAGCCCGCCCCCCAGATCCCCCAGGACCTGTCTGCTGCTGTGGCGCAAGGCAAGGTGAATGCTAAGGAGCTAGGTTGCCCTTCACCTTGCGTTCTCTAACACCTGATCACCATGTGCGCAGGCAGCCCCCAATATGCTCCAGCATTATGGGAATGCTATTATTTCAACGAAGTCCTTTCCGTTTGGGTCAAAACTCATCGAGGAGACACCAGCTTCCTGACGAGCTTACTCGTCCTTTTCTTTGGTTCTGTTCGGTGGTGCTCTGGCATGCTTGCTTTTGATACCTTGCTTCCCGCACAACGCTAAGTAATTTGGGTTCTAGACAATTGTTCAATTCGTGAAATGGCAGCTCTGTACCAGATTTGCTTTGCATGGCAAGTTTTGCCAGAAATTCTCCTGGAACAGCTCAGGCGCCCATCATCTCCATGCCAACACCCTTGGCCTGATTAGCTAGGAGGTCGTGCAACGGACACGCATGGCTCTCAGCGAGATGTGGGTGTGTGTGACTGCGTGCCTGGTTGCTTGCGTGCAGGTTCGCGTGCCCACCCACATTGTGAGCAGCATATGTGATGACCGAGGAGAAGAGCCCAAATATGCAGGTACTGTTGCATATGGAGTGCAGTATGGAGGGCACTGTAGGAGTGCCCTGGGAGCATATCTCAGCCTCTGCACTCGTGCACTCATGTACACTCTCATGATCACAGTTGTATGCACAGGTGCATGCGCATGCAGGCACAAACCCAGGTGCGCATACAAACACACACACGCATGCACGCAATGTGCATGTGTGCCCATAACATTGTGCTTTGAATTGACCGGCCTAAATGTGGTTGCAGTGCCATGTTGCAAAGATGGTGCACGCATTGCAAGCTTGACACCCCGGTTTTAGAATGAGCAAGGATTTGCAATTGAAAGAGTTGCAGTGCCACTGCAAGAGCCTCTGCAAGAGTGGAGTTTTAAAAAGTAAGGCTATGCAGGTAGAAGCTAGCTGCAAGCATTGAGGTCAGGCTCCTAAGGGGCTAGAGTGCAAGATGACCTTGAGCCTAGGCAAACTAAAGATCAGAAGAAGCCAAAAAAGATACAGCTGGTGAGGATCAGGTGGTGGGTGTTTAAAGAATGTCACCCTTTCAATCGCATCGTGCAAGACCAGTGCCATTTGTCAGGCTGCAAACCTGAAAGTGTGTCAGACAACAATGCTTGCTTTGCCAACGAGTACTCGTCAGTTAGCAGTTCCCACACACTGCACCCATATGCAGGTGTGACCATGAGTGAGCTCATCGAGGAGGACTATGGCATTGGTGATGTGGTGAGTTGGCAGCACCTAGGGCACTCCTACAGTGCTGACCTTTGCCGCCTATCGGTCACAAGGGTGGTCATTCTTCAGGAAAGAAACAAGGGACCCATGCTTGCTGAGTTTCAGCGCTGTAGAGGGCACCGCACGTGTGCATGCAAATGCTGCGCTGCATAGCCGTTTGGCCCCAGCCTTTAGGTACACCTCTTTGAAGCGTAGCTTCTCTTTGTCACGAGTTGTCTTCAAGCAGCTTAAGAACCGGCAGTGGGCTCAAAGTTGCCAGCAGTGACTCTCCAGCCGTCATCAATATTCATTCTTGCTGCGATTATCAGGCTCAGGTCAATGGCACAACATGTAATTTGTACACAGTGTCACTATAGCATAGTTCGTGGCAGTGCATTTGTGCATTTGCCGCTGGCACAGCTAGCCACTGCCGGCAGCAGGCTTACAGGTCAATGGCACAATTGTCACCTGCACTGGTACAGCAGGCTTTAGTCACAGGCACAACTTGTCACACTGCCCCCCTTGCGTGCCTGTGTGCTGCAGATCTCGCTGCTCTGGTTTAAGCGGAAGCTTCCCAAGTACGCGTCAAAGTTCATCGAGATGTGAGTAAGCACAAATTCAATTTAATGCCCCCTAAGTTAAGAAGCGATCCTGATAGAGTTGGCCATTCGCTGTAAAACCTGGCAACCAGGCTGTTTAATTGTCCTTCTTGTGTCCTTCAACAGCTCCTGTATTAGAGCGCTCTCTCCTTCTCTAGAGACGGCATGGCTGTGCATGAGGAAAGCTCCAGGGTTGCAAGGAAAATGGCGCGCAGGTTGCCAGCTATCATATTTGGAAGGCTGACAATGCTATGATGGGGAGGCGACCATGGAACTGCATTGAGGCTGCCCCTTTTTTTTCGGTCCCCTTATTTACAACTTGTCAAGGCACTCCACGGAACCTATTCAAGTTTCTGTCAAGTGGTTCTGCCTGATTCTCCCCCCCACCCCCCACACCAGAAAATTCACCTACTGTGCCAAGTAAGGTGCTGTGGTGCTGAGCGCGCTTAGTGTTGGTGATGTGCTTGGTCCAGGGCCCTTGCGTGCGTGAAAATCCATGCATTCTGTGCCGATGACTGCGCTGTGCTACTATATGTGGCGTGTGTGTAATGATGCTTGCTGATTTTGACCTTAATGTGAGTGAAAAACCCATGTTTTGTGTCGGTCAATGCGCTGTGCTGCCATGTGTGGCAGGTGCGTGACGATGTGCATCGACGATGGCCCTTGCATGAGGCAAGATCCATGTTCTGTGTCGGTCAATGCGCTGTGCTGCTATGTGTGGCAGGTGTGTGATGATGTGCGCTGACCATGGCCCTTGTGTCAGTGGTGCGCACAACACAATCGTTACCTCCCGGGCTGGTAAAGACATCGTGTCCAGCTTGGTGTCTGGTCTACTCACCATTGGCCCTCGTTTTGGGGGAGCCATTGATGATGCAGCAAGGTATGTGTACAGTTGTGAGCGTCTGCACCTGTGTGTGTGTGTGTGTGCCAATATCTTACAGGCAATCCAGCTTGCAGTTATGTGTGTCCTGTATGTAGCCTCTGCGGGTGTGCCTGTGGAATAGGAAGCTGGCGCATTCTTACAACCCTCTTGCCAAGCCTGCCTGGGTTGGCACTGGTACTGCCGCTGTTTCTAAAGCCGCTGTTTGAGTCCCAAGCTGTTCATCCCATTCAGTCTCATCCATTTATGTATTTTTATCCAGTCACGTTGCCCTGCACACCATATGCATGGATGGATGGTACTTCTAGGTCATGGCAGCAACCTTGCACCTCGCAACTTTTTAGAAGGCCTGGAGAGGAAGGGCACTGCATACAATTGATCTTCTCCAAATGTATGCATGGGTGTCCAGGTGCTTCAAGGAAGGTCATGACAACAACCTCACGCCGCACGACTTTGTGGAAGGCCTGAAGAAGAAGGGCATGCGCGTGCCCGGCATTGGCCACCGGTAATGGATGCCTAGGATAGCACGGTCTTAGTGGACCCTCTTTTGGCAATTACCCCTTGCAAGTACTGTCTTTGAGGCCTAGCAGCCTCTACAACCTTTGTGAGACAACAGGAGCTTTATTAGAAGGACCCCCTTGCGTAGAGGCCACCTAGGTCTGCAGCATTGGGCCATGTTGGACCAGCTCTTTGTGATGGTAGTTCCTCTGACTTATTGTTGCATGTATGACGCAACGCTTCTTTTTTTTGGTGGGCCCCATCATGCCTAGGCGCTTTTGAGGTGCTGAGAGGGCTTGTGATGGAGCTCGACACATGCTTATGTCAAGAGTGAAGTTCCCTATGCAACATTGACACATGTATATGCCATGCTTCCCAGCAAGCATTCATGTTCTGTGTCGCTGGGCCTCTTTCTTCAAATGTCCCTCTCAAAGGATGCGACTTGTCTCACTATTATACCATACACAGGATCAAGTCCAAGGACAATCGTGACAAGCGTGTGGAGCTGCTGCAGCAGTTTGCACGCAAGGTGGGCACAGCGGAGTGCTGCTTTGAATCGTGACTTTTATCATAGCAGCTTTGGATGAGCAGCGCAGGTAATCATTCATGATGCCTACAACCCCCTTTGGAATCAAAGGATACCTTGGGAGACATGCGAATGGAAATGACGCTACAAGTGGTGATGGAAGAGTGACCATCCTTCAGCAAAGTTGTGGTTGTGCTAAGAGTTTTGTGCGTCCTTCTTGCCTGCAAACACTTAATGGAGTTTCTCTGTTCTCCAGCTTTCCCAACGGATGGCTTGCTTGCCTGTGGCTTGCTATTGCAGTTCTTCCCCTCTACTCGCTACCTGGATTACGCCGTGCGTGTCGAAGAAACAACGCTGCAGAAGAGCGCAAACTTGGTGCGTGCATTGCCTGCAAAGTAGCAGGCTTGTCCAGGTTTGCGTGATGACATGGCACAAGACTTGTCAGCCTTGGTAGTTAGGGAATCTTGCAAAAATCGCTGGCATTGTCCTCACCAACAAGCTTGATGCACGCTGTGTTATTATTTTGTGTCATATGGAATCCCTCACTGCAAAAGCGTGCTGAAGGTCTGAAGGCGCTCTGCCGATCAGCAGAAGACCCTGTATCGCTTGTATAAGCGGAGCAATGCAGGTGATGCATGCCAATGGCTGCATGGGTGCGCTCTTCTTACAGCGCCCTGTCATGCGCGTGGTGCATGCTCCCTATCGTTCACGTTTCCTGCACCTACTGTCATGCGCATGCAACCATGCAGGTGTTGAATGTGGATGGCTGTATCGGTGCGTTGTTTCTGGACCTGCTGGCCTCCAGCGGCGCCTTCACCAAGAAAGAGGCGGATGAGGTGGTGCAGGTAGGCGCTGGTGGGCAAGAGCGTAAATAATTATGTGATGTTTTAGTAGCCAACCAGTCTGTCATCATAGAAAACCCCTGCTGCAGCATGTCGCACACTACCAGAGTGGCCTAGTGGCGCTGGATGTTGACGTGCATCCTCAGCAGGCACCTCGCTAGAAAAGAAGAACAAAAGGCTACCCAAGCCAGATCCACCTGCGTGCATGAATGAAAGACCCCCTTACTAGCAAGCTAGCTAGGGCCGCACCACTGAACTACACTTCTCCTGGTTTGGCATGATCTTGGGCATTTGGCAAGCTCTGTTACAGTACCATCACCACTGGGCAAGATTCTAAGTCCCCATGGCCCCTAGCACGATCAGAACTCAACTTTGACCTTTTTCGATGCTGACAATACTAGTTGTGCTTGCTTCTCAGTCAAGCTGGAAGACATTTCTTACAGGGGTTCACCCGCCAATTATCTAGGGAAGGCATGGACTAGGTTGGCTGTGTGCTTGCCGTGTAGGTCTTTGGCAGGCTCAAAGTGGCTCCGGGCATGCATTTGCCTATCATGCCATGCCATGCCAGTGGCTGCTGTGTGCTGTCATGTCATGCTGTTGTGCTGTCACGTCATGTCATGTCGTCATGTCATGCTGTCATGTCATGTCATGCTGTGTGCTGTCATGCCATGCCATGCCAGTGGCTGCTGTGTGCTGCTTTACGCCAGTTGGATCATGGTTGTATGTTTTGCAGCCGTATGCTCCTGCCAGCACAGGCTTTGTGATTCCAGGGTGTTTTGAGTATAGGCCAGACTGTGCTTCACCGTGTACCAGCCTGACCTTGCCCAATTTGTACTGGCATTGTGTGTGGAACTGTTCGCATCACTAAAACTTTGCATGGGCATAGCCACACGCTTCTTGCATTACAGAACACGTCGCCTAAGCAATTCATACACAACCACAACTTGGCTTGTAGCTTTGACCGCTCATGTGTATTGGCTGTCTGTTGCTTGCTGGCTTAGACCAGCTGGTATCCTACCAATCTACCTTGTTTTTCACATGCTGTCATCGCTTAGCAAACCAATGCCTATCAGCTCGCCGTCAGCGGCTGCCAATTTCTCTCCATTGAAGCAATTGCAACTATTGCTCCTCATGTTGTGCAGATTGGCTACCTGAATGCGTTGTTTGTGGTAGCACGCAGCATAGGCCTCGTCGGGCATGCGCTGGACCAGAAACGGATGCAGCAGCCTCTGTACAGGCATCCATGGGATGATGTCCTCTACTGCTAGGAATGGCATCTTTCCATACTTGAAAGTTTTGACGTGTATCAGGAAAGGTGTTGAGACCAGCTTGAATGATGGGCAACAAGCGAGGTTTCTGTGCCATGCAGCTAGTTTGGGAGTCCTTCTTTAATGCATGCGGCCTTTTGGCTAGCGTAGACTTTTCTTTTTTTCTGTGCCATGCAATAATGGTGCTCTGTTCAATGAATGAAGAGGAGCAGAAATGTGTGAAATGGAGTAAGAGGATTGTGTGGGCTGCTTAAAAAATTCCCTTCGTGTATTGAGGTCCTCAATTTGAAAAAGAGGAGGCACATTGCCCCTTAGCCCTGTAAGTCCCCGTCACCAAAAAATTTTGAGTCGATGGTGATCCTCACTTGTTGTCTTGCTGGCTCTCTTTTAGCTTGAAACAAGGTAGGAGAACCTCAGGCTGGGCGCACGTGACTTGAAAGATGCGCAGGCCAAAAGACCTTGGCCTTTGCAACAAAAGGGAAAAGAAGTCTACACCAGCCATCCCCACATCAGAGGATACCCAGGGCTGAGGCACCATGTACCACCCCCTACCATCGATGAGAAAAAAGAGTTCATGGGGAGCAGGATGGTTACAAGCAGGACCCCGTGCTGATCTTGGCCAAAAATGCTCAGCTCACAAACTTATATCATGTTTGTTGCGGTTTGGTGTTTGTAAAAGCACGAGGTAGGTTATGCTCAGAGGCTTCAAAGTTAATGTATCAGATAACTACTCCAAACATTTGATTTTGATTTGGTTTGGGTTTAGATTTGATTCCAAACATTTGATGAACAACGTAATGCCTCGTGTGGTTAAAAGGTTGTCTTGACAATTCCCTCAAAAAAAAAAGGAAAAACTACGCAGAAAACTCTCTCTGCATCAATTAAGGAAAGGGAGCTTTCCCTTTTCCTTTAAGGAAAGGGACTCCCTCGGAGGCACATTGGCTCAAAGAGCCGTGAGCCTCCCTCAACAGAAGATGAGAGGGGAATTAATGTGGATCAGGTGGTTTTCTGGCAGCGCGCTGCTCCAAGGCACCAGTGTTGTGATGTGTTTATTTTCAATGGCACGTCTGGTAGAGGTAAGTTTGTGTGCAGATTGTGCAGAATGGGCATGGAGTTTCCTTGCCAGTGTTTCATATCTCTGTGAGCCAATCCCTAGTTTCCTGAATTGATCAAGGGTATGGGCAGTGTAGATCGTTCCACCCACACCCAACAGGATTGGGTGGATAGAAATCTCGGCACCTTGAAGTTGTTTGCTCGGTTCACTATGTTATTGTGTGGAGGCCTCTAGTTGGGCATCAAATCTGGAATCTTCACAGTATTTGACTTCTATCAAGTGAATGTGGTGGTCTCAGATATTTATTCCCTTTCAGGGATTCCCTTATCCATTGCAACAGCCCTCTGCTTCAAAAGGTCTTCCAGGCTGATATTGACTTCAGTTTCAGGAATTGATGTTGCAAAACACGACACTTATTGCTCGCTATGAATGGCTTACATTATGCTCATGGTTTTCAACAAAATATACGGCTCAACTAAGTTAGCCAACCTCTGGATTTGAAACAGCTCGTGGTGGACCTCAGGTCTCGACATCTTGATTACTGGAGGCGATTCTCTCATATCATCCTCAAGCGCCCACTGCATGCCCATTCTGCTATGTACGCCAACAAGCTTGTTACCACTAGGCGTGCTATTGAAAACGATAATATTCCGAGTATGAGGAGTCCTCACAGCCAGGTTCTGGACTCGGGTGCTTCCAGTAACCCTCCAGATCCCCATTAGCATTTTCTGTTTTGTAGCTTTGTGGTGAAGGGGATTTACATCCCTTCTGAGCCAATGTGTTCCCTTTTCCTTGATTGATGTCGCAGCCCTAAGGTAGGGTGAATTTCCTCTGCCTCCGCAGTTTTCCTTTTCCTCTTTCCTTTCCCTTTTCCTTTAAGAAATTCACATATCATCACTGGTGTGCTCTCCCAACCAAGAATGCTCACATAACGTAGTCCCCGTATGTTCTACCCAAGTATCTGTACCTGGATTTGCCCAAACACATCGTGCGTAGTGTGGCCTGGTTTCGCCTTTGCGTCCACACTCTCAAAGTTGAGCAAGCTACTTGGAATGACGACAATTCGCTAGTTGTGACCTTTGTGATGTTTAAGATGATGTGCAGGATGAACAGCATCCATTTTCAAATGTACACACTCCCAGATCTGCTCTCTTTGCCTTAAGTATGCTTCCTTGTCCTTTGGTCCTCTTCTTTCACTTTCCACTCAGTCCCAGGCTGGCAGTGCCTCTTCCCAGACGGTTCCATACCTGTCACCTACTCACCATGCACAATTCTTTGATATGTTTGATGCCACGAGTCACAACTATAACAAACTGTATCCTTTTCTTTATGAACTTCTTTCTTTTCATAAGCAGGCTAGCAGTCAGTCGCTTTGTCTGGAGGCCTTCTTGGTTTCTGTAACCTCTTCGAAGCCATCAAGCTCAGCCACCGTCATGTTACGGAGCCCTGGTCAAGCGCGAGGAGGACAACAGCAAGGAGGAGGTTCCCGGATCGAATCCTTGTGGTGGAGATAAAGATGCCCTTCATCAGTGGGAGTCAATGGGAGGCTCTTTCCTTAATGCACGCGACCGAACAGCAAGCGTGGATCTTTCCTTTTCTTAACCTCTGTTTCAGCATCCATCTTATAAATTTCCAAGTAAATCCTTTACAAGGCTTTAATCAATGGGGGGTTGGGGAGGGGGACAGGATGGGCTGCTTACAGGAGGGCGATGCTTACGCCTGGACGAATTACTTACAACCCGCCGGATCCACGGCTTGTTTGCTCCTTGTTAGCCTCTAGACCACTGATGGGGCTTACTGTTAGTCTCAGCGCTGACTGTTGGGTCTTTGCGTAATGCGAGCTGGCTAGTGTCCAGCCTAAACTCTTACTTTTGCACCTGAGGGGGGCAGCTGAGGCCCAAAATCAGCTATTTTTTGCATGCTCCTAGCGTATGATGCCCCTTACGGGCACCTTTCAAACTTGGTTGCAAAATGTAGCGTGTTTTGGATTCCGTAGCACTGGGTTATGAAAGGTGCCCATAAGGGGCAACATGCTACAAACCCAATGGCATGGAATCCTTTTCACAGCCAAAACTTTATTCCTGACCACCCACTGGCCCAAATTGGGTGCTTTTTCATGATTTGGGGTCCTTGTAACAAAAGAATATCATCGCAAAACAAATGGAATGGAAAGACCCAGTGGTTGGTGTGGCGTGCTATTGAGAACAAGAATACTTCTCGCAGCCAGGTTATGGAGCTGGGTGCTTCCAATAACCCTCCAGATCCCCAAAAAGAAAAACTACGTAGGCAGAGGAAACTCTCCCTACATCAATTAAGGAATAGGAGACATATTGGCTCAGAAGAGCCGTGAGCCTCCTCCACCACAAAGCTACAAGGAAGAAAAAGCTAATGTGGATCCGGAGGGTTACTGGAAGCACCCGGCTCCATAACCTGGCTGCAAGAAGTATTCTTGTTTTCAATAGCACGTCTAGTGGTAACAAGCTTATGGGCATACTGAACCGAATGGGCATGGAGTTTTTGAGCAAGTTTATGGGCCCGTTGATGGTCCAGTCCAAGTTGTTTAAACTGGTTCAAGGTATGATCAGTGTAGCAGGTCCCACCAACACCCAGAAGGATAGTGTGGAGAGTCACAACTTTAGCACTAATAAGTTTCCTGAGGTCTGTATGCTGTCCATTAGGATCTGCTTTTTGTAGCTTCGTGGTGGAGGGGACTCAAGGCTCTTCTGAGCCAATACGTCTCCTTTTCCTTAATTGATGTAGGGAGAGTTTCCTCTGCCTACGTTGTTTTTTCTTTCTTTCCCAGTGGTTGGTATTATATGGCGATTTCAGCCAATTTCCCATTATAAGCATCGGAAAAGGGTTAACGTGCCCCATGTGATCCTCAGCCCAGTCTATCTGAGCATTTAGGGCGACTTGCACTCTGTGCACATGTTCGGGTAGCTTGTAAGTAACAAGCTGTAACGTCAGCTGCACTTTAGAGCTAAACTTGTCCCAGTCAGATGAAGTGGCTGTGGTTGGGCGCACTTTCAATGCAAAAAGGAGCAGATTTGAACATGTTTAGCTGGCCCCCTCTACTTCAAGTTTTTCACAAAGTTCTCTACCTTGACCTTTTCTTGCTTTTGTCCACTTCCATATTCCCAAGGAGTGTGAGCCATAGACCTGCTAAACTTATCCATGGCATGCACAATAAGGATCTCTTCATGACGTTCACACTGATGATTACTGATGACATACTCCAGGTGCCTACTGGAAGTGTGCAGCTTGGGCAGTACTTCGACTTGCCAGGAGGCCATCAGATGAGGCTGGCCCCCCCTTGCCCGACAGCCCTGACATTGAAGTGTTGCGGGTGCAGGCTGCTCCCCGGAGCAAAACGCTCCTGAAGCACACTCATTATGCTGGGCACACTTCCTGGTAATGATGAGCAGTAACAATGATGGGCCCCTATTCCTGAGTCATACCAGAATTACCCCCCGCCATCCTGTCAGGAAATGCTGTCTTCAAGAGCACCAGCCTGTACATAGACAAGCAGCGGAACACAAGGGGTTCTCAGGCCTCGTCTCCTCCTTTGTTTGCATGCCATTTGGGAAACACGATGCACCTGCAGTCAACCTCTTGCAGCACTAGCTGAACATGACACCATGATCCTTAAGATGGTCATGGAAGCCTCATCAGCGCTGAGGAACTTGAAGTTTGACTTGTCCCTGGCATTCATTCATCAGTTTATCTTTATTACATTTTTAATGTAGTTGTAAGCGTGTGTAGGAGGCGGCCCAAAACTTCACACACTTCACTCGCCAACACACACGCGAGGGAGGACTGTAACAATAAAGAAATTGGGAAGAACTGAGTACTGCTTGTGTGTGCAACAAAGAGGGAGCGTGTTGTGAGAGAGCGAAATCAAAACTGAGAAGATGTCCAAGAAGCTTGCCTCGTCCCGCAAGGCCATGGCCGTGGAGATGCCCAAGGTGGGAAGGCAGGCTGTGTGTGTGTGTGGATTCAGGCAGGCAGTGTGTGTGTATTGGCACAAGAAGAAGGAGGAGTGTGGAACACCACCTATCCTTCTTTCTCACCCCTCTTTCTCTCTCTGTCCCTGCCTTCCCTGCTGCAGTCTGAGTCCACCCAGTGCCCGCTGTGCGTGGAGGAGATGGACATGACGGACCTGTCCTTCCTGCCCTGCCCCTGCGGGTGAGTGTTGGGCCAGGCAGGCTGCCCCGGTGGAGGGCCACAGCTGCCTGTCGATCTCCCCCAGAAACCCCTTCGTTCAAACCACCACTCGCCTCCCCACACACTTGGTAACCCACCCACCCGTTACCCACCCGCGCAGGTACCGCGTATGCTTATTCTGCCTGCAGCAGATCAAGCTGCACTGTCGCAACCAGTGCCCAGGCTGCAGGAGGGAGTATGGCACCGTGCCCGTCGAGGCGGGGCCTGCCGCGTCCTCGGCCTCGGCCAACACCCAGGAACCACACCTCGCGTCGCTGTCCTCAACAGCTACATCGCACCAGCAGGAGGCCTCCTCCGCGTTCCAGCACCCAAACAGCCACAGCAACGCCCACTCCAACCACCACCACCACAGCAACAGCCACAACTCGTACGCGAGCAGCGGACCCCCCAGGCCCCCGCCGGGCCTGCACGGTGCACTGGCGCGGGGAGGTTCGGGTGGAGGAGGGAGCGCGGTGCACCCCCCTCCCAAACCGCCCCCCGCATCTGCTTCCATGCATGAGCGTTTGAAGCGAGCTGCTGAGGTGAGGGGGGCTGGATGGCAACCTCCAGCATTACCTGGGAAAGAGGTGCCAGAGTGCACAGGAGTGTGGAGCTCAGTATGACATGACGCGCACACACACACGCACACGCACGCGCACGCACGCACGCACGTGAGCTCACGAAGAGCCGCTCTTGATGCCAAGTGTAAAAGAGAGGGTGTAGTTTTTTTCCTCTGCCCTGAGATAGAAGCCTATGCTTACTCCAATGTTGGCTTTGAAGTACTGCTTAATAGTAGGCGTGCATGCGTGAGTGATCCTTTGTGGCTACAAGAATACCCGTTGAACTGTTTGTGGGCTCCTGCCACGAAAGGTCGACTTTAAACCTCAGGTTGTAGGACTTGCACAGAGCTTGCCTTCACTTTCAAGTCATCAAGGAATTGTTCACATTTCTAACTCTATGCCACACAAAATGCCACCTGTCCGTCTGCATGCAACTTATGTGCCGGGACAGCAGTGCTCAGACACGTGAAGCAGTCTGGGCCAGTAAACGCCTGCCACACACCCCAACAAGGCCTTCACTGAAGCTGGAAGTTTTAGCTTTGTGGCGATGCATGCTTTGTTGTATGCACATGCATCCTATCCGCACAGCAGCACTTCCACCCGCTGCCTAGTTGTCCATCCAATCCTGGCCTGCTGCCTCACCCCATTGACACATGCAGCACTCGAGCGCGGCAAGGAGGGAGGAGGCTGCTTCCTCTGGGGCCTCAGTGGGGCTGCCCAGTGGGGCGACCTGGGCAACACAAGCCATCAGCAAGCAGCAGCACCAGCAGCACCTGCACCAACAAGAGATGGAGCGGCAGGTGCGGCAGCAGCCTGCACCTGTGGTTGCGGATGAAGCTGCTTGGCCCTCGTTAGCGGACACCATGCAGCCGTCAGCACCCGCAGCCTCCAGCAGCGCTGCGCAACAAAAGGAGCAGCAGGCGGTGCAGAAGCAGGCGGCGCAGCAGCAGCAGATGCAACAGCTGCGGCACACGTTGCAGCAGCAGCAGCAGCGGCAGCGTGAGGCACAAGCGCAGCGCGAGCGGGAACGCGAGCAGCAGGCGCAGCGTGAGCGCGAACGTGAGCGTGAGCGAGAGCGAGAGCAACAGCAGCAGCAACAGCAGCTGCCGCAGGGCCCCAGCCTGACTGCCAACAATTCCATGGACCGTGTGGCCAGCTCCTCCTCCATCGAGCACATGAGCCAAGACCCTGTAGTGCCCCCTGAGCAGCTAGGCCTGCAGCACGGAAGGATACCACAGCCCCCCTTCGCCCCCCCCCGCCGCCTCCTCCCCCTCCCCCCTGTCCACCGACCCTCAGGCGTCCCACACCGCCCATTTCACAACGCACGTGCAAGGCCTGTCCCGGAATGTCAGCGTCCCATTGTCCGCGTCTGCTGCTGTCGAGCCGTACCCCGAGGCCCTGCCGCTACTGGCCTCCCTCAGCTCAGGCGTCAAGGCGGGCGGTGTCAACAGCAAGGACGCCGCCGCGCAGCTGGTAGCGCTGCTCAAACACAAGGAGGCGCAGCAAGGCAGGATGCAATCCCTGCTGGCAGCAGGGCGTGCGCCCCCCGGTTTTGCAGTGCCCCAACAGCAGCAGCCACAAACCACTGGCGTGGCCGCGCCTTCGCCAACCCCTGCGGCCCCCCCCAGCTCCAACGGCTGCCTGACCCCAATGGACAGCCCTGTCATCCCCACGCCCTCCATCGGACGCTACCAGCCCATTGGCAAGCCCATCGGACCCACCCCCCAGCAGCACCCCCAGCCCCAGCAGCAGCAGCAGCAGCAGCAGCAGTCCCCGCCCCAGAGCAACGGCAACGGCCTCCACCCCTTGCACAGCACGCACCCTCCTTACGCGAACGGCACAGGCCTGGGGACGTACTCCATGTGGTCGGGCTTGCCAGGTATCGACCTCACCCCCACCTACTCCCCTCTGGGCTCTTCCATGTGGTCAGGCCTGGGCAGCTGTGCGCCTCCTGGAGTGGACCCGGCAGCCCCTGTCAGCAGCGCGTTTGCGCAGCCACAGGTATGCACGTCCTGCAAGGGCCTCAGGTTGATCGTTGTGCAGCCTTTGCCTCCATTGTTGTGCACCTCCGTGTCCAAGGGCTGCCCAGGTACAGGGCTTATAAGGCAACCGTGATGGGGGGGGTCGCACGCTTTTGTCCTCCTCACCCTACCTCATCGTCAGCGGCATGTGCTGCATGACATGCTCCAGGGAATGAGAAAGAATATGCGGGATTAGGAGGTGTGTGTTGTGTGTAAGAGAGAGAGAGAGGGGGGGGGGGGAGAGGGAGAGGGAGCGAGAGAGCTGGCTGCCCTCGCCTCAATGAACCATGATCTTGATTAGCTTGCACATTGATTTTGGCATTGATTTTGGCGTTGCCCCCCTCAGCTAGATGTTGGCTCTGAGGTTCCAGTGTATGTCGTGATGAAGTAGCCATACGTCGTAGTGGCAAATCGGCTCTGCAACTGCCAGAATGAGACACGCTCACTGCTCATGCTTTGGAGGGAAAGGGTGCATGAGAAAGGCTGCTTTGTTTGAGGTGCCCAAATGACGAGATTGATGACCTCCTAAGCAACACCGCATCTCAGCAAGTCCATGCCTGTCCTTGTAGCCTGAGCAGCAGCAGCACAAACGGTTACTTGCATCTTACTGCAAGTGAACCTGCTGTTCTGTGCTCCCCACCATCCCCTCCGCTAGCATTGCCAACGCTATGCCGCACTGCAAGACTAAGCCAAGCAGTCATACCAGGTCTGCAATGCACATTGGTGCAGGCAAAACGCAGAAATCTACTCATCAGCTTTCCACTGGTTTGGCGTGGCGACACTGCTTGTACGCAGTCCCACGATAGCTGCATGACAGAGCCACCCATTCAGTTACTACATTCCTGCAGACAAGACGCAGCTCCTCAGCTTGCGCACTTGCATGCCCTGCCACTGCAGGCTCCCCCGACAGCTTCCCCGACCCCAACACCAAGATTGCATTTACTGGCCTTCCTGGAATGCCAAGGTTGCTTACTGGCATGCCTGCATTGCGTGTGTGCAGGCTCCCACAACAGCTGCCCCAACCCCAAGCTCGCGGCCCCCACCCCCTGGCTTTGGCGGCCCCTCTTACACCCCGGGCCTGTTAGATGCCAGCGCAGCTGCAGCTAAAGCAGGCGCTGCTGCGGGGTATCGTCCGTTGGGTGTGCTGCCCGGGGAGGCACGCTACAACCCCCTGAACCCCCTTAACTTCCAGTCCTCCTTCAACACCAACGCCTCCCCAACGTCCGTCTCCCAATTTTCTGCATACAGGCCGCAGCTGCTGTGAGCAATTTTCTGCAGACAGGCGATCTTCTGCATACAGGCCGCAGCTGCTGTGAGCGATTTTCTGCAGATTGGTACTTTTCTGCATACGTGCCGCAGCTGCTGCGGGCCAGTTGTGTGTGCACGAGGTGCCTGTGACCTTATAACTAACGTGCACTGGCGTGTACCCCATGACTTTCAATATTAAGCCACGTAACACCCTTTACCCTTTTACCCATGTCAGCTTGCAGCTGGTCAGGCTAGCCTTCCATTTATCCTAGGTCAGATGTCAGGATGTAGCTAGGACGTAGCTGGGCACTCAGGCTTTTGGAGACATTTCCTATGACGGCTGTTCACATGGTGCTCTCCGCGCCGTCTGTCCCGTACATTTCATGTTTGATTTTAGGAGCAAGACTGTGCTGTTGTGCTTTTTTTGCACCTTAGCTTGGTCCAATCTTGTATCACACTTATGCAGAGGGCTTACTACCAGCTGCAAAGCCCTCGTTGTTGCTTATGGCTGTGTTGTGTAAGCAAATGTCGTGCATGCACAAGTGCTCTCCCTTTGTACAGGGCTGGGCTTTTCCTCTTACTAGAGTTGTGGAGCAGTGTAATCAAGAATGTACCTAGAGAATTGAGAAAACGAGGAAGTTGCCTCTACGCGTGCTTGGGTGTTGGTGGGACTGATCATGTTTCTTTCACACGTGTCACTCGTGCACTCTAGGCAGGCTTAAAGCTCATAAGGTTACGTTGAGATTTGGCTTCCTGAAAGCCAGATAGTTTGGCTGTTTGGCTTGCTGAACTGTGTCAACCTTAGGTTACATCGCTATATCCGCCTGCAAGGGCAGCTGAGCGGAAAACACTGAGGCCTGTAACCAACCATTTGATGAGTTACAATGAGTTACAATGGGGTTTGACCTTCAGCCAGGTAGTTTGGCTGCTCGGTCTGCTCAACTGTTCCAACTGCACAAAAAATATCCATGAGATCGGAAATAAAACGATAAGTGTCATTTGTTTGCTTCTGCAAGAAATGAATAGCATCCTCAGAGCTAGCTTGAGAATAGTAGAAAGTGCCTGAGTCGTCCAGAAAAATTCTATAAGACGAGGGGAAGTCAGAAAATAGCTGTGCATAATCCCTTCGAAGAGAGCACACAGAAGCGCAAGAACAAAGGAACACGGCATGCTTTTCGTCTTGGAGTCCTTGTTCACATTTATCACAAGTTGATGTGTGCTCCTGCCAAAGTGATGTCTCAACTCTTAAATTATGAGCATGTAAGCGAAAACGTGCTATGTTTCTTAGCGTGCGCTTGCCCAAATCAAGATGCAAATACCTGGGGACAGAAAAGGGCGCACCATGAACAGACAAGGGTCTCAAAGGAAGTGCCATCCAGTGATGATATTTGGCTAATTTGTTTGTGTGGTCACCATGTTCTGCCAAGGCATCAGCATTCCACACACCTCGCAGCCTTTTTCTCAGATCAACAACAAACTCCTTCATGGCTATAGGCTGCCTTGACCGAACACAATGAGTAAACACGTTGCACCTGTCCAAGCCTGTGCAGGCAGCCAAAAATTCTGAAGTCCAACATTTATGGGAGAGACTGCTCATTTCAACATCTGCTTGCAGTACCTTACTGAGTGTAGTGCTGTTGCTGCGCAGTAAAGCATTGTAAAACCTAACTGCTGCACGAAACCAATAGAACTGTAAAGGTTCATGCCCACACTCACGCAGTACAGACCAATTAGGAGTGGTGCGCTTTACCCCAAGGATACGCTTCAGTAAGCACAGATGTACAGTTTGCAAAGGACAATCCATTTCAGCTCCTTCTTTCATAAATCTAGTGCCCCAAATCTGGCATGCATACATGCTAGCAGGGAGAGCATATGCTTTAGTCAGCCAGAGCATGGTATGCGGCCTATCTGTCAGGCGGTGCTCAGATGCGAATTGCCTAATCCGTCTGCAACCAGCTAGGAAAGGTGCACACATATACTCTGCAGTGGCTTGCGGGTTGCGTTGTTTTTTGAACAGCATGCCTAAATACCTAAAAGAATCTGCACACGCCAAACGAGCTCCACCTAACGTGAAAGCTGGCACATTATCGCCCTTTGAATTAAAATGCACAATCTCAGACTTGGCAGTATTGATCACCAACCCTTTCCGCTGAGCATACGTATGTAGCCTATCTAACATAAGTTGGAGCTGATCAGGAAGGTTACTAGTGAGGCACAAATCGTCTGCATACAGCATGTGGGTGACTCGAACGTCCCTAGTGCCTGTAATAGCCCCTTGCACATTTTCTGCCAAGCAGTCCACGTCATTGATGTACAAGGAGAACAACAAAGGGGAAAGCGGGCAGCCTTGCTTAACTCCAAAATGGGGGCGCACACGAGCTTGCTTGCAGCCATCCACCAAGATATACTCATCATTAGCATACATGCTTTTAATGACAGCCAACAGGCACGCAGGCATACGAATGCGCTGCAGGTGAGTCCAAAGGGCTTCCCTAGGAATTGTATCATAAGCCTGCTTGAAATCAATAAAAGCTGCATGCAGCCTTGGGGATGCATTTGGGCGCTTGACCTGAGCAGCATGCTGCAAGTGCCGTAAAATGAAAATGGGCTGCAAAGTGTTACGGCCAGGATAGAAACCAAATTGAGTGTCTGGAATCTTGTTTTTATCTTTACACCACCCAGTGACCACCTCCCTAAGAACGTTAGCATACAGCCTGTACAGGGTGCCACTTACTGCGAGCATGCGATAATTCCCTGGGTCCAGCACAGAGCCCTTCTTGTAAAGAGGAGTTATCTTAGCCACTTTCCAACAAGCAGGAATCTCAGCCCTCTCCATCATGGCAGCAAACAGACGTGCAATGTAAGGAGCCAAAACATTCATCCTATCCGTACCTCTACCATTAACTGCTGGGACCCTCTTTTCAGCGTACTTAATGAAGGGTGCTGCAACAGCATCAAAACCAGGGGATGTCCTAGCATTCAACTTACGCATGTGCTCGCAAACAATAGGGTACAGGGCAGCTGCATCAGGCAGTTCCATCACATCAGGTTCAGGTATCCATCGAGACTCAGCACCTTGACGGAAAAGCTGCTCAGGAGGCGGATTGTTGCGCCCCAGGGGCACTGCCATATCCCGAGCTGGAGCTCCAGAGTTGCCAGTCCAACGTGCAGCAACCCGCTGTGCCACCCCACGCATGGCTCCAATAACGGACTCCACCCCTCTGCTAATGCTGTCCCACATTCCAGGCCTTCTACTTAAGGTGCTTTCAGGGCAGCTACCCATGGGGCTTGCTTGTTGACCAGGGATGTGAGGAGCGTTTCTTGCTGGACAAGTGGGGTGCCTGCCCACAAATCCGTTGGTATGCAAGGCGGCGTCCTGATAGTGTGTGCTTTCAGGGCAGCTACCCATGCCATGCATATGTGCTGCTTCTCTAGTTGAAGGAGAAGAGCAATTGTTCATGCGGGCACCGAAATGATGCTGTAAGTAAGAGTTCCAGCCGTCCGCTGTAATGGGAGTCTGATGGGTGCTCCTGGGCTTCCTAAGCAGTTCATGAATGTCAGGCCTGTGTCTCTTCAGCCTGTCCAAGAAAACTGCTTTCTGGTACTTCTCATAAGCCCGCCGTGCACGCCTTGTTTGTTTTTTGTATTGTTTTTTAAGAAATTGGCAGGCATGCACAGCTTGACCACTTTGCACAGCTTGCCTGTAACAGCTTGACCACTTTGCATGCACAGCTTGACCACTTTGCACAGCTTGACCACTTTGCACAGCTTGATCACTTTGGCAGGCCTGTGTCTCTTCAGGCAGGCCTGTGTCTCTTCAGCCTGTCCAAGAAAACTGCTTTCTGGTACTTCTCATAAGCCCGCCGTGCACGCCTTGTTTGTTTTTTGTATTGTTTTTTAAGAAATTGGCAGGCATGCACAGCTTGACCACTTTGCACAGCTTGCCTGTACAGCTTGCCTGTAACCAACCATTTGATGAACACTGTTCTTTCTAACCTTGAAAGACAAGGCTTTGAAGAGCCTCGTGATATTAACACTTGGAGGCAAAAACTAGACACGAACTACGCAATAAAAGTACCTTTGACATACAAGGTTTTACAAGGTTTTACAAATTAAGCCATCAGTCAAAAAGTGCGACTGCTAGGCTGCTCATGTGAAAAACTGTATTATAAAATGTTCAGGAGTGTTTGTGTAGCCTGTGCATGTAAGTGTACAAAAAAAACCCTTGCCAAGAACAAGGGAAAAAATTTCCACTGGTGTTTGTATGACAAAGCAACGGCGAATAAAGATCAGGAGTTTGCCAGGACCAACCGACTGCAACAAAAAAAAGGGAGTACCTTTGACATACACCCCACCAACCCACAAGTAGACATTAAACCCACTGGTTGCAGTAAATTTTGGCTGCACATTAATCTTGTCAGGTACGAAAAGAGAAGAAAAGAACAACTACTTAGGCAGAGGAAACTCTCCCTGCATCAATTAAGGAAAAGGAGACACATTGGCTCAGAAGGGAAGGGAAGGGTTACATAGCTGTACCTGCCTGCGTCTTTGCCATACAAACAGCAGTGGAAATTTTTTTCCCTTGTTCTTGGCAACAGTTTTTTTTGTACACTTACATGCATGGGCTACAAAAAAACACTCCTTTACATTTTCATAATACAGTCTTTCAAACAACAAACTTCAATTCTTCATAACTTTACCATTATGAACAGGCTAGCAGTCAAACGTCTTAAATGATGCCTTTTTCCCTTGTAACCCTTGTAACCCTTGTACCTGCCTGCGGGGGCAGCTTAGCTGAAGCAAAACGTGCCTGCAACCAAACCAGTCCAAACTAAAAAGCAAAATGAGCTAGAAGCTCAGTCACAGTATTTCAGGCAAGCAGACACGAACTTGGCTAATCCTAGGACATCATCCTGATTCATGAAGTCTCTAAGGCGTGATGCACTGCTTGGGGGTGCAGAGCTAAACAGATGCTGGAACTGAGTGCGCAGTTCTGTTAAATCCTGGGATGGGCAATCCAGGATAACATGCTCTTCGTCTTGTACAGTGTGCCAGTCGCATTTGTTGCAAATTCTAAGCTCGTATGGGCACCTATTTCCATGATGCCGTTGGGTTTCTACTCAAAGGTTGTGACCAGAAGGGCGTAAGCATGAAATACTGCGAAATAATTTGTGAGGAATATTGGCTCAGAAGAGTTGTGAGCCTCCTCCACCACAAAGCTACAAAGAGGAAAGCTAATGGGGATCTGGAGGGTTACTGGAAGCACCCGTCTCCAGAACCTGGCTGTGAGAAGCATCATTTTCCATAGCACATCTAGTGGTAACAAGCTTATGGGCATACTGAACCGAATGGGCATGGAGTTTTTGAGCAAGTTTATGGGCCCGTTGATGGTCCAGTTTAAGTTGTTTAAACTGGTTCAAGGTATGATCAGTGTAGCAGGTCCCACCAACACCCAGAAGGGTAGTGTGGAGAGTCACAACTTTAGCACTAATGAGTTTGCTGAGGACTGTATGCTGCCGCTGTGCCGACTCTAACTGTTGTCAAGGCCTCGTGTCTTCACAGTACTTAATTCCAATCAAGTGCACATGTCGCTGGTTTACATGAAGTTGGTGGGGCTGTCTCACGCGGTTGGCTCGTGTGGTCCTCTGTGTTGGGTTGTGTCTGCTGCGTAACGCATGGTGTGAGCGAGTGGAAGAAGGAGAAGAAGGAGTGGGTTTGGTTTTATAGGGAGTAATCAGGAAGTAAAACAAACCTAAATCAAACATCACTAGACACTGAATCACACAGCCCCCACCATCGCGCTCCACCTCCCCTTCTCCTCCCAGAAATTTATGAATCTTACATAGCATGCATTTCCAACACACGAGGTAAATGTGTTGGGATGATAACCCTTAGCCTATTTCAAATCCTTCACAAGGCTTTTTATAGGGCCAAGCTTGCGGGCTTGCATGAAGCCATAACACCTGCTCCTACTAGCTTTGCATCTGAGCTGCAGGGGCTCCTTGCACGCAGGACTATGCTAGAAACAAGTACGCTAGCAAAAAGTTTAAAGACTCTTTTTTGCGGGCCCTGCCAAACCACATCCACACTGCCCTTATAGAATGGGCCCTGGTAACTCAAGAAAAAATGGCCTTTCCGCTGGATTACAACCCACAGTACCAACACTACTGGAGCACTGACCCCCGGGACACTCTCTTCGGTGCCCATCATAACTCCCTCTCATCCAGATTTTCAGGTTTCTCTGTCTGCCATCCCATTTACACCAAGGAAGCTATGACTCGGGCCTTATGCCATGCTACTAGCAGTAGATAGTATCTACTCAGCCATTCTCAACACAGAGGCCACTGCAACTTTCATGTTCCTCACTGTATGGGGACTCCGTTGTTGGACAGACACATGATAACTAACCCCTATTCCAAACTCATCACTGCCTATCCACATCTCTGTTGTGAACTTGGAATCATCGCACGTACCAACCTTTGCTACAACGATCCACAATCCTGCCTCAACCAGGAATTACCCCTTTCTCAGCACACCTGGGGCCTACAAATCATTGCAGTCTGGAACACAGCTGCAAGGATTCATCTAAACAATCATAACCCAGCTTGGCTACAGGGTCTGGCTTCGGCTGTACCAGAAGTTAATTGGAAGCTGCGCAGTATAGGCAACCATTTGAGAGTAGAACTCTACTCCCAATACAATGCATGCTGATATGCCTGGGTTCAATGAACGCCAACGTCTCCCCTCTGACAAACAACAAATATCTAGAAATCCAACCTCTTCACACATAGGTAATCAGGAAGAACTTTTTGTACCTAACCAATCTTGCCCAACTCTTATGCTCAGAGTCCCTGACTGGAGGACATGGGCCTACACTGATGGTAGCTGTCAAATCCAGAATGGCATACAAGAAGTTGGAGCAGGCGTCTATTGCCCTCTCACTGACAGCAAAAGTTTTGTCGAGCCCAACGGTGCTGGAATTACCAACACCGTATGGTGACCATATGTCGAGCTGAATTAGCAGCAATTGTTGCTGCCATCACGCACTCTTATTCACACATTGCTTCAGACAGCCTCACCTTGGGGGTGAAGAGAGGCTCTCTTCATCAAATACGTAAACAACTTATTTACCCTGAGAAGCACAAACAACATATCCAAGAGGATGTTCTTAAAATCATCATCATGATGATTTTGCTTCTATAAAGTAAAATATCATGCTGGCATTGCTGGTAACGAATGTGCAGATGCTATTGCTAAATATCAGGCTAACCAAGTCAATTATAGCGTGGCTGATACAGGGATCCTTAGCGCAGGCCCCGGCGGAAATCCTTTTTTTCATTTATTCTGGTTAGCCAAAGAGGGAGGAAAAAACACAATGCTGGCACATCCATAGCTCCTGCACCCAATCCTAAAATCACCTACCTCCCCAATCTTCAAAATGCTCTCAAGTCTCATATGCATACAAAAAACAGACTTGGATATGCCAACTCCAAAGTAGGCAGTGAAACACTCCCCACATCAATTAAGGAAAGGGGGCCACATTGGTGCACAGACCGTATGACCTCCTTACCACGAAGTTCAGACTGAGAGAAGCACGGCAGGCAGAGAAAGAAGACAGGTCCAGTCCGGCATGCAGACCTCTGCAAACTAATTTTAGCATAAGTTGGTACTCTGCATACCATGCTCCTGGGCGTTGGTGGAGCGTGTCGTACAGAGCATACCTTCACCTTCACTAGCTTATTTAACAGATTGGGTTGGACTCCCGTGCCAGAAGACGAGCCCTTAAACTTCAAGCCCACGTCAGAATGTAGGAAAGCATTACCGACCCCCTTTTCCAGGCTTACTGTTCGCTTACCAGACTGGTAAGCGAGATGGTAAGCCCTGGCTTACTGTTTGATTAAGCCAGTGTTAATCGGCTGGTAATCTGAGTTTGGCAATGCTCGTTTTCTATAGCCTGGTAAGTGAGTCAGTAAGCCTATACCTACAAATTAGGTAAGCATAGTAAGCCTATGGCAAGCCTGGTAATGCTTTTCATGGCATTCTGTAATGTATGCCTACAAACTTGTTACCATTAGGCACGCAATTGAAAATTAAAATGCTTCCAACAGCCGGGTGCTTCCAGCAACCCTCCAGATCCCCACAAGCCCTTTTTTTCTGTTGCTTTGTGATGGAGGAGACATATAGCTCTTTTGAGCCATGTATTCCCTTTTCCTTTATTGATGTAGGGAGAGTTCTCTCTGCCTATGTAGGTTTTCTTTCTTTTTCCCTTTCTTTCCTTAAGAGCTTTAAGTGTCCCATGCAGGATGTCCATCCCCCTGGTCCTCACTTTTTACGAACCTTCCATTTCCTTTCCCTACTCGTGTTCAAGAGTTTCGCCGTAAGGCTCTAAGGAGCATTTTCTGTTAAGGAAAGAAGAAAATCTGTAGTGCTGGAGAGAACTCCTGACCAGCTGAAATGAATACGTCCCAGGCACCTATAAGCCTGATGTTGTTCTCAACAACATGTGTGGCAGCAGCAAACTATCCCCACAGTCCCTGGGCACTTCCTAGTAGGGCACATATGAGTGTGTGTGGGGGGGAAGGGTATGGGGTATAGAGCCTCACAAATTATATACATGTAGTATATTCTACAGACATTTTTCGATTTGATCACTTTCGGATTGTGTCAGCAGCTAAAACAATTTGATGAGATCCAGACTCTCTTGGATATTGCTAGCTAAAATTATAACAAGTTCTTTGTTTCAGCAAAAAAAATCGACAGTCTAGCTGGCTTGTCTAAAGAACAAGGGTAACCGATCAACCAACTGAATGGTTATCATGATTCAGCATTCATGACCGTGATTTTCTGTGACAATGCTCAGGCACCTTTGTGTCGACCTTTTCCAGCTGCTCAAAAAATGAGCCTCTTGTCGTTTGCATCTAGCTCATTATCATTCAAGAGTCAGGAAGCTATTGGATGAAATGTGGGACTGGGTGCTTTCACTTGTAAAGCAATATTCTTTACTTAGGTGCAGCTGTGTGCAAGCTGGAATACATGTCTGCTTAGCACAGTAGGGATGTGGAGGATCAGTGGAAGCACCTGCTTCCACATCTGGAACCTGACCGTGAGAGGATGTTTTGTGCTCAGTAGCATATCTTGTAAAATACTCAACAGAACAGGAATTCCCATTTTTTGTTTTGTGCTCCTTGTATTTATCTATTTCTGCAACTTGGAGTTATTTTCAGAGGTAGGAAATCACAGAGGTTGCAATGCTCAGGTTGCTTTGAGGCCTCTAGCTGGGCACCAGCCTTGTTCCTTCACAATGTTTTAAGAAAATTACGAAGGTAGTGAGATCACTCCGCACGTCAAAGAGAGGGATACCTAGGGCTAAGGCACTGTGAATCCCCTCCACCAGATATTGAAAAGGCAGAGTCGAAGGGGATCAAGTGGGAAAGTCTAACTCTAGAAGCGCGGCAAATTGGCCACTCTCCACTCAATTCTGAAAAGCCCTTTCACTTTTGCACTGATTGAGCTGTACAGCCTGGGTCAGGATTCACTTTTGTCAAGGATCGCCCTCCAAAAAAACATGTTGCTTGCCTGCAGCTCCGTTCTGCTTGCATGTAAAGACTTCCAGCCAAGGGGAGATGTCCCAGGAAAAATCAACTCCACGAACTTTTGACCAGCTGAAATGAATACGTCCCAGCTGGTGCCTGCAGGTAACCACCTGTGGTAAGCCTGAGATTGTTTCAAACAACATGGGTAGCGGCAGCAAACTATCCCCACAGTCCCTGGGCGCTTCCTGGTAGTGCGCCTATGAGTGTGTGTGTGTGGGGGGGGGGGGAGGGCATGGGGTATAGAGCCTCACAAATTATATATATATATGTATATTTCACAGACATGATGACTTGGTCAGTTTCAAGGTTCGTGTCAACAGCTGGCAACAGCTACCGTTCGAGTCGGGAAGAAACCTGAAAAATAAAACGCTTCGTTGAATTTTAGCATGGTACTGACTCGCAGCGGAAGAGGAACAGGGGGGGTGCAGGAGGGTGCAGACCAAGCTTACGATGAACAAGCTCCTCCCACAGCCAGCAAGCCCAGACCCAGCAGGAGGAAGAGTGTGGCTCCTGGACAGAATCTAAAGGGGGAAGTGGAGGAGGAGAAGGAAGCAACAGCGCAGCCCGGAGAATCGACTGCCCAGGTTTGACCAGCCCAAAACACACACAATCACGCATACACACACACACACACACACTTGTAGATATGCAAGTACATGAGCTAGCAGCATGTCAACACTTTTGCATGCATGTTTATTCCACAAGCATGCCTTCCTGAACCACATTTTCCATGGTACCATGCTGCAGTAAGCGGCGATACTGCCAAGCACATGCACATGCACGTGGTAATACATGCACATTTGCTTGCTTTTAAACAGCAAACAATGCGCGCAAACACCCACACCCACACTCACTCACTCCTAGATATGCAAATACATGCACATGAGCTAGCAGGGTTGTCTTCATTCTTGCATGCACGCTCATTCCACAAGGATGCTTACATGAATCACACTTTTCATGATGCTGCAGTGCAAGGTTGAGTGCCAAGCACATGCACATGCACGTGTGCATACTTGCAAACACGCAAACAATACCCGTGAGCACACACACATATACAAACACACATGCTCGCATTTGCTTGTGTGGGCAGGAGGCTACTGTCGCCTCTCCTGGTGCCAAAACCCCAAAGGCCACGCCAGAAGCCGTCCCCACCGTCCCAGAGCCACGCCCCTCAAGTGCTGAACCATTACACAGCACTGAATGGCACCCCAGCACCGAACGGCCACGCAGCACCGAACGGCCACGCAGCACCGAACGGTTACGCAGCACCGAACGGCCACGCAGCACTGACCGGCCACACAACACAGAACAGCCAAACAGCACCAAGCTGCCTCGCTGCACTGACGGGCCTGCTAAGGAGCCCCTCCCAGATGATGTGCTCTTTCCTCAATCCACACCGCAGCCAGGGCCGAGCCAGGTACCCTTCCTTCCTCGCTCGCGCAACCGCGGCAGCAACCCCTTCTGGTGGCTGGCCACCCTCATCCCTATCTTCTTGACAGTGCTTTTGTTAGGCGGGCTGGTGCTGCTGCGGCAAGAGTGGGGTGCGCAGTTGCAAGGTGGGCTGCCAAACGTAGGCGGGGTGTTGCAGGAGCTGCCGCGGCTGAGCTGCCAGGATTTGGGGAAGATGATGCATGCGTACCCTGCTGTGGCGCCTAGAGCAGGTGAGAAGTGCTTGACTTAGTGCAGGCACTGTTGCTTGCCACCTTTGAATGGCTTCTGTGCGCTTATTTAGCTTGCAGCCTTTGCATGGCTTAGGTGAGGAATGTTAGATTGAGCGCAGGCAGTATTGCTTGTAACCCTTGAAATGACAAGCACGTGTGCTTTGTCAGTGCTCCTCCCAATGCTGGAGGCAGTGCACGCATGCCCAGACATGTCAGCCATGCCCTCACCTATTCTCCAGGATCACTCGTGGAAGCATGCCAGTCATCCAGCCGCTCCTTCGGTGCCGGCTTGAACAAGGTTGTCTCTCGAGTGGACGCCCTACTTGCCCCGCTCTCTACCAAGATAGAGCAGCTGGCAGCGAGCATGCATGCCCCAGCTGTAGCCAGCAGCCAGGCCACACAGCCTCCCTCTTCTTTCCGAGATCTCCTGACACCACAAGCATTCGCTAACGCACTGGCACCCTGCAGGTGTGTGGGTATGTGGGGTAGGTGCGTGGGGGGTTTGCGGTTGGGGTTCGGGGTGGTGGCTGTGCATTTGCAGGCTTCCACACCCTGCAGATAAGTGGGGGAGGCATCAGGGGAGGATGGGCTAAAGCATGCACATATGTGCAGCTCATTGCGCCCACCTGCACGGGTCGCATGATGATGTCATGAACCTTGGTTGGCCTGGCTCGTGGCCTAAGAATCATAGCGGTTGGCATGTGTGCTGCTGTGAGCTATGCATACAAATATGTCTGTACGACAACACAGATCAGATCTGCTCCACAACTCTGCACAAGCCTTGTTGAGCTGGGTTGGACACTAAACCCGACATGGATTGCCATTTAAGTCTGGAATTGTCCTGTGTCTGCTTTTGTTCATGTTCAACCAGACACTTCCTTGGCGCAAGACACATCGTCAGTGCTGCTGGCACTCGTTGATGTATCACAAGTGCCTCCTTCTTTAGTTTTTGTACCTGCTTGTGCACAACCAGACTCCTGTTATACCCACCCTTAAATTTCGTGCGCGCTGTCATTTCAACACACTGTTGCTGCTTGCCACTGGCCCTGTTTATGTTGGAAAAACACTGCTGAGCATGACTCGTTGTGCTGCCCCTAATGCTGTGCCATATATCCTGCTACTCACATCCTGCTTTTGATGGGTTCCATGCAGCAAGGATACCCTGGACGATGTGTACGACGCCGCCGGCAGAGCAACCAAACAGAAATCGCTCACTGTGGCAGTTGCTTGTGCAAACAAAAAGGAGTGCACAGCAGCGCTGCATGCGATCTCGTCAGCTGCGCATTCCAGGCACACAAAGCACATAGATGGCGGTTTTTTTGATGGACCTGGCCTGGCAGGACACCTGCAAAACCACCTGGCCAGCTTCTTCAAATCCAGCCCACATGGTGGGTGCAGAGTGTGTGCTGCAAGTCTTGAAGAGCTTTCTGTTTCTGTGACAGTTGCTCCTCCTTGAAGGATGTTACATTTGGCCTTTGGAGCTCCTTGGCACTTGATGAGGCTGCTGCTGGTGCTGGTGCTGCTGATGCTGATGCAGGTATCCTGAACATGGAGCGCACAAGTCATAAGTCATGAGTCGTGCGCCTGGTGGTGATGAGGAACGCGTTGTCAAAGAATGGAGGTGTTGTGTGTCTGTGACGTTGATGCAGGCATCCTGATCGTGGAGCGCCTAGAGCGCATGAGTCATGAATGCCTGGTGGTGATGAGGCCAGCGCTGTCAGAGAATGGAGGTGTCGTGTGTCTGTGACGTTGATGCAGGCATCCTGATCGTGGAGCGCCTAGAGCGCATGAGTCATGAGTGCCTGGTGGTGATGAGGCCAGCGCTGTCAGAGAACGGAGGTGTCGTGTATCTGTGCCGTTGATGCAGGCATCCTGATCGTGGAGCGCCTAGAGCGCATGAGCCATGAGTGCCTGGTGGTGATGAGGAACGCGCTGTCAGAGAACGGAGGCCTGCAGCAAGATGGGCATTCTGTGTCCACAAGTGGCGGCTTGAGCATCCTCATCTCGCAGCTCCCTGGCACTGTCACTGCTTGCAGGTGAGTTGAGCAGTGGATGCGTGAGGAGCATGAAAGGGAGTATCTTGGGATATATGTATCATAGTGTGTGTCTGTGTAAAAATGGCAGCTGGCGGTGGTTTCAGCTCGACTCTATCACTTTGATAGAGTGCCCCATCCATGGGGTGTGCATTAAGGAAGTGAGGATCACAGTATTTGCAAGTGCTTGCAAACCATGGTCACATGGCCTGATGCTGCCATAAAGGGGATCAGCAAGCGTTTCCCCATTCATGCGGCAAACAGTATGGGTAACTGGGGCAGTACTATGCTTGCAATCCCAGCCTTTCTATTCATGATGTTTAAATTGAACAGTCACTTGGAGCCCAGGACTCCATTCTTGCATGCTGAGTTCAACTCCATTCGGCTTTCAAATTCTATGCACAACCCCAAACTCCATTGCCATTTTGGCTGGTGCTCTGCTCTTTGTACTCAGCCTGGAGCTCTTATATGCAACACAAGTGTGCTCACTATCCTTGCGCCGTGCTGCAGTGCCGACCTTGATAGCAAAGTCAAGAACAAGCTGCAGCGCGCCGCAGCGGCTGCTGAGGGAGTGGAGGCAAAGCAGTCTACCCTGGGCCGATCCCTCCGGCGGCGCATAGACTATGTAGTTTCAGCCGCTGAAGTACCTGTACCAGAGGGTGCTTAGGACCGCACCATGCGAGAAGGCCGGACTGTTTCATCTGATTTCTATGCTCATTTCAGTGGTTTCACATGAACTGCTTCCTTGCATGGACATGTGTGTTAAGGGCAGCACCGGCCAAATGCTGGCTGCAAGCAACAAGAGTAGAGTGTGGGCTTAACTTTTTGACAAAGACGATTCCCTTTTTCATTTCAGGATTCCTGAGGAGGCCTTGACAATGATTCTGCCTTTCTGGCCTGCGAAATGCCACGCTAACAATTTGAGAGAAGACTGGGACATGTGATGGAATCTAGAACATCTTGCCCTTTCCTTACTCCGCGTTTTCTTGTCATTCTTCACTACCTTGATCTATGCATATTTTCTCCTATCTCGCAAATTTTTGTCGGTGTTTTTGTGGGTGCGCTGTGCTGAAATTCATCTGTGTTTGTTGCTTGATTAGGAAAATGAAATTTTGTGTTACAATGAGTTACAATGAGTTACAATGGGGTTTGACCTTCAGCCAGGTAGTTTGGCTGCTCAGTCTGCTCAACTGTTCCAACTGCACAACAAATACCCATTAGGTCGGAAATAAAACGATAAGTGTCATTAGTTTGCTTCTGCAAGAAATGAATAGCATCCTCGGAGCTAGCTTGAGAAAAGTAGAAAGTGCCTGAATCGTCCAGAAAAATTATATAAGACGAGGGGAAGTCAGAAAATAACTGTGCATAAGCCCTTCGAAGAGAACACACAGAAGCGCAAGAACAAAGGAACACCGCATGCTTTTCATCTTGGAGTCCTTGTTCACATCTATCACAAGTTGATGCCTGCTCCTGCCAAAGTGATGTCTCAACTCTTTTCGTATGAGCATGTAAGCGAAAACGTGCTATGTTTCTTAGCGCGCGCTTGCCCAAATCAAGATGCAAATACCTGGGGACAGAAAAGGGCGCACCATGAACAGACAAGGGTCTTAAAGGAAGTGCCATCCAGTGATGATACTTGGCTTATTTGGTTTCTCAGATCAACAACAAACTCCCTCATGACTATAGGCTGCCCCTGACCGAACACAATGAGTAAACACGGTGCACCTGTCCAAGCCTGTGCAGGCAGCCAAAAATTCTGAGGTCCAGCATTTATGGGAAAGCCTGCTCATTTCAACATCTGCTTGCAGTACCTTACTGAGTGTAGTACTGTTGCTGCGCAGTAAAGCATTGTAAAACCTAACTGCTGCACGAAACCAATAGAACTGTAAAGGTTCATGCCCACACTCACGCAGTACAGACCAATTAGGAGAAATTTTGTGTTACACAGGTATGTTTAAGCCCTAAATCATAAAAAGCTACAGGTTACAGGTTACAGGAAAAAAGAAGGCCTCCAGTCAAAACGGTTGACTGCTAGCCTGCTCATAAAAAAGCAATAATTCATGTAGAAAAGGAAAAATATTGTTATTGTATTGATTTAAGAAAGAAGAGATATGACTGTACATGGTGAATGCCAGGCACGTAGGGAGTCACCCTATTGGAAGAGTGAGATAAAGAGAGGAGAGGACCAGAAAATAAGGGAGCATATTTAAACCGAAGAGAACAGACATGGGGATGAGTGCATTTGAAAAGAACGTACTGCTCATCCTGCACGTCATCTTGGGCATCACATAGATCACAGGCAGGGGAAATAGCATCATCCCATGCGGCCTGCTCAAATTTCAAGGTATGGACACAAAGGCGAAATCGAGCCACACTGCGGACGATGTGTTCAGGTAAATCCAAGTAGAAATATTTGGGCAGAATATAAGGAGAGTATGTAACGTGTGCAGGCTTGGTTGGGAGAGCACACCAGTGATGGTGAGTAAAATTTTTGCTGTTTGTGTCTCGTGGGTCATAACCATAAAAAGCTACAAGCTACTATTATTCCATGACATGGAGCAGCAGCATTACTGTTGCTTGAATGGCAATCTCAGGTGCCTGATCTGTTGAGAAAGGAAAGAAAAGGGTCACAAAGCGATACCTGCCTACGTGGGCAGCTTAGCCAAAGCAAGATTTAGATTTACACGGGGGGACCTTCAGCCAGACTGTTCTGCTGATCGGCCTGTGACTGGTCCTCGCCAGCCAACAGAATATCCATGTGAAAAAGCTTGGTCCAACTAGAGCACAATAAGAGGACGGAGGTTCATCTACAGAAGAAAGACAACTGCAATTTCAGAGCCATGCAACAAGCAAGTTGAGGTCTCAATGTGCGGTTTCTGAGTAATGCAACAAGCAGGTTATTGAGGTCTGAAAGGAATACAAGCAGCAAGCAGCACATGGCCTACACTTAAACAGGACAAGGGCCAGCTGATATCCAGGCATGCAAACACACAGCATGCAGCCTCATCTCTACAAAATCCCAATCCATAACTAAGCCTGCCATGCGCTCGCACGCGCCTGCCATGCGCTCGCCAAAGCAAGAAAAGTACCTGTAATCAAACCAGTCCGATCTGGAGAACAAGTGGAAAAGCATACCTCACCTTTGGAAGAAAAAACTTGAAGCAGGAATTCAGACTCTCAGCAATGTGGTTTGACTATGCTTGAAGAGGTTTTATATGGTTAAGTGAGCTAATATTGGAGACAACTTTCTTTCCATTATCTGCGAGAGCTCAGAAGTAAAATGAGCACTCAACATAGGTTTGCTCTCCCAACCAGGAATGCGCATGTTACATATGCTCCGTCTACACGACCAAATACTGTCTTCATTAGTACTTTACCTTAGTTAGTACCTTGAGTTAAGGTTACATACCTTCTACCTCCTGCTCACACCATCATGCGTTACGCAGCAGGCACAACCCCACACTGAAGGCCACAACAGTCAACCGTGTGAGACAACCCCACCAACTGAATGTGAACCAGCGGCATGTGCACTTAATTGAAATCAAGTACTGTGAAGACACGAGGCCTGGACAGCAGTTGGAGGCGGCACAGCGGCAGCATGCAGACCTCTGCAAGCTCATTAATGCAAACGTTGTGACTCTCCACACCGTCCTTTTGGGTGTTGGTGGGACCTGCTACACTGATCATACCTTGAACCAGTGTAAACAACTTGGACTGGACCATCAACGCGCCAATATACTTGCTCGCAAACTTCATGCCCATTCTGTCATGTATGCCAACAGGCTTGTTACCACTAGGCGTTCCATTTGAAACAAGAATACTTCTTGCAGCCAGGTTATGGAGCCGGGTGCTTCCATTAACCCTCCAGATCCCCATTAGGATAATTTTATTGTAGTCTTCGTGGTGGAGGGGACTCACGGCTCTTTTGAGCCAATGTGTCACGTCAAATCATGGTTATTGCTAAATCATGTTATTTGGGTTAGTTATTTGGGTGGAGGCCATTATTGCTGGAAGGCTGCATTGTGCCTTGTTTTAGAAAACTCTCTTCTGGTTTTGAATTGAGACGTGCTCAAAATCCTTGTAAGTGTCTGGGAGAGTAAGAGATGACAGCGTAAAGCAACAGTCCTTGGGGAGGGACCTCACTGGCAAAAGGGCAGCTGGCAAGCAGTGTACGTATCGTGTGTGTGTGTGTAAGCATTACAGCAGGGTAAGAAGAAGGGAAGCATTGAACGTGAGGGAACAGCAGCAGATGAAGAGCAAAGTCTGATACACTCGCATCTCATACCATCAGCTTCAAGTGACCCGTCCTTTGTTGCATGGCCACTGCAACCCTGGACGTAAAACTTGACTAAAAGACGCCCACCTAGCCTGAAGCTTCAGGCCCCACCTCTGTGATCTGCTCGTGAATGGTGCGCCAACAGGCAAGACGCTCTGGCAGTGCCGGGGTGCCCTTCTAACTTAACTTAAACCCGATGCAGGACACACCGCCAGCCATTCACAATGCCATGCGTGCTCAAGTTCATACTGGCATTAGTTCATTACGCACTTCTGCTGGACTGAAATGTGCGTGGCTGCCATCCTCAAACTTGGCCTCAAAACACTTCATGCCACTGCTAGCTCCCAGATAACTGACAATTCCCAGCTTGGCCTCGGTCCGGCCAAAACAAAAAACATGATTTTGTGACAATCAACGACCCTAAAACAAAACACGATGGCAAACGCGCCGCTTTTCTTCTGGCCTCATGACACATCCATGATGATGTTCGATGATCGAGTATGTGTGGTTGTGTCTGTTGAAACACTGCCCGTGTCGCTGATGTTGGCACGGCACACAAAGTGTCTGGTCCTGGCAACAATGTATTGATGTCACTCCGGGCACTCCAGGTGCCACAGGCACTCCAGGCACTCCAGATGGCACAGGCACAGACACTCCAGGCACTCCAGGTGCCACAGGCACTCCAGGCACTCCAGATGCCACAGGCACAGGCACTCCAGGCACTCCAGATGCCACAGGCACTCCAGGCACTCCAGATGCCACAGGCACAGGCACTCATGGTGGCACAGGGGCAGGCACAGGCACTCATGGTGGCACAGGGGCAGGCACAGGCACTCATGGTGGCACAGGGGCAGGCACAGGCACAGGTACAGGCACGGGCTTGGTCATCGGCACAGGCACAGGCACAGAGGCAGGCACAGGCTCAGGCACGGGCATGGTCATAGGCACAGGCACAGGGGCAGGGGCAGGCACAAACACATGGGCAGGCACGCGCACAGGCACACGCACAGGGGCAGGCACAGGCACGCGCACAGGCACACGCACAGGGGCAGGCACAGGCACAGAAGCAGGCACACGCACAGGGGCAGGCACAGGCACAGAAGCAGGCACGCGCACTGGCACAGGCACAGGCACAGGCACAGGCACAGGCACGGGCACACGCACAGGGGCAGGCACAGGCACAGAAGCAGGCACGCGCACTGGCACAGGCACAGGCACGCGCACAGGCACAGGCACGCGCACACGCACAGGGGCAGGCACAGGCACATGGGCAGGCACGCGCACACGCACAGGGGCAGGCACAGGCATATGGGCAGGCACGCGCACTGGCACAGGCACGCGCACAGGCACAGGCACGCGCACAGGCACGCGCACATAAGGCACAGGCACGCGCACAGGCACGGGCACAGGCACATGGGCAGGCACAGGCACAGGCACATGGGCAGGCACGCGCACAGGCACCCGCACGCGCACAGGCACAGGCACAGGCACGCGCACTGGCACAGGCACAGGCACGCGCACAGGCACAGGCACGCGCACACGCACAGGGGCAGGCACAGGCACATGGGCAGGCACGCGCACACGCACAGGGGCAGGCACAGGCACATGGGCAGGCACGCGCACACGCACAGGGGCAGGCACAGGCACATGGGCAGGCACGCGCACTGGCACAGGCACAGGCACGCGCACAGGCACAGGCACGCGCACACGCACAGGGGCAGGCACAGGCACATGGGCAGGCACGCGCACTGGCACAGGCACGCACACAGGCACGCGCACAGGCACAGGCACGCGCACAGGCACGCGCACATAAGGCACAGGCACGGGCACAGGCACATGGGCAGGCACAGGCACAGGCACATGGGCAGGCACGCGCACAGGCACCCGCACGCGCACAGGCACAGGCACAGGCACGCGCACTGGCACAGGCACAGGCACGCGCACACGCACAGGGGCAGGCACAGGCACATGGGCAGGCACGCGCACACGCACAGGGGCAGGCACAGGCACATGGGCAGGCACGCGCACAGGCACCCGCACGCGCACAGGCACAGGCACAGGCACGCGCACTGGCACAGGCACAGGCACGCGCACAGGCACAGGCACAGGCACATGGGCAGGCACGCGCACTGGCACATGGGCAGGCACGCGCACTGGCACAGGCACGCACACAGGCACGCGCACAGGCACAGGCACGCGCACAGGCACGCGCACATAAGGCACAGGCACGCGCACAGGCACGGGCACAGGCACATGGGCAGGCACAGGCACAGGCACATGGGCAGGCACGCGCACAGGCACCCGCACGCGCACAGGCACAGGCACAGGCACGCGCACTGGCACAGGCACAGGCACGCGCACAGGCACAGGCACGCGCACACGCACAGGGGCAGGCACAGGCACAGGCACGCGCACAGGCACGCGCACATAAGGCACAGGCACGCGCACAGGCACGGGCACAGGCACATGGGCAGGCACAGGCACAGGCACATGGGCAGGCACGCGCACAGGCACCCGCACGCGCACAGGCACAGGCACAGGCACGCGCACAGGCACATGGGCAGGCACAGGCACAGGCACATGGGCAGGCACGCGCACAGGCACATGGGCAGGCACAGGCACAGGCACAGGCACGCGCACAGGCACGCGCACAGGCACATGGGCAGGCACAGGCACAGGCACAGGCACGCGCACAGGCACGCGCACGCGCACAGGCACGGGCAAGGGCTCCAGCACTGGCACAGGCACGCGCACAGGCACGGGCAAGGGCACAGGCACGCGCACATAAGGCACAGGCACAGGCACATGGGCAGACACAGGCACAGGCACATGGGCAGGCACAGGCACAGGCACATGGGCAGGCACGCGCACAGGCACCCGCACGCGCACATAAGGCACAGGCACAGGCACATGGGCAGACACAGGCACAGGCACATGGGCAGGCACAGGCACAGGCACATGGGCAGGCACGCGCACAGGCACCCGCACGCGCACAGGCACAGGCACAGGCACATGGGCAGGCACGCGCACAGGCACATGGGCAGGCACAGGCACTGCGGGATGCAGCGTCTTGGAACAGGGGCACATCTTAGTATAGGGCCTGGTTGAGGTTGTGCGTGCTCGAGCCAACCGCAGATCAGGGATTGATGCACCATCATGCACACATCTTGGGCATATCCATTCATCCTTGGGAATTGTTGCAAGTGGTGGCTGTAAGCACATGGTGTGCCATCCAGTTCCACACCCATCACACAGTGATATGCTTTGGGATGTTTGGGATTGGATGTTCGGGATTGGATCCTCAAACAGTTTGCCATCATCGTTGCGTGTCATCTGCTTGAGCGTAAGCACACCAACAGAATGTGAATTAGCACCTCGATGCGATCTCTCGTTTAAGGCATGTGCTCCAACTGCTCAAGACACATGCTGAGTGTGCTTGTGATAGGCACTAAAGATAAAATTGCCGGAGATGCACACCTGGAGATTGACTGTTCTTCCTCCTCGCACCCAGTGATGTTACCCAATGTGTTTGGGATGTAGTGATATGCTTTCCCAAGAACAATAAGATGTGACTGACGCTGATCTTGCATGACAAATGTGTCTCCTTTTCCTAATTTGATGTATGGAAAGTTTCCTCTGCCTACGTAGTTTTTCTTTACTTTTCTTACATATATGACTGACACCCTAATCTGGATATACCCCAATATATTGTGTGCAAACTCTCAAAATGGAGCAAGCTACTTGGAACGATGACATTTCTCTGATACATGTGATGCGCAAGATGACTTGCAGGATGGGCAGCATGCTGAATTCAAGTGTATGCATCCCCCCAGATCTGCTCTTTTTGGTGAAAAT
>OU611751.1:4242500-4307500 GCA_914767535.2 Dunaliella primolecta | reverse complement strand
ATGCCCGCAGAGGAGTGGAGAGAAAAAGAAAGGGAAAGAAAGGGCAAGAAAGGGATGGAAAGGAAGGGACAGGATAGGGTTTCATAGGAGTTTGCAGAAGCGTTGTGTGTGTTGCAAAAGGCTGCTTCAGCCATATCATCAGGAAACCTTGCAAAGATTCTGGTCAGCTCTGACAAATTGCAACACACCTTCTGGTAGATGGTCATGGGTGTGGGGATGGATGTAGGCGGAGATGCATGCCCACTTTTGAAGATGCCAAACTCGCACACAAAAGTTTTTCACCCCGCGCAGGGTGCTGGAAAAACTTCTGGAGGGCTGCCTTGGGGAAACTCCCCCTTCCTCTCCCGGCTTCCTAGATGCGGAAAACAAGCCTCCTTCTTCCATAGACTTAGGTCATCATGATGCGGATGATCCTCACGTGCACCCTCAGCATCAGACACACCGGCACCGGGCAAGCCCCGCCACCACTCAGCACATCCCAGGCAGCAGTTTTAGGCACCTGCAGCAGCACCAGCACCAGCGCAGCACGCAAAGCGTGAGCAGCACACCTTGGGCGCAGCACAGGCACCCCCAGTACCAGCACCTGCACCAGCACAGCCATCATGCAGCAAACGCAGCGCAGGTGGAGTGGGCAGGCGGCTTGCGCTGCATGCCCGGCCCTGGAAGCCGCGGGGACGGGACAGCGCCATTACAGGGGCAAGGCTGGGCGCCGGAGATGAAAGACGCTGCGAGAAGGGCAGCCGCGAGCGCACAAAAGGAGCGCAGGGGCTGGGAGGCTCATGCAGGCATTTCATGGCAGGGGCAGGGCGTCCAGGAGGACTTTTTCCTGGACGCAGGCAGGGGTGCAGGAGCAGGGGAGGGATTCAAGGGGCAGGGGCTGGCAGGCAGTGGTGGGAAGGAGCCATCGCAGCAGCAACTTCAAGGGGAAGTAGTCAAGCAGCAGGGGCTAGCAGGCATTGGTAGAGAGGTGATGCCAGAGCAGCAGCAGCAGCAGCAGCAACTGAGAGGGCAGGGTAGTCAGTATGCAGGGGAAGGAGAGGTAGTCAAGCAGCAGGGGCTAGCAGGCATTGGTGGAGAGGTGATGCCAGAGCAGCAGCAGCAGCAGCAGCAGCAGCAGCAGCAGCAGCAGACCAAACGGCGACAGCGTGTGAAGGAGGGCCTTGGAGAGGAAGAAGCACTGGTTTCAGAAGGACTGGGAATAGCGTCAAGTGAGTGAGGAGCTTCCAGTTTGTAAAGTTGCTTTCAATGGTGCCATGTCGTGTTAGCACATGCGCTGCCTCAAGACAATGATCCAGCCTTGCTACGGTGGTGTTACAAGCCAGCTAGGTGGAAGTCATCACCTTGCACATGGGGATGCAGGGGTTAGGCTGCTTGGTATTTTGCTGCTCATGAAGGATCTGCTGTTCAAGGGATGAGGGGGATGACGCACATCGGTGAGCTGCATGGTGCTGTGTTGCTTGTAAAGGATCTGTTGCTCATGTAGTGAGGGGGATTTTGCACAACAGTGAGCTGCATGGTGCTGTGTTGCTCATGAAAAATCTGTTGCTCAAGAAGTGAGAGGGATGATGCACATCAGTGAGAAGATGCAGTCATAATCATCGCCGTACGCGGTGCAATGGGGTTGGATCTGAAGCAGCAATCCCTGTGAGAAATGTACATCTCTCGATCCTGGCTTTGCCAATGAGTGCAGAGGAGCGCAAGCGGCGTGAGCGATACATAGGCCAAGAGGAGAAAATGAGGGCGGATCTGAAGCAGGCAGAGCAGGATCTGGTAATGGCATGCACACAGGAGGGTCGCACAGCTGCCCTGTTCCTGGCGTGCACGCTGCGAGAAGAGCTGGCGCGGCTGTCCAGGCACAACAGGTGTGTGTGTATGTGTGTGTGTGTGCGTGTGTGTGTGTTTGCGTGCGTGCGTGTGTGTTTGTGTGTGTGTGCGTGTGTGCATGTGTGCTCGATGGGGCTTGCTTCAGCTCGGCCATGCAGGAGACTTACAAAGATGTGGGCTCAGGTGCCGCAGGGAGCTATGATTTAGAAGAGGTCATCCAATCCCCTGACTTGTGGTCAGTTTGTGTTTGCTTATTCTGTTTGCTGCAGCTCAGCCATGCAGGAGACATAAAAAGATGCAGGCTCAGGTGCTGCAGGGATCTGTGACTTAAAAATGAATTGATCCTACCAACAGATAGCGGGCCAACTGCTAGCAAAGGTACACTTACTTGTAATGATGGCCTGCAAAAGCACCTGTCAAGTGTCTGCTTATGAAAAGGCAGCCAACAGACACGCAAAAACTTGAGCACACTAAAGGACAAGCTTTTGGACACACTCTTTTGCAAGCACAGGTGTTACAAGAAGCTGCTGGAGACCCGCAAGCACAGCGCACGCGCAAACACCCGCGACCCAGTGCATGGGATCAAGCATGTGGTGGGCAGACAACAGCCCCCTGAAACTTCCTTGCCCATCGCTTATGACTGCCATGGGTGCCCCCGCTATGCCCATGAGGTCTCGCGAGTTGTCCGACCAGCTGCTAAGGGTGGCAATGCCCTTGCCCGAGCTGGTGTTGGTGTTGGAACTGGGAGGGGAAAGCATGGGGCTGGCTCAAATGGTGGCTTGCCAGATGATGGGATCATTAGTGCGACTCGCCTGAAGCCTGCCAGCCGTGCACTTCAGCAGCAGCAGCAGCAGCGGGGAAGGAGCAGCTGCAACAGCAGGGAAGCTCGGAGGAGCAGCACTGTTGCAGCAAAAGGGCATGCTGGCAGCAGCGACAGCAGCAGTGACAGTGGACACAGTGATGGCGGTGCCTCTCCAGATCCTGTTCCAGCCAAACCCTCCCATCGGGACTCACCTGCATCGTGCTCAGCGGAGACACGGCACCATCCCTCACAGCAGCTGAGCAACACAGGCGCCAGCAGGGATTGGGGCCCTGGCCATCCCCACACCAACTATCCTCGCACTCCACGCCACCTCAAGCACCCGCACCTCATTTCAGACCCCTGCTATGCGGCCTCAACACCAGACCCGCACTACCATCAAGTTCTGCAGCCACAAGGCCGCCGCACCTCTACCTTCGATCCCCATCATAACCTGACCCACTACCAGACGTATGCCCATCGGTACCGCCATCGCCATCGCCATCATGATCATTCGCTCTCAGCTGCGATTGCTCCTCAGACCCAGCTGCGACGTGTGGGCACAAATAATCCGGGAGCAGACGCATATTCTGAAGCCCCTTCACGGCAGCAGGTGCTTGGCTGCAATGTGCATGGCATTCACTGTTCGTCACTGTCGTTCACTGTGCTGCGCATGGCATTTACTGTCAATGTCACTCACTGTCAAAGTTACTCACTGCGCTGCGCATGGCATTTGCTGTCAATGTCACTCACTGTTAATGTCACTCACTGTGTTGCGCATGGCATTCATTGTCAATGTCACTCACTGTCACTGTCCTTCACTGCGCTGCGCATGGCATTCATTGTCAATGTCACTCACTGGCTGCGCTGTGCATGACATTTCCTGTTTTGCTAGAACTCCTACGCGGTGGATGAAATGCGCCGCCTTTTGTGGCCAAACACCTTCTCTCAGGCCCTTTCACCTAAGTGCTGCTTGTGGCTTGCAGGCCTTGAGAGTATCTTATTACCACAGCGTTTCCAACATTTTCGCCTGTCCAATGTTCAAGTCAAGATCTGGACTTTGGTGTGAGCAACAGCAAAGCTCTGCTTGAATTGTAGCCAACTCCTCGTCCCTTTCAGCACGATGAAGGATCTGTCTATTCACAACTGCTGACGCAAGCGCCATTGTTCACACTCGCATGAGCATGTCCATGCCTGAATTTGACAGAGGGGATACTAGAAGTGATGGTTTGATGTCATTGTGAGCAAAAGCATGCTTATAGTTTGCAGGGGAATGTGGAGCGCCACTTTCCCTCATGTGCAAGTGCCCAGACCATAATCATGGCAGCGCTCGCAGCCGCGTCCACCACAGCCCCAGCACCAATGAGGCCTCCAAAAATTGCATGCGCACCTTGCGCTCATTGCCAGAACTCTCCAGCAGTAACCCCACTGTTGTCCTGTCCTTGTGTTCAGATAGCATCCTTTGACTGGGCACACAGGCACACAGGCCCCCCTGTCCTTGTGTCCAGATAGCATCCTGTAACTGGGCACACAAGCACACAGCACAAGGCAAACAAGTCTGCGCACATGTTTACAGGCACACAAGCACACAAGCACATGGCAAACACATCTGCGCACAGGCACACAGCCACACCTGTCCTCCTGTCCACCTGTCATTGTGTCCTCATGTCCCTCAGTACTCCACTATCGGTCACACATCTTGTCGTCCCTCTTGTCGTCCCTCTTGTTGTCCTTCTTGTTGTCCCTCTTGTTGTCCCTCTCGTTGTCCTTCTTGTTGTCCCTCTTGTTGTCCCTCTTGTTTTGTCCTTCTTGTTGTCCCTCTTGTTGTCCCTCTTGTCGTCCCTCTTGTTGTCCTTCTTGTTGTCCCTCTTGTTGCCCCTCTTGTTGTCCCTCTTGTTGCCCCTCTTGTTGCCCCTCTTGTTGTCCCTCATGTCGTCCCTCTTGTTGTCCCTCTTGTTGTCCCTCAGCAAGCACACCTCTCACGAGACCTTGATGAAAGATGCGCTATACGCTGCTGCTGCTCCACTTAGCAATGAACGAGTTATCCATTTGAGGATGAGTGCTTGGTTCTGTTGTTGCCTCGTAGCCTCAATCATGGACGAGTGGCTGTGGTCTGCTTGTTCTTTGGTGCTTCTTGCGCTTGATCCATGGTGCAGCCAAGGTACCAGTCAAGAGGGCAGAGGCGGCAGCAGAAGCTGCAGTGGCCTGCCTCAGATATGATCTTTTGCTAAATGCTCACCTCTCTTGACGCCACCTTTATCCTGGTGCAGCCAAGGTACCAGTCAAGAGGGCAGAGGCGGCAGCAGAAGCGGCAGTGGCCTGCCTCAGATATGATTTTTTGCTAAATGCTCACCTCTTTTGACGCCACCTTTATCCTGGTGCAGCCGAGGTACCAGTCAAGAGGGCAGAGGCGGCAGCAGAAGCGGCAGTGGCCCGCCTCAGATATGATTTTTTGCTAAATGCTCATCTCTCTTCACGCAACCTTTATCCTGGTGCAGCCGAGGTACCAGTCAAGAGGGCAGAGGCGGCAGCAGAAGCGGCAGTGGCCTGCCTCAGATATGATCTTTTGCTAAATGCTCAACTCTCTTGACGCAACCGTTATCCTGGTGCAGCCGAGGTACCAGTCGAGGGCAGAGGCGGCAGCAGAAGCGGCAGTGGCCCGCCTCAGGGATCCTTATGGCTATGGCACTCCCAACCAAATGCGGTGCGTGGCAAGATGTGGTGATGTTAGCATTGTGTGAGGTAGCAGTGGTGAGTGTTGGAGGGCATGTGGTTCAGACTGGCTAGTGTTGCCAACCCCGTGTGACATGTACACCTTGTTGTTCACAAATTCCCTGCAAAGTAGTGAAGGCATGCAGCATCCAAGGTCAACCCTTTTCATGTCGGAATGGTGCGGCCGTGATACAGGCCGAAAGCAAACATTTCGTACACGTAAAAAGTGCCTCTTCCTGAGGCTGTAACCCAAAGCATTCCTTTGCTTTTGGGAAGGCAGGATGGGGGTGTTGGTTAACAGGTGGAAGCAGGCACAGCGCTTAGGCTTGCACAAGTGCAAGCTTATGTATATGTGTGGGCGTGTACGCGTATGTATATGCATGCATATGTATATACGTGTGTGGCCCATACGCAGCAGCAAGCACAGGGCTCAAGGGGCTTGCAAAAGAGCATGGGTTTGTGTCTGTGTGAGTGTGGGCATGGGTGTCAGTAGGTGTAGGTGGGGGTGTTGACTTGGGGCTTGTTACTCAGGATATTTTGCCATGTTTGCCAGAAATGCAGGCGCTTTGCATCCAAAGCACAGATGATAGCATTCTGTCTATAAGGTTTGAAATGTCCTCACATTTCAAGTGTTGCAAGCTTGTCTACTGCAACGTTTTGTGTTATTTCATCACACACAAACATACACACACACGCATGCATGCACGCACGCACGCATGCACATCCATTGCATCACATCACATGCATTCACGCAGACCCTCATGTACTGGTATTTCTTTTGTTCCTTGCAGCGATTTGGCATGGACACAAATCCATCCGGCTACTCCAGACCCTCTCCTTGTGGCGGATCAAGTCCCCTTCAAGCCTCAGGTGACTTGAGCCAGCTGTCACTCACTCACACACTCACTCAACCAACCACTCACTCACTCACTCACATGACGTCTCTTCACCTCAGCAAATACACTACCTATGCTAGTCACCTGAGGCTTGAAGGGAACTTGGTCCAACCATCACTCACACACGACATGTGTTCACCTCAGCCAAAACACCTCTCACATGACAGCCAAAATGTGTCACGCATTGCTGCTCCGCTCAAGAATGGAAGCGTGGTTTGTTTGGTTATGAGTGCTTCATTGTTTTGGTGCTTCATTAGCTTGTGGTTCTCTGTCCACATGAAGTACACAAAGGATGCACGAAGGCCCTTTGCATGAGCATTCGCTGTCGCTCTTGGACCCTATCCCCACTCAATCCTCACATCATTAGATCCTATTATTGCACTTGCGTAACTAGAGCCTCCATTGACCTTGCCGATTTGCTTTGGTGTCATCGTAACCGCAACGTTTGAGGTCAGGTCTGGGTCGTTTGTCGTCCCCCTTATAGTGACCTAAAGAAATTTGCCCTGAAGCGCCTTTGCCATGACGCACCTGACATGTGTGCCAGCTGCTATGCATTGCCACCAATTATGTCAGACGTGGAAGTTTCAGCTCTTGCCCCACTTCTGCCTCCCAATTCTGGGGACGCAGGACCTTTTACTGAACTCCTCTGTGCAACAAATTTGTGTGCACAGGCTGTGCAAGAGGGTGGTGCCTAGGACGTGTGTGTAGGGTGCAGTAAATGTTTGGAAACTTTCTTGCAAAGATGGGTTCCTCAGGAAGCTGCCCCCCTGCTAAGCTGACCAGCAGCAAGGTTTGGGTTGTCAGGGACCTGCGGCAGAGGTCCAGAAACTCAGTACGGTTTTGGCAGGGCAATAAAAAAAGGTTCAGCGCCGTATCCTTGGCCTGGCCAGCCGACCTCATGACCTTTTCCATGATGTGTTGATTCAGCTTACACAGAAGGCCTACCACCAGAAGTGCCGTCAAGCTAGTCAACACTTTCAAAGCGAAGAAGCAAAGATCGTGCTGTCAGGGTGCTGACTGAAGAACTGAGCTGATGTTTTTTGCTGACATAGCTCCCAGCCTTGACGTAGCCCCAATCACGTGCACATCCACTTTTGGGGTCCAAAGCCTGACATGGCATACTTTAGGTTTATGCTGGGGAAAAATTGGTACTCAGGCTTCTTGGTTTCCATTGCAACTATTTTGCCAATTAGTGTATGTACTCACGCTGAAAGGGTTTTGGAACCAAATCCAACCCGCCATTTCTCTTTCCATTAAATCAGGTCTGACACAAGTCTGCTTGGGAGCCAGGACATCGGGTTGGATCCAATGTTTACTTTCTTTTGAGCAGAAGTGCTAAGTAGCTCACTTTTTACTTTTCAACGTACTCAGTTTACTCGGTTTCTTCGTGGAAAGAAAAGCTCAACTTCTGACAGAGCATTACCAGGCTGACTGCCAAGATGTTTGCTTATACCTTAAATGATCTGGTCAGTGTGCGCAGACCAGCTCTTTTACTTAATTCTCGTTTTTCATACTTGCCAAAGCAAGCACCTTCTGCTGCTTAGCAGGTTACTCATGTTTGAATGTTTCACCAAGCACTCTGCCGCGTTCATGGTGAGGCTCGCAAATGCTTGCACATTTGCTCATAGATTCCTTGCAAAGTGCCCTTTAAACAGATCTGCTACTTGTTGACAAGTGTGCACCCTGCAACGTGTCTGGACAGGCATTCACAAGCCCTGACAAGTGTGCACCCTGCAACGTGTCATTTGCGAGTGTCATTTACGAGCCCTGACAAGTGTGCACCCTGCAACGTGTCTGGACAGGCATTCTCAAGCCCTGACATGTGTGCACCCTGCAACGTGTCATTTGCGAGTGTCATTTGCGAGTGTCATTTACGAGCCCTGACAAGTGTGCACCCTGCAACGTGTCTGGACAGGCATTCACAAGCCCTGACATATGTGCACCCTGCAACGTGTCATTTGCGAGTGTCATTTGCGAGTGTCATTTACGAGCCCTGACAAGTATGCACCCTGCAACGTGTCTGGACAGGCATTCTCAAGCCCTGACATGTGTGCACCCTGCAACGTGTCATTTGCGAGTGTCATTTGCGAGTGTCATTTACGAGCCCTGACAAGTGTGCACCCTGCAACGTGTCTGGACAGGCATTCACAAGCCCTGACATGTGTGCACCCTGCAACGTGTCATTTGCGAGTGTCATTTGCGAGTGTCATTTACGAGCCCTGACAAGTGTGCACCCTGCAACGTGTCTGGACAGGCATTCACAAGCCCTGACATGTGTGCACCCTGCAACGTGTCATTTGCGAGTGTCATTTGCGAGTGTCATTTACGAGCCCTGACAAGTGTGCACCCTGCAACGTGTCTGGACAGGCATTTAAAAGCCCTGTGTCCAGGCCTGGGGCCATAGATGATGCGGATCCGCAGAAAGCATGGGAAGACTTGTTTTCTGGTGGGTGCACGTGTGATGTCGCCCTTGGATTGACGCGTGGGCTGAATTGGAGGAGCATTGAAAAAAAGCATTTTGTAGGCGGGGTCTTATTGTCAGTGAACCAGAAAGGATCGTGTGTCGTTCATGAAAGGATTCAATATTTTGAAGGCAAATATTGATTTGAATGCAGCCATTAAAAAGCTTATAACAATAGAAAGCTGAAGGTGATCGGATATTGGTTGCACTTGCTGAGCTGCTTTGCAAGTTTTGGAGAAGAGGGGCTTTGTTTGGCCTTTCATTTGCAAGCTCAATGGTCTCTCTGATTGCTTAATCGTACTGGGAAGCATCATAGCTTTTGTAGCCAGATCAGTTTTAGGGATTGCATCTTGCATGCTGATTTTACGAGCCTTTTGGCAGTGTCGAATGCGGTGAACATGTGAGGAAAAGGTTCAATTCAGGCGTTCAACACATGAAAATTGGTCCATTCTTAATTGGGCATGTTGTATTCCGATTTAGGCTTGTAAATTAAAGGAGCAGAAAGTAATCAGCCTTGTGTCCACCCTGACTGCTTTCTGGACAAACTCTATTAGGTTTTATCAACTGGAAAATGCTTATACAAGAGTTAATTGTTTCCCCAGTTTGACTTCCAAAAAGGTCTTCCAGGTCATTGGTGCCTTGATAGGTAAGCACTGAGCATGTAAAGGCTTACACAAGCACCAGCAGGCCCTTGGAAACTAACAAAAGCACCCAGGCTTAAGAAAGCTTGCATGAGCACCAAGGCCCTTGGAAAAACTTGCTTGAAGTAGTGTGATTTGCATAATGGTGTGGTGCAGGTGTCTTGCATGGGCGATCGCAAAAAGACAGGGCCAAGAAGGACCAGGAATGGGCAGAGAATGTGGCTGCATGGCTGTGTAAGAGCCAGAGAGAGCGAGTCCAGGTTGGTTTTGGTTTAGACTAGTCTGACTAGACTGCATTAATGAACTTCGGAACCCCATATCTCCACGCCTTCAGCTGCACTGAATGTGGGCTCCCATGTGTGTAAAATCAGCTGCAGCAGCAAAACCTGGGCTTCCAGGTGTGCGGAATCAGCTGCGCTGTATCCAGGCTCTCGGGTGTGTGGTGGGTAACTTGCCAAATGATCCAGGCATAGCTCCCATCACTGTTAAGCTTGGTAGGTTTTTGAGTACACATCACATTTCATGATTGCAGTTTAACGCCAGCGTTTTCATTATCTCACTCGTAGATGCAATTCAAAGGTGAAATTCAAGTTTTCTTGTACAAACATGCGCCTGCCCACAACTGCATTTATGTAAGTTGCGGATATTGTAGGTGGCAATCACCAAATTGCACAGCCCCTTCTATTTTCTTTGTGCATGCGTTGTAACTCAATATATTTGGCTTCCTTTGCCGTATAGTACATGAAAAGGTGTGGAAAGGGCAAACCCCGTGCATGCGTCCATGTTCCCACCCGTCACGACCCTTGCGCATTAACCTCAGGAGTCCAAGAAGCTGCGTGCCATGCCAGTGGAGGACTTCAAGCTGCAGTTGAGAAAGGAGCGAGAATGGCAAAGAGCTGTGGAAGAAGTGCAGCGCTCACTTTTTGCAAGTGGTGGGGAGAGAGGCCATGCCGATGTGGAATCCAAAAAGGAGAATGAGGAGAGGCAGCAGGTGGAAAGTGGAACATGAAGGTTTGTGTGCGAGCTTTAGTGAGACTGAGACACATAGAGGATTTGAATAGGAATAGGAGGAAATTATTGGGTGGAGCTCATCTTCAGACAATGTTAGTATTTGTGGGTGTGGTAGCTCGCAGATTTATGTGAACAGGTAATTTTGAGTTGAGAGCAAGTTTGTGCAGAGAGACAGCCAAGAGGACAAGGAGGGAGCGAATTATGGAGAAAAAGAAGGAGGAGCAAGCACATGTAAGAATCATGAGGAGGTGAAAGAGGGGGAGGATGTGCACAGTGATTAGCCATGAACCCGTGGACAAAAGTGTTTTATGTTGCAGCACACCCTCTGCAAGATCAACTTTTTTAACACATCCTGAATCGCGGAGTTCTAGATTAATTCCAGATGCCCAGGACCATTGATCTAAATATGCATGAGCCTGTGCAAATGTCTGTGTGGATCTCAAAGTGAAGACTCCTGCACCACACACGGCAAGCACAAACTGACCTATGCACCATTGAGCTTGCAGGGCGTGCTGATAGAAGGGGCTGTGGTGCCTAATTTATGATTGCTAGTTACTAGCGAATTGATCAATAGTTTTTGTTTCGAAATACATGAAGCTGAATTGTATTGAAGCGAATGAACTATACAGAAGCAGCACTTGCACACAGGGAAACAGTAAATCCAGAGGCATCCTACTTAATGTCATTCTGTTTTTTATTATCAAAATCAATGGAAGGTTTGTGTAGCTCATGTTTAAGTGCCCTGACCTCTTAATTGCTTTCTAAGCTCTAAGCTGTGGCAGCAACCATCTGTGTAAGCGCAACTTTCCAGTCGGTAGCTTGAGCATCAGAACTGGATTGCGCTGGCTGGAGAAGGAGAGATTTCAAAGGGGTACTGCTTGTCAGAGCAAAGGCTTCCATTTTTTTAATCCAGCAAAAAATCTTTCAGACTCAGCTATCCTTCCAGGCTTGCATCTCGCCCTCCTGTAAGCAGCCCTTCCGGTAGCCTCACCCCTCAATCCCCCATTGCTTAAATTGCTAAATTGGATTCATCACGATGGCATGTTTGCAAGTTTGAGGGCCTTTTCTTTGGTTAAGCCAGTAACCAAGTTAAGAATTTCCGGCAACTCCGATGAGGATAGTATGTGATGTGACGATCTTATTGCGGTGTGTGACCTCAAGGGCTGTTGTGCTTAAGTTCTGACTAGTGTTTTGCATTGATTTGGGGCAGTTACTAGAGTGTATTCAGGTTTGGTCAATTCTATTAGAAGGATACTTCTGTCTCTTAGATTCATGTGTTCTGGAAAGTTGGAAGTGTCTCTGCCTTCGAGAAGTAGCACTATGATGGCGTGAAGGGAGTTAAGTTGTGTTCCGGGGACCTATCCACAAGGGAGCATACATCAGGGAATGCTTCTTTGGACCTCATCATGAACTTCCATACCTAGAGATCAGAGCTTTTCTAACCGCATGCATCCATAGTAACAATGTAAGGTCCAAGGGCTCCTTTGCTTATTTCTTCACCACAAATGCTGAGCGCTTCATTATGACGACTTATGTGCATTCTGTTCATGCGTGGGTTTGTGTATCTGAGCAGAGTGTGGGAATCGCTATCAGGTGCTCCACATGAGGGGCACAGAGTAGGTCCATTGTGGCCGTGAAAGCGCTTGTTGCTGCAGATAGAGCATGCGTGCATTTCTTGGCTTTGAGCCTAAGTTAGTGGCTAATGTTTATCAGATGTCACACTAGAAAAAAAGGAAAGACTACGCCTGTCAAAAGGCTGGCTGCAATAAGGAAGTAAGGTATGTTGACAAGGTTATGATGTAGGTCATTTCAACTTGAAACATTAAATGCCGTTACACATATAAATCCGGCATACCGTACCTCCACGACCAGTTCGAATGGTCCCCCAAAAATAATTAATAAAAATTTCGATTCCAGTTCGAATGGGGGTCCCATAATTAATTTTTCAATCCGAATGGGTTCGATTGGCCTCTGACTGGCATTAATTTCTCAATTCGAATACCCAATTCGAACTCTTGCTGCTGCTGCTGCTGCTGCTGCTGCTGCTGCTGCTGCTGCTGCTGCTGCTGCTGGAGCGCTGCTGATGCTGATGCTGATGCTGATGCTGGGCGCTGCTGATGCTGATGCTGATGCTTGGAAGCTGCTTTGCTGCTGGATTGTTGCTGCTATTGGAGGGGACTGGGGGAGCTCTGTCCAGAAGTGAAGTTACACAAGAGAGGGAGCGCCACACAGGATAACACAGGGCGCGCATGCGCACAAAAACGCACACACACTGCACAACAGCTTGTCTGTATCATCAGAGTGTCATCAGATGTGCATGCATGCGCACAGACGCACACACATGCATGTCACAACAGCTCGTCTGTAACATCAGAGTACAATGGGGTCTGCTGCGCATCATTGCCAACATTGTCTGGTTCAGCCTCAACACAATCATGCATGATTTGATCAACGCTGCCTGCAGCAGTTCCACTGGGTTCTTCTGCTTTGCTGGCTGCCTCTTCTTGGATGCCTGGGCCCTGGCAAGCCTGGCTTGGTTTGCTAAGAGCTGCTGGGTGGGGATACAGGCCTCAGCCACCTAGCTAGGGGGTTGGAGCTTGAGCTGGGGGCCTGGGAGGCCATTTTCCGCACAAGCCCTTTTGAGCCCCAAAATTAATTAATTTCTAATTCGAATGGGTTCGAACGCCCTGGCAATAATTAATAAAAATTTTCGAATTTTGGCTTCATAATTAATTAATTTTCGAACTGGTCGTGGAGGTACGGTATATGTTATACTTGCAAGTATGCAAGACAGGATCCACCATGCAAACAAACACATTTTACGTCAAGCATTCTTGAAATCTTCAAGAAACAAAAGTTGAGGCTGCCCACGCTCTTCAACACTCACTGAGCCCTGTCAGCAGCCTAGGAGCAGGCGACAAGGTACTCCGAAATATAATCACAAATGGGGAACCCAAGCTGTGTGCCCTCCTCCTCGCAGTCTTTGCAAATCTTTTTAGAAAAGTGCTCGCACTGCTGCTCGCACCGCTTTGGGTTTTTCTCCTTACAGCTTGGTGTTCCCTCAAGGACACAATTGTTGATGATCTTATCGCTGTAATGGGCAAATCGAGGGCTGAGATCGCTGTTTGCTTGGAGCCACCTGGGTAGGTATTAAAAGAGAGGGTTAGTGCTCAAGCCCCAATCATGCAAGCAAGCAGACCTGAGGTCAGCACCGTCCCCTCAGGGGCATTGCCAGACGTACCTCAAAAGGAAAAGCCTGCCTTTGTTCCACTGGCCATCATAGCACACATAGAAATCAAATGGCTCAAGCGGCACACCCTCAGGGAAGGGCGATCCATCCCTGCAGTCATTGTGTGTTTTCTATTTTTTAATTTTGTTCACAGTTGCATGTATAGGATAGGATAGGGTTACAAAGCTGAACCTGCCAACAAGGGCAATTTAGCTGAAGCAAAAAAGTGCCTCAGGAGACACATTCCGAGTCGTCAGGCTGTCACCAAACCAAACCACCAAACTTGTGTACAAATGCATGTGTGCCTTAGTGTGCGAGCAACACAGTTGGAAAAATATTTGCGTGACTTACTTTGTGGCACCCACGGTCAAGAACTTTGGTGCGCAGTCAGAGGGGCACTCTGCATCTATTGCCCGTGCTGGGGCAGAAGGGTCAGGAACTGCAATCAGGAACAGAAAGATGACAATAAGTCTACAGTCCGGAGTCCTGGCTTAACAGGCATTGATGGTATAGCAACACACATCGCAATTGAAACCAGGTCACGACTTGACTTAGGCTTTGTGCTTCCTTGTTTGTTGAGCTATATAGCTTCATATATGAAATAAAGAAAGAACAAAAAAATTGTCTGTTTAAGGATTCTGGTGCCCTGGGGCTGCGTGCTGCTCAGATTCAACCAGACCCACACTAGCTTCAAATTCAAGGAGTTCCCTCTCAGAGTCTTGCCCTCTGGTGAGCCTCCTGAGGGATGCTTACAGCTCTTTAAGCCATTGTGTCTCCTTTTCCTTAATTGATGTAGGGAGTGTTCTTACTGCCTACGTGGTTTTCTCTTTTTTCTATTATGTGTGTCTGAATTATGCACTAAGTAATGGAAACAATTTCAAGAAGAAGGGAACGAATTTTGAAATGAGTCCTTGTATCCGACGGGCATGTCGCACACCTCCCTACAAATGCAATAAAGAGAGGCATATGTGCCAGGTGCAAAGGCACTGCCAATGGCATGCGTTGAACTAAAGGGAAAGGTTTGTACTCCCGAGGCTGCAATTTTTTATGCACGGTTATGAGTTATGATGCAAGCACACGTGCATTTGAAGCGGCACACCTGGAATTGGAAACTGGTAGAAACACTTTTGCGTCTCGAAACTTGAAGGCAACGCCGCCATTCTGCAGGAGCCTGCTTCAGGGCAGATTCCTGTAAGCAGCACAGATATCCACTCTGAGGTGAGCTGATGCATCTTACAAGATAAGATGGTGTGCTCGCACAAGAGGGATCAAGAAGAGCACACGCACCTACAGGCCTCGCAGCTGCAGCCGACAGTGCAAGCCCGCAAAAGATAAATATGGATGCGAGCATGCTGGGGAGGAAGATCTTGTGAAAAATCGGAAATAATTTAGTTTTGCTGGACGGCACCTTTAGTGTTTTGTGGTCGTGATCTGTCAGAGATCTTCGGAAGCCCCGATGAGATCGTCACCCTCCTCCCTCGGAAGGGACAAAAGTGTGATTAATTGAAAACCAATATATACCAGGTATGTCAAAATTAATACAATACAGACATGCTGGTCCTCCATACAGGCTCCATGTAACTCTGATGGGATAGAAAAAGAGCCAACCTGCATCCAGTTGTAATTATTGATTTGGCTAGATGGGGATTGAGGTATTTACATGATGTGAAGGCAGTTTGACTGAGAAATGCACTCGAGAAGTGTCACAGATGCAGACCAAGGCAATCCTTAACGTGTGCTCAGGACTTATATAACAGTAGAACATATCCGCTTTCATGCAGTGATGCGAATGCTTAGAGCAACCTCAACAGCATGGCAGAGGTGGTCCACACTGCAGCACCAGCTTACATCGGGCGAAATGGAGGAAATCTAGGAAAGGAGTATGCAGGCAAGCTTCACACACACGCGCACACACACACACGCGCACACACACACACACACGCACACACACGCACACACATACACACACGAACACACACGCGCACACACACACACACACACACACACACACACGCACACGCACACGCACGCACGCACGCAAACACACACACACACGCACACATACACACACACACACACACTCTTAGATAACTTCACAAAGGGCAGCGGGGTGCGTGGATGTACAACACACAGTTTCTAGTTCATTATCCTCTTGTGCGAAGAAAAAGGCTTCAGATTAGACTTTATAAAACTTTAAAATGCTCATTCCTGCAGGCATTGCAGCTGTCCCACTTGGGCCATTGGGCCAAGGAATAGCTGGGCCACCGCCAAGGGAGCGAAGAGAGCACCCGAAAGCTGAAAAGCATGTGAGCCCCATACAAATCAACCCGACATGCATGCATGCATTGCTCTCGGACTCCCATCAAACCAAGTCCGCTTGTGCAACTGAGCAACAAAGTTTATGGGGGTTACATGCAGAAGCCATGAGTCAAAATGCATGACTGCTCGGCTTGTGCAATGGTGCATACCGTGCCCCTCGTGTATCCTTGTAACACTCATCAAAAGTGGCTGTTGCTGCCTGTCTTGATACTCTCTTGATGGTATGCTGTCTGTACCTGTGTGTCTAGTCCCTCTTAGATTGGGTGCCTCAGTGAGATGACCAATTCGGGTGATAAGTAATTGCACAGTGCGTCACTGCAGAGCTCGCTCTTCCAACCACTTTTTTCTTGACCTCCCTGCCCATTCTGCTCATTTCTTTTCAGCGTGTGGATTGGAGTGCTGGGCCGGGGGGCCCCAAGGGCTATGGTGCTGCAGTGCCCCGCAAGTTTGTCTTGACGGGAGGCATCCGGAACAAGCAGGTTTGCTCCTGCTGTCTGTTGTTGTGCTTTTGCTTCCTAGCGTGTTTGTTGGCTTAAGGAGAAAGGTGGCTTACTCGATCCAAGCAGAACTCGGGCTGTATTGTTAGTTTCACTTGCGGTGTCCACCTAATGCTGAATGACATGATATTAGCAATGTTGACTTAATACAGCCGCTTCTATGATACCATTTTTGGCATACTTGTGTAGCAAGCCTCCTTTGTTTTTTGCTTTATACAGAGAGACTTGATGGCAGGATACTGTTTGTTGTTGTTGGCTCTGCATTTTTAGCTTTTTGAAGGGGTGTATTACATGTTTGCAACAAACATTTTCTGCTCTACCCACCCTTTTCACTGCTTAATAATAACTTGCCTTTAAAAAGTTCTGTATGTACCCAGCTGTCTCTGCCGCAAGCCGATCATTTGCAAAGATAATTTTTGATGAAAATACCTAGACTAGGTTTGGTTGCCGGGGTCCGATTGATATCGCACTTTATCTCTGAAGGTTTTCCGCAAATAATAGACCATCCTGGACCCACTCCACCGAGTCCATAGGTATCAGTATTATATGAAGCGCTACCACCATGGGTGCTTAAAATTTGAGTAAATCTAATAAGTGTCAATGATGTGCAGGTGCCCCTCACTTAACATGTTAGGAGACTAGTCAGTGTACATCAACATATACCCACTTCAGAGCTCTCTTTATTAATGATATGCCATTCACATCATCGTTGTTGATTGCTATGGTAGCAAGTGCGCACCTGAGTGCGCTGCGTTTTTTAACTTGAGAGGCAAACCCCAAATTTCAGCACCCCCTCCTCTATACGGCATGAATAGAGGCATCTTACGGAATTCCTAGAAAATTGTGCCTGCTTGAATGTACAGAATGTGTGGGATTTCTTTTTTTACTATGACCGTCAGGTTAAGGGATTGCCTGCAATACAAGTGTGTGCACGCGCGCGCATGCACACACACACACACGCACAAACACACACACACAACTTGCAGCTTGAGGGCTTTGTTGGAGCTGCTGATCATGCCGCCAAGCAGGAGGCACTGCAAGAGGCATGCGCAAGACCACAAACAAGCTATGCCAGGTGCAGTTTAGAGACGTTTTCAAAAATACCAACGTCCAGAATACATCTTCAAGGTCATATGACCAAGATACTTCCAGGGCCTTTACTTTTTTGCAAGCTTTTATGTCTGTAAGCATGAAGGGGAGAGCAAAGAAGAAGCTACAAAAGCAGTTGTGCACCCCCTACGTCATTTACACGTATTAAAGAAAAGGAAAAGGAATAAACCAAAGCGCCATTGGCTGTGAGAAAAGCGTTGGCTTTTGATGGCACGCCTTGCACGTGTGAGGTGGTGCGCACAGAGTAAGCATTGAGGCAAGCATTGAGCCTTAAGGCAAGTTTGTCAGCGCTTTTAGGCCACAAGCCCTAGCTGAGTGACCTGGATCCAGTTGTTCTGTGCAAAGCTTGTGCCGCTCAAACCCAGGAGAGTGGCGTAAGATGACTCTTTACTTGAAAAGCCTACAGTCTCCTATATTCAGGTGCCTTGAAGCCTCAAGCTATCTTCATAGCCTAGTATCCTCTTTCCAAATAATGCCGCTGCCTGGCTAGTGCTGTGCTACTTCTCCCCTCTTGACTACCATACCTGCTGTGCAGCACCTGCTGTGAATGGTGTCAAGTTGGATGTGTTTGAAATTTTAAGCAGGGTAGTACTGCATCTCAGCGGATAAAGGTGAGCCTCTCCCTGATAAGGAATCCTGATAAGGAATCTAGAAGCAGTCAGGTTCAATATATTTGAGGCTTGCATAGGGATTTTAAAGCTTTGTTCCATAATTACTACCTACATCTTTGGAAACTAAGTAGGGGACCCTTTTACTAGCCTTGGCATTTGTGACTCAATTGCATGCTAAATCCTAGCTCTTGGTGATCACGATAGAGATGATACGATGCTGGCAGCCTGGGAGGAATTTGAGGTCCGCTACCTGATGGTGTTAGTTTCTGTAAGAAGATTGTGTAGGTTATGGGTGACCCATTTTTTAATCTGAAAGGAAATCCATGGCATTTTCCAAAAGATGTTGCTAATGCATGTCTTTTTTTATATAAGGTTGCAAGCTTTGGAATTAACATTTAATGAGTATGCATATTGAATCCGTGGCATGTGTGACGTGAGGGAATTTTTAAGGTTTTGAAGGAAAGGACCCAGATTTTTGGGAATATCTTGCAGCATTTTTGTGCCTCACTCTGCCATAATTAGATAATTAATGCTAGATTGGACCTTCTACAAGTGTATACGCCTACACATGCATGCAGGCTTGTACAGACGTGTGTATAACTCCCCTTTTATCCTTACAGAATTAAGCAAGCAAGCTCAAAATATGGATTAATGGATCAATTAGATGTTGAAAATTATTATGCTACATGAATGCAGGGGTGGTGGTCCAGATCAAAAGGAAGCAGCCGTTCGCAGTGCTGAGCGTGCAATGCGACCTTGGAGTGCTTACGCAGGTTGGTGTCCAGATTTGGAGTGATGTTTCAGCGCCCTCCCACCATTTTGTGCTGCTTCATGATTTTCGCTTTTTGCCTGCGATTTTGCATTGTGTGCATCTAATGAAGTTCATATGTGCTCAAGCTTATGGGCTTTTGTCAAGGCTGCACTGCATGCAAGCTCGCATGCTTGCTTGTGGCTATTATGTTTATGCAAGCACTTTGGCATGTTCCAGGGTTGGGTCAAACGCGAGTTTGGGCTTAACAGTACGCATATATACGTGTAAAATACGCGTATGTCACGTATATACGTGAATTGGGAGGGCCATTTGGGGCTGGGAGGGTCTTGGGTGGGAAGGAGGGTCCCGACTACCCCCCAACCACCCCCCCACACCCCCAAGGCCCACAAACACTTACACATGCCAAAATAGAAGGGTCCTGGGTGGCGAAGTGCGCAGCAGCTCTCTCTAGAGGTCTCTCGAAGGTCTGTCGAAGGTCTTACAGGGCATGTCGAGGCGATTTACCTACGTATTTTCTGACGTTTAGCAAAAAGGCATTTTTATGATACGCGTTTTTTCATCAATTTTAACGATACGTGAAAATACGCGTATTCAGGTATGACCCATCCCTGGCATGTTCAGAACTTACCCTATTTTCTCTCTTGACCTTGCACACAGTCTTTGATTTGCATCTCAGGCTGACACTCTGTTAATCCCTTCGTACGAGTTTGCACCTCCTCATCACGGGAGAGGTCTATGTAGGCAATGGGTGAGGCATGGGAGCCACAACTCCCTCTCCACCCGGATCAATTGGCGCCGCCTGTTGCATCTTCTCCAATCCTTCTTTGGCTTCCCCTGCAGGGAATGGAGAGAGGCATGGAGCCAACTTTGGCTACATGGTAGACAACCCACCACCCTACCCCGACGGAAGCCCGGCCCCGCCAGGGTTTGATTACCCAGGGGTCAAGCAAGCATTGGCCATCCACAAAGCAGCAAAGCAGGTGAGGCACCCAAGTGATGTCAGGCATCCAAAGGACACAGGACAGGACATGAGCAGGCACAGTCCCTGGGCTGCCTCAGGCTCCTGCCAAAATAGGTACCCGGAACATTTTAAATGTGATAGCACCCCCAATAATCCACCAAATTCATTATTTTCCCCATTAATCAGCGCATTGTAAACTATAATTATGCCGCTCGGGAAAGGCTGTAAGAAAAATGGAGGGTCCCAGCCTCATTTCTGCCCGCTTCAGAGTTCTTTAGCACGATAGGTAGCTCTAATGATGAGCAACTGTAGTACAGGCTGCTCATTGTTGTGCAAAGCACTGCCTGGGCCACGTAGAGGGGGCTTAAAAGCAGCACAAAACTGGCACTTGGCTTTAGGAGCATGGAGCCACCCCACCTCTGAAGTGGCACACACAAATTGCGGCTTGTTAGAAAGCGTAGACTCCAAGGAATCCATTCATGCCATTCTTTCCCGGAAAACCTCAGTCATTTTGCGATGAAACTTGAAAGGCAGCTGAAGGATCAACATGTACAGATGCAAGTCTTGTGGCCTCGTCTTCAAATTCACACACAGTAGCTTGCCCAAAAGCTGAAGCCATAAGGATCCAGGTGATGTGCTTTTTATGCAAAACTTTGTAGTTCTTGAGGTGAAATTGAGGTTGCCATTTTAAGACGTCCCAGCGCATGCTTTAAGCGCAGCCAGCCCTTGGGCCCCCGTCCTTACAGTGGCACGCACAAACAGTGGTTTGCCTGTTCCAAGGAGTCTGGTGATGTGCCTTTTATGGGGAATTACATAGTCCTTTGGGGGCAATTGGGGCTGGCATTATAAACCAGGCAGGCCAGCCTGTGCGTGTTGGGGTTTACCAGCGTGCTTGTAGGCAGGATTTAAGCTTTCTTTGTTGAAAGTGTTAGTTTCAGTGTTTCAAACACGCGGGTGCACGCAAGGGTGGCCCTGGCCGCTGTCTTTCACACGCTCTTTCTGCCTTTGACAGCCCTAGCGGCTCTGTTAGTGAGCGCATCATAAAAGCAAATAGGGATTTGGAAAGCTGAGAACCTGAGCGTACCAGCGGTGCTTCTACCTCCATAAAAAGTTTTGTGTGTCGCAAGCAAACCACATTCAAATACATTGGGTCCAACAGTTGGGTCAGCTTAGGAACTGTGATGAATAGGGTACAATATGTCCACGTAGTATTAGGTGATACGAAACACTAATAACTAATAATAACGAAACACTAAATTATTTACATAATGCCGTAGATCCACGACCAGTTTGAAAATTAATTAATTCTGGAGCCAAAATTCGAATTTTTATTATTAGTTATTGCCAGGGCGTTCGAACCCCATTCAAATTTGAAATTAATTCTGGGGCACAAAAGGGATTGTGCGGAAAATGGCCTCCCAGGCCCCCCAGCTCAAGCTCCAACCCCCTAGCTAGATGGCTTGAGCCTGTATCCCCCACCCAGCAGCTCTTATCGACCCAAAACAAGCTTGCCATGGCCCAGGCATCCAAGAAGGGGCAGCCAGCAAAGCAGAAAGACCCAGTGGGACGTCCCCCAGGTGACAGCTCAGTTGATGTTGCATGCATGGGCTCCAATGACACTGATGATACAGACAAACTTTTGTGAAGTGAGTGCGCGCATCCTGTGTTTTGAGTGCACATTCTCTGTGGGTGCACATTCCCTTCCAGCGGCTCCCTCTCTTGCGTAACTCCACCCCTGAACAGAGCTCCTCCAGTCCCCTCCAGCAGCAGCAACAGTCCGGCAGCAAAGCTTCCATCAGCATTACATCAGTAGCAGAGGCAGCAGCAGCAGCAGCAGCAGGGATTCGAATTGGGCATTCGAATTAAGAAATTAATGCCAGCCAGAAGCCTTTCGAACCCCATTCAAATTGTAATATCAATTGTGGGACCTCCATTTGAACTAAATTCAAATTTTTTTTTAATTTTCAGAAGAGGACCATTCGAACTGGTCGTGGACCTACGGTATTACGTGACCCTCCACGTACAATTTCCTTATCTTTGCAAATCTGCACTTGAAGCTGAACTCCGACCTTTAAGCACAAAATTGGGGCCAAAATTGACATCTAGTGCAAACGAAATACGGATTTGTGCAGATGGCAGGTAAAAAGCTTGCAAGGTGCTCGCACAAATGATGGAAGGGCCAGTAGGAAGCAGGCGCACCCACCAAATGGACATACATCTCAGACTCCCAGCATTGCCAGCCACTGCTTTCCAAAGCGAGCAATAAGGTTAAAAGACATGAGCTGTGCATTCATGTGTGTATGTGTGTGTGTCTTTGCACGCGTGCATGCGTGTATGTCCCTGTGCGTGCTTGTCTCTATTTTTTAAGAATATCCTTACAGTGACATGACCAGTTAATCCCTGGGAATAAAAAACCCACCATACCCAACCTCAAGTCGAAAGTCAAGCTGAAAAGCTGATCACGTAAAGGTAATATCACGTTATGAATTTCGTAATACCGTACAGAAATGTACTCATCATGCACCCCCCAGCAAATAATTTGTTTTTGCAACCACGCATCAATAACGCTTTAGTCCACTTTTGCCCAGGAAATCACATTGGGCATTGCTAAAAAGCTTATCAAGGTCCATCAACACAAAACACAATAGGGTCAGTTTAAGCACAGCTTTTTTAGATTGTCCATTTCAGCTTTTCCAGTAGTCCAGTTCAGGTCACCCTTCAATCCTTCACCCAACAATCGACCCTGCCCCATGCTTATTCCCCCTTGCCACCCCCCCCCCCCCCCCTTTTCTTCATCACTGCCACCCTCTCCATGCTCCCCTGCTGCCATAGGGAGCTTCTTCACCACTCTCTTCTTGGCCGCTCTCTTCTTCGCTGCTGCTGCTGCTGCTGCCCGTGCTGCTCTTGCTGCCAGCGTGGCTGTGCAAGATGGCCCTGCTTATGTGCTGGCTTGCCCTGAAGGGCAGGATATGTCCGGGAGAGGTCCTGACTACTCATCTCTTGCAATCGAAACATTGATTTTCACAACCATGCACAACTGCGCACTCTTTAAACAAATATTTTATCAACAATTACGCAGTCACTGCGCAGGGTCGAGAACGTTATTTTTGCCCGTTAATATACTTCCTGTACGGTACTTTTTTTGCAACATATTACATGTTGTACCCTAGAGATGAGGCACCCAAAGGACAAAGAATATGAGGCACCCAAAGGATGTAGAGATGAGGCACCCACAAGTCAAAAGACGCGACGCGCCCAAAGGATGGAGGACAAGCCTTGAGCTAGGTTTCTACTTTCAACCGCCCTTTGGGATCCATCCACAATCAGTCTTAAGTCTACATGGTAACAAGGATAACAAATAAAGAGGGCTTCAGCTGAGACATTTGAATGGCGGCCTATCCAGGGCAGATCAAGAATTATGTATGGAAGAGGATATATGCAGGAATTGAGCAAATTGGAACACCCGAGGCATCTCTTTATTGGGAAAACTAAAGCTTGCAGCAACACAAAAGGGGATGCCTGTAAAAGTTTGTTGAAGCAATCACAATGCTTCCACTCTTGCAGGTCAAGGGCAAGGGCGCAGGCCAGATGAATGCTGAGGGGGCATACTCGTGCCAGCAGGGGCATCGGGCAAGGGAGCTGTGGCCCCGTGACATCGCGTTGCCACCCCAATATTGTGCAGGCTGCAGAGGTGGGTGTCAGATCTGCTCCTTGCAGCGGACTCTGTGTGTGTTGGATCCTCCTAGATTTGTGAAAACTGATGGCTGCAAATGCGAGCCGCCTTGACACCACGGACGTAAACACGCATGGGGGAAGACAAAAGTGCGACATGTACAAGGATTGGTTCACACAATGTTTGGGTTCCTGGATTCCATGGCAGTTCTGCCTAAGTTCAATGCATATGCCCATTGGAGCTTGCTGCTCATGAGCATGGGCCATAGATCAGTGGACTTCATGGCTGAGCAGCCTTAAACAGTGGAAATACAAAACTGGCAGGTATCAAGGGAGCATGATTGTGCAATAGTTATGTTTAATTCTTACTTGCACACATTCATTGCATGGTACCATGCCATGCCCAGCTCATGTACACTGCATAACAGGACCGTGTGTAGTACACGCCTTGTGTGTGCACCTCTAGTGTGCAAGTTTTGTTGTTGCACACAGAGTAGGAAACGTGCCAAGGATCTTGCCATCTGTGATAACCACAAGTTCTTTCCGCCATGTCCACGCAATAGGCCAGCATGACCCTGCCAAAGAGCGCAACCCTGCATGGGAGCCGTACACGCCGGCAGCGCGGCTGAAGGGCTTAAATCTGCTGGGCACCCGCTTCACGTGGGCTCTGGAAAGGAGGCAGCTTTGTGTGACGCTTAATGACGGCAGCCGTGTCAAACCGGTGTGTGAAAGGGGGGGAGGGGGGAGAGGGGGGTGTTAATGTGTGTATGTGTGTTTTGGGCTTCACGCGGGCTTTGAAAGGAAGGCAATTGTGTTGTGTGTGTGTGGCGCTCAACAACGGCAGCCGCATCAAGCCTCTGTGTGTGTATAAGTTAGGCTTGGAGAGAAGGCAGCTGAGGCAGCTGCAAGATATTACAGAGTGGCTATTACTTCATGTGTTGTCATGCTGCTGCTGCTCTCTCCCTCCCTCCCTCCCTCTCTCTCTCTCTCTCTCTCTCTCTCTCTCTCTCTCTCTCTCTCTCTCTCTCTCTCTCTCTCTCTCTCTCTCTCTCTCTTCCTCTCTCCCTCTCCCTCTCCCTCTCCCTCTCCCTCTCCCTCTCCCTCTCCCTCTCCCTCTCCCTCTCCCTCTCCCTCTCCCTCTCCCTCTCCCTCTCCCTCTCCCTCTCCCTCTCCCTCTCCCTCTCCCGTCCCCCCTCCCTCTATTATGAAGCAACAATGTACTAAGGACAAGCCTCTAAAGGCTCCTCCGCAGTGTCTTTGCTAGAATCACAGGGACCCATTGCGCTGAAACCATCAACATGCCACTGTTTTTACAATGTTTCTTGCAAAGTGTGCTGCTAGAGCTAAGATCAGCATGTCCACACTTGTTGCTTGCCTTGATGTGTCACTGTCTAAACAAATGGTTGTGTTGCTTGCTGCACTGTGTGTGCAACTGCAGGTCTGCATATTCATAGCATGTTGCTTGCCTCGATGTGTCACTAGCTGTACCATTGCAATGTGTTTCTTGCTGCATTCGTGTGTATGCAATTGTGTGTGCGCCAGGTGCGGTGGACTTGGAGGGTCAAAGATGCAGAGGGAGATGAGGTGCTTGCTCAACCTGCAAATTTGAGCAAGCAAGACTTTGTGAACCAACTAGCGTTAATGTTTGACGGTAGGTGTTAATCTTCCACTAGGTGTTGCTTTGAGGTTGTAGGATCTTTTGGTATAGGAACGTTTGAGGTGTAAACATCTCCAAAACACTCCTGGTGTTATAATTCGAAGGGAGGGAGCAAAAGCAAGAGATTAATGCGTTTTCAAATGTTGCTGCACAGGCCTCTGTGCATGCAAAAATTACTGCTTCTCCCTGTTCATGGCTCTAAATTTCAAATCTACAAACTGCACTGCTCAAGGTGATCATTGCATCAACCAAGGAGTGCTAGCATCCTGGCTGTGTTCATTCACACGCCAAAGCCTCTGATTCGTGCACTGAGTTTTATGCCTGCACTTGCTCGTATACAGCATCACATTTCCATTGGAAGCACCTGTGCACACTAGCTGTGGTGCTTCAACTCACCTTTCCTTGCTGGCCACAGGATTGCCACAGGGTGACACTTCAACACACATTCTTAAGCCACAGGGTTGCCACAGGGTGATGTTTCTACACATTTTTCCCGCTTGGCCACAGGGTTGCGTGAGGGGCATGAGCCATATCGCCACCTTGCGACAGAAGCAGTGCACGCCTTTTTGCGGACCCACTCTCCCCATCTGAAGGCTGCTGCAACAGAGTGCTTACCTGGGCTACGGCTAGCACTTCAGACGTATGAGCCATCCCTGGCTGGACATGCACTGCTCATGCTGCAGTGGTGAGTGCCTGCTTGTGCAGGTGCAGTTGTTCAGGAAGTGCATGTTTTTATGGGTGTGTGTTGGGTGTTTATCAAGGTGCAATTGCTTGTGTATACCGTAGAGAAAGTTTCAATCGCCCAAAAATAACGTTTTTTGCCCTGCGTGGCGACTGCGTGATCGTGAAATAAATACTTGATTTGACGATGCGGTGGTGCGTGGTCGTGAAATTTAAGTTTTAGAAAGCTTGGAGAATGAGTGGTCAAAAGCGCCCTGCCCGACCTCGTCCTGCTTCTCTCTCCCCTGGTGAAGCCATCTCCTTGGACAGCCTCCATGATACATGGGTAAAGCAGATGTGCAGTGTCCTTTGGGGAAAATCCTGCTATGCAAGGCCAGCGATTGCCAGATGTTCCCCTGGCAGCGGCAGCAGCAGCAGCAGCAGCAGCAGCAGCAGGAAAGGAGCATCAGGGTCCCCAAGTTCAGGGTTCCTCATGAAGACAGAAGAAATGAGTAGTCCAGGAAGGGGGACAGCATGGGAGGAACAAGTGAACACTTACATGCCCGTCAGTGTTCAGTTATTGATTGCCTCAAACTAAACGTCCTGAATGGTCTCAGGACATTCATTGCATTTTGAAAAGCCCTGTGTGCCAATCGGGACAATAGCCCCTGCGTGAATGATGCACAGTTGTGTAAAATATTTGTTGCAGGGGTGCATGGTTGCACGAAATATTTATTTGTTTAGGGTTGCGTGATGAGTATGTTTCTCTACGTTACCAAAAAAGTTCACGCTTACCGTTAGGCTGCATACATTAAGGCAAGTACTGGTTTCCTCACCATCGGTGTACCAAGGCATGCTTGCTTTCAATGTGTCAAAGCACCTGATTGGACTGATTAGGTCATGCAGATCATGGTGTTAATGCTGTGGTTGTTGCCTTGTAGTATGCTGTTCGCAATAGCATCTGGATATTGACTGCACAGGTTTGGTGGGATAAGTCTGCTCCCTTATCAGCTGATAAGTTAAGTTATCAGTGATAACACACACATGTAGCAAGTTCTGTGATCTTGTGATCATCTTTTCACCTCACACGTATCCCTCCTTCTCCATGCAGCTTGATCCATTCCCACCATGCTGTGGGCAGGACCATTGCACCCCACATCTCTCAGCTCTTGCCTGCGATGGCCCTCCTGCGCCCAAAGCACTTTGTGGTCCACTTGCCCCCCCCTTTCTGTGTTGGACCTGCCGGCTCCTTCTCTGGTAAGGCCCTGGGAGTGCGGTGAGAGCAGCTGTGGTTGATTATTGGTGGCTTTGTTAATCCAGTGAGTTGAGATCTTTTGATTTTTTTACTCCAATGTGTTGCAGGGTCCAAAAAGGGTTTCACGGATTTGTTGCCAAGAGTGCAGCTTTGTGAGGGCTTCAGCAAGACAAGGAAACAGTGTTGCCAGGTTCCATGTCTCCGAGTCTCTTGCACTGGTTCTATGCTTCTGTTAATCCAGGGACCCTCCACTTTCTTGTCTCTTGTATCCTCCCCTATCGTATCTCCCATCTTCTTGTCTATTATAGACGACGTTTTTTACACGTAAACAAATGCGTATACGTTTATACGTATTCTGTATAAAACGCTCCTCAACTTCAAGTGCCTGCATGGGCTTACTTGCCCTCAACCTCCCCCTGCTTCTGCCCCTGCCTTCTTGGCTTGTGCAGCAGCATGCTCCCTTGGGCCTGCGCCAATGCCCCTGCCCTTGCCCTGTTGGCTGTGGCTGTTGGGTCCACCGAGTCTTAATACAGCAAGCTGCAAACCTTTTGTTGCCTGGGCAGCTTGCCCTGCCGCTCCCACTTGCCAAAAATATGAGCTGCAACTTCTGCAGCCACATCCCACATGTCAGGCAGTTCAGGCTCTCCATGCCTCTCAATATACTCCATGCCCATCTTCTAGAGAAGCCTCATTTCCGTGGAAGCATGGGTGTGTCCCAGGGTTATCTCCTTCGAGGACTTAGATTGTCCAAACAGTTGGGAGCTTCTGATTGCTAGTTCATCAAATTTTAAGCCCTCTGCAAAAGATGAATCCCCCAATGCCCCCTTACAAGCCCCCTTTGGATACCCCCTGACGTCCCACTGACGGACCCTTGTCCCTTCCCTATCATCAGATGCAGGGGAGAGGAGGGAGGGTTGGTAGGGGGCCAGGTGCTAAGCCCTTTCTCCCGATCATCTCACAAGTGTATGAACAATTAAATAATTTGCAAAATCTTGAAGTTTGAATCACTGTCGGGCGAGTTTTTTGTCAAAAAAAAAAAAATCAGGCAAATGATAGAATCCTGGTGTATCCCTTTCGAGGACCAAGGACAGACTTGCAAATACTGTGCTGTTTGTTTTGGCTCAGATTTCTCATTTGATGAGCTGATAGTTTTCTTTTGTTGCAGGGTGAGCCTTAATGAAGCATGCAGAAGCTCCAGGCAGAAGATGTGTGCTTGTTTGCCCACTCTTCCAAGCAAAAAGCATCCCAGAAGAAAATTTATGTGTGTGTTTACTTGATTAGGTTAAGCAAATAAATATTTCATTGGGGTTCCACCTGTAAGTGCTGCGATAATGACTCGCTTCATGATCAACAGAACTCTAAGAAAGAAGGGGCTTTCACCAGATATTGCTGCAAACACGAATCCCACTCAAGAGCATTAAAAATCTTTCAAATAGAGAGCGCTTTTGTCGTAAATTCCCTGCAACACTGTTGTCCAGAAAACTACTTTTGCTTGGCAATGATAAGGAGTAGGGGCACCTGGCTTATGGATCACTTTTTTCATTTTGTGCTTTTTCAAGTTGGCCACTGGAGATTCTCAGAGGTGGTCATCTGAGGCCTCCAAAAGGGGTGTTTTTGAAATGTGACCAGAGTATGTGCGCCGGGACTTGCAATTTCAAGGCTTAGCATCATTATGTAGCCCATGCTCCAAGGGCTCCAAATCACCTGAGCTTGACTATTGCAAGTTTCGGCGCACCTGCCTTATCTTCCGTGGCGTGAACCCTACTTTTCACCACTAAGACTCCATATCTGACCACCCACTGCTCCAAATTGGGTGATTTTTGGTGATTTGGGGTCCTTGTAACAAAAAAATATCATTGCAAAAAAAATGGAGTGAAAAGACCCAGTGGTTGGTGTTATGTGGAGATTTCAGCCAAAAAGCACTGAATTAGGGTTTACGTGCACCATGGGGCTTTGACCAAGTCTATCTCAGCACACAGGACGACTTACACAAATCTGAGCATATGCTCTGGTAGCTTGGAACGCAAGCTACACTTTAGAGCTAAAATTGTCCCAATCAGGTGAAGTGGCTGTGGGTGGGTGCACTTTAAATGCGAAAAGAGCATATTTGGGGATTTGCTCAGATAACCCCCTCTGGGAGATTCTTGAAACGTAAAGACCAAACCACTTATAATTAATTTGCAAATCAATGTTTATTCAGGGATGAAGTTTAAACGCAGGACGACATCAAAATGATCGTTAAAGGGAAGGTGTGAGAATGCAGAAAATTAACACTTTGATAACTTTCAGGATTGTGAAGAGGGCTACTGACTCTGCAAAAATGTGCAAGACTACAAAAAATAATGAGGGATGTGGGATGATCATCTGATATATCGTATACGTCTGATACAGGAGCAGTGTGAGCCGTGTGAAAGACCTGCCAGCACCTGCACACACGCACTTACGCGCAAACGCGCGCGCGCACACGCACACACACACACACACACACACACACACACACACACACACACACACACACACACACACACACACACACACACACACACACGCGCGCGCGCGCACGCACGCACGCACGCACACACACATACACACACGCACATATACACACACATATACACACACATACACACACATGCATGTGTGCGTGCATGCAGGGAACGGCATGGCTCCTGAAGCAGGGCGAAGGCGCTGCCACGTGTGCAATGTGCCTGTGGACAAGGAGTACGCTTCCATGTGCAGCAATGTGCGTGCTGCAAATGCTGCACTTGCCAATCCACACCTCCTTGGGGAGCCTGTGGCTGCCAAGGACCATAAGAGGCATCCCCTGAAAGGCCGGTCAAGCAAAAAGTGAGTGGAAATGGAACAGCACTGCAGAAATTTAATTTGAGGGCATTGTACAGCGCCCAGTCGCCCTTGCGGTAGACCAGGGTTGTCCGAGTCAAGTGGTCTCCATGTCTTTATTTCATCAACTTCCAGGAATTTTAGAAGCATGATGGAATCCTGCCTGGTAAAAGGAATGTTCATGCATGACTTATACTACAAGTTATAGTGTGGCAAATAATTCTGTACGCATTTACAAACCTTTGTCCAGGTTGGTGAGCCTGGACACCGAAGAAGAATTGTGCTTTGCCTTAAGAAAGGCTTGTACATTAGGGAAGTTCAGGAGGGTTTATATCAGAACTTGCCTGAGTGGCATTTATTAATTACCCTGAACTATTTTTCAGACACCTTGAGTTTATTTGAAAAAGAGGATACAAACCAGGGTTTACATGCGTGGAGGGTGTTTCATGGTATGTTAAGACCATTTTTTACCCGCCTATCAAACTGAAGGAAAAGTCACTCTTGTTTAGATTTTTTATTTCATCATGCCAGAAGGGAGGACTTTTTCCCTCTGAAAGGCGCGCCTAATTTTTGGGTTGGCCCCACTTTTACCCCCTCCCCCATTTCTCCCCCTTCCAGTGCCCGTAGCCAGGCAATCAGGGTCTCAATGCGCTCCTCTTTAGATTCCCCATCCATCTGCATACTGAGTGCACCCAACCAGTGAGATGCTGCCGGGTCAAACTCTGGGCAAAAATTAATCTGCGGACGCTGTGGGAAAGGCTTACAGAGACCCACTTTTCCATCCATTATGCTCCACAAGGGTGCCAATGGGCAGGGCTTAAGCCAACATATCAAATGATGCACACATTACTTTGTAAAAAAGGTACAAAGTTTGTCAAAATCAGCCTCTCCTCCCGACCTCCGATTGGACTCAATACAATCAATGTGCCAATCAATAGCTTTTTAGCTCAAGGTTTTGAATATCGAGTTATAAAACGGATTTGTACTTGTAGCCTAAACGTGGAAATCCCCTCCTGGTCGTGCGGTATTTTGAATTGGTGGCTATGAACAAGAATGTTTTACATGGCTTCAAGCTGCTGATACACATACACATGTATCGTGTTTAGGCAAGTATAGAGTTTCTTTGAGGTGTTTTGGCTGTCGTATAATTTTCTCAGCTTCTTTCGGGACTGTACTCAAGCTTCAAATTCATTCTGCTGACGCTTTTCCACCCTTTTTCTACCCCATCAGGTATCATCTGTCTAGGCTCATTGATTCAACGCTGGACTTGCTGGTCCAACATGGTGGTAAGCAGGCATTGCAGGCTGTAAAGTCTGCAATCCCTACTTACAGCTATTTTGACCCAAAGGACTAGCAATACACAGGCTGCTAAGCCACATGCATGCTTGAATGACCTCCGAAATGCATGGATGCTCTACTGTGCAGCAGCTGCTCCGAAACCCCCCGTGAGGGCTTTTGAACATATTTCCAGAATACATTTTGTCTTGCTCTAATTGATTAATCACGGCCCTGCTATTTTATTTTTAATGGCGTCTTCATTCACCTGCCGGTCTCTCTTGTTTTTGATCCTGTTGAATGAATTGCTTTGGTGAGACAACTGTTTGTGCAATTTCATTCCCAAAACATTGGATGTATATTCCATCTTCCTTGCAGCGTTAACTTGTTCCCACACACACAAAGAGCGTATGTTTTTTTTGTCATTAAAATTGGTGTACATAAAGTCATGTCTGGGCTAATATGGTATGTTTGGTGGTCTAATACTCGGTCTTGTCCAGGCGGCAAGGGGTTCCGGGTTCGTGTCCTTATGGCGGTGAGAGTCTTGCTCCTTTCCTTAAACCACGCTTGAGGTGTTCACCGCTTGCGTCGCTTTTCCTTTTCCTTGGTGCAAGGAGTACAGAAGCAGAAGGCCTTTAGTCTTAATAGCCAGCCTGTTTACTGAGAAAGGTTAAGTTAATGATAGGAGAAGGGAGAGAAGAGGAATAGCTTATAAAGAGGGGGGGAAGGGCTGAGCTACAACCAGAACAAAGGGATTAATAGGGACAAAGAAAGAAATGTCTGCGCCAGCCAAAGGGCCCTGTGCATTAAGGAAAGGTTCCCTGAGTAGCAAGCTAGCAAGGGTCTCACCGAAGGGCCCAAGGGATAGTGTGTAAGGGATTGCAAGAAGCCTACAGCCCAGTGTCCTGGCTGATCGGGTGCTGGTGATACACACTTAGAAAGGAAAGAAAAGAAAAGAAAAGAAAAGAGGAGAAGAGAAAAACCACGTAGGCAGTGAAACACTCCCCACATCAATTAAGGAAGGGGGCCACATTGGTGCACAGACCGTATGACCTCCCCACTGTCACGTTAAATCGTGGTTATTGCTGAATCATTGCACAACCTAGTGTGTGAGGTGTGACCTGTATTTGTGTTACCTGCTTTTGAAACAGTAAATGTGCAGTGACAATGATTCAGCATGACACCACCACGAAGTTGAGACTGAGAGAAGTACGGCAGGCAGAGAAAGAAGACAGGTCCAGCAACGAGAAAGAGAGCAAGATGATAGCTGAAAGACTGGAGTTCCAGACCTTCAAAAAGCAGGGTCAGCACTGTCAGCCTTCCAACCAAGGAAAGCCATGCCCATACTCAAACAGCATCAAAAACTGAAACCAAGTCTGTTAAAAGTTTTGTAAAATCGAGTCGTGTCGACTCAGGAATTACTTACCTTCTTATTTGTCAAGCTATGAAAAAGTTGCCAAATAGGGGATGAAGTCTGTGTCTGCAGAAAGCTTATTTTTGACAAGGCATGAAAAAATCCTGGAACAGGTTACAGGAAGAAGAAAGCCTTTCGTTAAAATGACTGACTGCTAGCATGGTAATAGAAAATAAGTTTTCCTGTGAAAAATAATAAAGCTTGCTGTTGTCCTGATTTGTGAAGGAAAGCATATCAAAGACTGTACATGGTGAATGGCAGGCAGGTAAGGAGCCATCTGGGGGAAAGGGTGGGAGAAGAGGGCCAGAGAATAAGGAACAATGGGGTTGGGTGCACTCGAAAATAACATGCAGTTCATCCTGCACATCATTCTGGGCATCACAAAGATCACATGTAGGGGAAATGGCGTCATTCCAAGCTAACTTTGAGAGTACAGACACAAAGATGAAATCAGGCCACGCTGCCCTGGAACAAGTCCTCGTATTTGATGCACAAAGATCCTTACAATTGCAGTTCTTTGCCTGCCGTGCTTTTCTCAGTTTGAACTTCGTGGTGGGGAGGTCAACCGGTCTGTGCACCAATGTGGCCCCCTTTCCTTGATTGATGTGGGGAGTGTTTCACTGCCTACGTAGTCTTTTCTTCCTTTCTTCTTCAGTCTGAAGCAAGGCAAGTGCTATCCATGCTTGGCATGTTTGGCCCTCTCATAGTGCGTGCGCTCCTCCTCACTTTTTTTATTTCTATGCCCAGCTGCTATGCCTCACATTGTTTTTGCCTCCCTGATGCTTGTTCGCACGGCATGGCAATGAATGTGCTTTTTCTTTTACTTTGCCAAAACTCTGAAGTGTTGCCCACCTCTGAGGAGTCCTCTTTGCATGCGGTCGGTTGTTCCTGGCAGATACAATCTCTTTTCATTTGCTGCATTGTCTCAGAAACCATCCAACATGTATGTGCTACAACAACTGCATTCCTATCTTTATTGCTACAAATGCAGCTGATTAATTCTCTTAATATTCTGAGTAGCAATCACGCCTGTACTACTACTACTACTGCAATGCCCCACTAGTTTCTGAAATGCTTCTTCTGTAATGACGTCTGAACTACGACTACTTTTTGAAATGCCTCTTACAAACAAATTTGATGCTTTTGCAATTACGCCTGAACTATTATTACTTTCTGAAATTCCTTTTTGATGCTTTCTTCCTTACTTAAGCCTAGCAGTCATGCGTTTTGACTAATGGCTTCTTTGTCTAAATCAGTGTAGGCAGGTAGGCATTCTCACTTCCAAGTTTTACAAGCATGTTTGGTAAAGAGTTGGTTTAAGGATTCATTTTTTCTGCTCAGCTGCCCTTGCAAGCGGGTACAGCAAAGAAACCTTATCTTGATCAGTTCTTGTAGGAGTCTTGCACCGATCAGCCTAACTACCTGGCTGAAGGTTAGGTTCCCTAATGAAATGTAATGTAGGAGTCTTGCCCTAAGTCCCCGAGAGGTGAACAGAAAAGCAGTGACTTACCATCATTGGTGTGGGAAACCTTTGAATCAAACAGCACGCACACCCTTCTGTATCCCATCATATTTATTTAAGGATTTGGATAAAGGAGTCATGAGGAATGTGAGTAGGTTTAGGCTTCGTGCCCACTGCTTGAAGGTTAAGTCCTGTAAATGGTTGGGTGGTTCAAATATTTGTGACAAGTGTGGATGTGCTGAAGTCCAGGGCGAGAAACATGTTCTTTTCTACTGCAATTGCTGTGAGTTGTGTGAGCTGCGCAGAAAATACAAGGACCTATTTATTGATCTTTTTAAACCGTTACACACTTTTGCCCAGCTTCCAAACAATGATTCGGATGAGGGCCCGGCTGGACCAAGGTCAGGGTGCCACAGCCGAGGAGGAGATCCAGCCCAACTACGCGCCCTACGCTCAGGACGACGGAGAGTACGGCGGTGATGTAGAGGGAGGGGATGATGAGGGGAGTGATGATGAGGGCCCGGAGTTCTTGGATCCAGAGGATGCTGAAGTGGGCCTTGACCAAACATATAATGAATGGAAGAGTAGGAAGGGAAAGAAGGGAAAAAAGTACAAGGGCTAGGAAGGTGGCCGGCCTGAGCCTGGGCGTAAGCTCAAGCTCTTAGTATGGAATGTGCATGGGATTGGGGGGCGATCTGCTGATGCTAATGCAGAGCTCAAGGTTTTAGATGTATGCCACATGGTCAAAGACCATGGCATTGCAGTGCTTACAGAAACAAGAACTGGTGATGCATCTAGGTTGCTGCAGCACTTGCCTGGCTTTACTTTGCACAACTTGGGAATGGCTAGAGAGAACGAAGGCAAAAATGGGTTTGGGATTGCTGTGTTTGTTGCGCCAGGCAGCTCAGATTATGTGCGCTTCCATAAAGTCAGTGAGCACACGCAGTGTATTTGGCTTCAATGTGACAAAAAGATGTTTGGGCTGAGGGAACATGTGATGATAGGTGCTACTTACATAAATCCTCTGAGTGGTTCGTTTACTTCTCGTGCTATTCACTCTCACTATACTAATCTTTTTGAGGACGTGCTTGATGCTTTTCAGGTATCTTCGCAAGTCATTTTGTGTGGCGACTTTAATGCGCATGTTGGAGAGCTGAGTGAAGTGAGTGACGCGCATTCTTGGTTTGTGTTGGACTGCCCTGAGCTCCTAGAGACTAGGAGATGTGCGTGCAAGAGTGTGAACAAGGCAGGCCAGCTGTTGGTTGATCTAGCAGCTGCGACGAGTATGGCCATTTCGACTGGGCGTGTTGTTGGAGATGATGGGCAGCCCTCTTTCACTGGGCATTTTGGTGATAAGAGAAGTAGGCCAGACCATGTGTTGTTGTCTCCGGCTCTGCTCAAAATCGTACAATGTTTTGAGATGAAAGAAACGCGTGCCTCAGATCACGCAGGCTTGAGCACTGTGTTTAGAGTGACTGATGAGGGTGGAGAAGGTGTGAATGCTCCACACCATGTGTGCAAAGCTGGAGAGTGTATCAACAAGTTAGTGTTGCGTTGGCAGCAGGATAAGGCCCAAGTTTATGCTGAGCACATTCGGGACAATGCTGAAATGCTGGCTCAATTTGATGAGGCAGAGAGGTCTGGGGATGTAGATAAATTGGCGTTTTGTGTGCGTTCTTTGATCATCCAGGCAGCGAGCAGTAGAGCTGTGGGCATGTCAGGCCGAGCAAAGTGTGTTTTTAAATGTGAGCGTAATAGGAAGGGTCCTCTAAACCCTGTGTGGTTCAATGAAGAATGTTGGGAGAAGCGTAGGGCTTTCATTGAGGCAGTGAAGCATGGTGAAGCCAGGCATGCTTGCAGATTTCTCAAGAGGGAAAGTATGAGGTGCAATCGTAGGATGAAGCGAAGGCACGCGAGACAGTTGCGGAATTTGTTTTTGGATAGGCTATTTCGGAAGGATCCGGCAGTGCACGCTTTACTAAAAAAGCACACCAAGCCTCACACAACCCCTGTGCCTGCTCCAGCTTGGCATGATCACCTACACAAACACTTCAGAGCAAAGAGGACATTTGAAGAGTCTCGCCCATCTGCGAGGGATATGGCTGTGCCACTGGGCCGGCGCAACCTTCCACCTGAGGTCCTTCTCAGGCGGGGCGCGCAGTCTGGGTGGGCTCCGGAGCCAGATGAGTTTGAGATCCCTGATGTATCTGTGTTAGAAGGTATGTTGGGTAGTGAATTTCAGAAGTTGAATGTTGGTGCCTCTTCAGGCTTTGATGCGATCCCGATTCCTTTTCTTAAGCATGTGTGCTTGCCAGTGCAGTGTGGGAATAAAACCAAACAAGTAAATGTGCTGGTACCTCTGTTGGCTCGTCTTTTTAAAGTGTTGCTGACTGAAAGTAAAGTGCCTGCGTGCTGGAAGGTTGCCAAGTTGAGCCCCATTCACAAAAAAGGGGAAGTGCTGAAACCTGGGAATTATAGGATGATTGCGGTTAGCGGTGTAATGTATAGGATTTATGCTAATGTTCTGAAAAATCTGGTGACAGATTGGTGTATGAAAAAGGGAAAGATTCTGGACACGCAGTTTGGCTTCTTTCCAGGAAGGAGCACTCTGCATCCTCTGTTCATTCTGAGGCACCTCAAGCATGCTGCGGAAAAATTGAAGCCACGGAATTCTTCCAGATTGCACGTTGCTTTCATTGACTTTTCTCAAGCTTATGACACCGTGCCCAGACAGCAGCTTTGGTCTCACTTGCAGCGCAATGCAATGCCGACTCCTCTGCTCAGTGTGATCAGAGATATGTATGATAATGATGAGTACATTCTAATGGATGGTGAGAAAAGGGCGCGCGTGCAGCCATCGAACGGTGTTAAGCAAGGTTGTCCTTTGTCCCCCCTTCTTTTCTCTCTGTACATCAATGATATGGGCAGAGAGATAAGTGAGGGCATTGAGGGTGCTGTAACTGGTGATAGAGTGAATGGTGTGTCCCACATGATGTACGCTGATGACCTTGGATTAACTACGAATGACCCTGGTGACATGCAGAAGATGCTGGACAGACTCCGTGTGTATGCTCAGAGAAAAGGGTTGACTGTAAACACAGCTAAGTCTGAGGTGGTGCACTTCAACAGTACGTCTGTCTCTCCTCTGCAGAATCCTTTTACGTATGATGGAGTGGTCCTTCCAGAGAAGGACAGGTTCAAATATTTGGGAGTGCTGTTGGATAAAAAGATGGATTTTAAGGTAGCTGAGGAGCATGCGGTGCGGCCTTATATGGCTGCACAGAGAAGGATTTCGGAGTTTGCCAAGGGTCATGACCTGAAAAACAGGCCTCATGCTATGCTCTGGTTGTCCAAGGTGTATGGCATTCCTGCTGGGATGTATGCGTGCCAGGTGTGGGGAACTCATTACTTGAGAGAAGGCAGTGAGTTTGATAGTCAATTGCAGAAAAGACATCTGTGTTCCTTGAGGCGCATTCTTGGAGTAAAGAACAGTACTACAAATTGGCCGGTGTTGAGAGAGTGTGGCCAGGAGCCTCTGCAGTTCTTCTGGTTCCGTGCCTCCATCAAGTTTTTTAATAGCATGCTTGACTCCAATAGTGAAGTCTTGCGTCGTGTGCTGAGGGCTGATTTAAGTCTGGCTTCTTTTGATTCCTCTTGCTGGGCTGCTGAAGTCTCTAATGCTTTTGGTGGGATGCGGAATGGTGATTCGTTCAAACAGAACATGCTGAGAGCTGAGAAAATCCCCATGCAAGAGTTCATTGGTGATTTGCGATACAGACAGCAGAAAGTGTGGAGAGGGGCCGATGTTTTTTGTCCTCGTGCAGTTAACAAGAAGGTAGTGACGTACCATAAGTGGTGTGGGAATTCTGAGAGTGGTCCCAGAGGTGCTCCTTTTTGTATCCCCTCGTATCTGTTCAAGGATTTGGACAAGCATGTTTTGAGAAACATTAGCAGATTTAGATTGCGTGCTCATCACTTGAGAGTGGAGTCTGGTAAATGGCTTGGGGGTTCAAGTATCTGTGATAAGTGTGAGTGTGGGGAAGTCCAGGATGAAAAACATGTGCTTTTCTTTTGCAAATGTACTGAGGTGCGTGAGCTACGCACGAGATACAAGGACCTTTTTGAGGAGATGTTTAAGACTTTGCGTGTGTTTGCTCCGCCTTCAAACGCTGACTTTATTCCATTCTTGGCTTGCCATCATACTATCACTGATTCTGAAATCAATGCTTTCCTAAACCAAGACTCATACAGACTTCTTAGATTTGTGTCAGACTTGGTCTCAATTTTTGATACTGGTTGAGCTTGTTTCACCAGCTGCCATCAGCCAGAGTCTCGGGCTGTAGGCCACCATTGTAAACCCATTGGCTTGCCATCATACTATCACTGATTCTGAAATCAATGCTTTCCTAAACCAAGACTCATACAGACTTCTTAGATTTGTGTCAGACTTGGTCTCAATTTTTGATACTGGTTGAGCTTGTTTCACCAGCTGCCATCAGCCAGAGTCTCGGGCTGTAGGCCACCATTGTAAACCCTTGCAAACAATGATTTTATTCCTTTCTTGGCGAGCTTTCACTTTTTGACTGACTTCGAGGTCAATGCTTTTCTAAATCAAGACTCGCACAGATTTTCAAAATTTTTGTCTGAACTGGTTTCAATTTTTGATGCTGGATGAGAATGTTTCACCAGCAGCCGATCAGCCAGATTCTCGGGCTGAAGGCCTACCCCCCTTGTAACCCTTGTAGGAGTCTTGCCTGCCCATCAGTCACAGCCCTTCTCTTCTCCTAACCTCATAAAGTAAATAATTTGCATCCCACAATGCTGGACATTTGGAACAATGATATCCTCTAACTTGTTCAGGCAGCCCACCTTCAGACGGGTGGAAGGTTTCCCATAATCTCCTTCACATGTAATATCGTTGACGGCATTTCTGCCGCCAATGAAATCCATGCACATATAATTTTGCCTTCCCTTTTTCCAAGGCTCAGAGATTGTGTGAGTTCTGTCTGCTCCACAACCAAACATATTACATAGTGACTCCATCAGCGCACCACTGCTGAACGAAAAGCGCAAGGCCGGCCCCGCACACTGAGTCAGAGCAGCAGCAGAAGCATATATCCAGCGGTGCTATCCAGAGCACAATGCAGTACGCCTGGCAGTGGTGCCTTGTAGCATAAACAGGACGTGCAGGAAAACCCATGATAAGTCGGCATCAAGCAAAGCAAGCAGCTCCCCTCCCCAGCGAGAGGGCTGTTTCACGCAGGCCAGCCTTCCTGTTCCTCTTAAGGAGGTTTTGTTGGGGGCCTATGAACCAGCAGGAAGGCCAGTTGTTGTGGTGCGCGCAGCTCTTCTCCAGCAGCCAGCTAGGCAGCATGTCAGTGCTCGCATCTAGCCCAGGTTCTCGGGGATGGCGTTGTGCTGCTCCAGGACCTGCGGAGACAGAGAGCACAGCAGCCAGGCAGAAAGTTCAGGTGATGCCCAGCCAGCTCCCCAAAACAATGCAAAAGAAAAGAGAGAACCGTTTCAGAGCCAGCTCAAGAAGTAGGACCAAATGCACCAGTGATGCCCGCCTCTCCCTTCTCAGCTACATCAGCACCTGCAGGGTCACAAGGATTTGTTTGCCTGAGAATCAGGCTGGTCAGTTGCACCTCCAGGACAGACCTCGCCTGACACAAACAGCCTCAGTGTCATGCTGATAATCCTGTTGATCCCAATGAAGACTCTCGCCTCCATCGAGCCTCTCGTTTCAAGGGTATGAACCTCATTTCAGAGGCTCAGAGAGGTTGCTTACTCAAGCAACGACAAGGAGGAGCAGCAGCCAGCAGCCCACAAAACAAAAACAGGACATAAAAGCAGAGCAACAGGAACGCAGTATGCAATGCATAATGCATAACAAACCCTCGTAGTATGCCACTACGCTTTCCAGACTCTACCCAGTATTAGTTCAGATCGTGTCCCAATCACATGGTGGAAACAAGCACACGATGCACACACACACACACACAGCCCCCATGCGACGAGGGCCAGAACTCACCGCGATGGCCTCGTCCACCTTTGCCTGCAGGGACTTGTTGTCATCCAGCAACATGAGCAGCTCGGCGTTGTCCATCTCCAGCAGCATGCCGGTGATCTTGCCGGCCAGCTTGGGCTGCAGCTTGCTGACCAGCGGGAACAGGCGCTCGCCGATCATCTGCTTCTGCTCGTCAGGAGGGGCGGCGGCCAGCATGGCAGCATTCAGCGGCTGGCTGGCAATGTCAGCAGGCGTGGGCACCGGCGCGGGAGGTGCAGCAGGGGGGGCTGCAGCGGCAGGCTGGGAGGGAGGGGGAGGGGGGGGCGGGTTGCGGTTGCCACCCCCGCCGCGGCCCATACCACGGCCGCGACCACGGCCACCGCCAGCAAAGCCAGCGGGAGGAGGGCCATAGGCATCCATGGGCACACCCATGGGGCCCATAGGACCCATCGGGCCCATGCCCCGGCCTCCGCGGCCGCCCCGGCCACCGCGCATGGGCGGGGCACCCATCATGGCCGCCATGGGGTTGAATGCTGCTGCGGGGAAGCCGCCACGGCCGCCGCGGCCGCCAGTCATGCGGGGACCAGGCATACCGTAGGGGAAAGGGCCGTAGGGGCCCATAGGGCCCATGCCGCGGCCGCCCATGGGGCCCATGGGACCGGGGAAGGGGGCGCCGTAGGGACCCATGGGGCCACCAAAGCCAGGGGTCATGCCTGCTGCCTGGCGCTGCACCATCTGGTTGCGCTGCTGGGCCTGCTGCTCCAGCTGAGCCTTGCGCACCTCCTTGCGCTGGGCCAGCGCCACGTACAGCGGCTTGCCCATGAACATCTGGCGGTTCATCTGGTTCACGGCGCGCGTGGCCTCGTCGGGGGAGGAGTAGCACACGAAGCCAAAGCCGCGGCTCTTCTTGGAGTTGTCGTCCTTCATGACCTGCACGCCCGGACGTGTGTGTGTGTGTGTGTGTTTCTGTGCGCGCCACAGTGGTCAGCCACAGCATTCTTTGGAGCAATTGGGGAAGTCCATTACCTTGCAGCTGGAGAATACAATGTGGAGGCTCATAGATTTCGCTCCACAAGGCATTGGGAACCCATAAACAATGTTTGCGGGGCCAATATACCCGGGAAAAAAGTGATTGCAAGCTGGTGAATCCATCATAGTTTCGCCACAGCAGCAGCAGAATGAGGTGCACAGCACGAGTCGTCTCAAAGCAGGATGCAGCTCCCACGCCTGTTTCCAAGATTTTGCGCCACAATCCTCAATCCATCCCTCAAAAAATTATGCGCCAGACATCAACTTTCCATCCTCTAACTCAGGAGTCACTTGTGCTGCCATGGCACACACTTGCACACGCATGCATACACAGCTTGCGCTCTAGCATTCCTACTCAAAAGCTGAACGATGTGACATCTGCAAGCATGAGCTCATGCTCAAAACCGGGCTTACTTTGGCAGACGTGATGGTGCCGAACTGTGAGAACTCCTCGCGCAGCTTGTCGTCGTCCACCTCGTCAGCCAGGTTCTTGATGTAGAGGTTCATCCCTTGGAACTTGGCGTTGCGCTCTTGGCGGAGCTGTCCATGCAGGGAGAAAGGGGCAGCAGCCGCAGCAGCAATGAGAACAACAAACAATAGAATAGAAAAACAAACAATAAAAGGTTCATGACGCTCAGGTGTAGGCAGCAAATGTGCGTTCACATTTAGCGAGTTCGGACACATTACAACCTTCATGGCGCATTCGAATCTGAGATACAGGTATGGCCAGTTGCAAGCAAGGCACACACAGAGCAAAAGTGAAACTGAACAAGGGAGAAGCAGCACCCACATGCAAACAACAAATCATCAGGTCATCAACTTGAGCCTGGACCCCACCAAGCATGCCCTCGAGGAGACCTCAAGCACCACCCTTAAACCATGTATGCACTCCACCACACAGCTTGACATCAGTTGCTACAAGAAATGCAAAATGGGGGACAGCGATTTCCAACCCACTATTAGGGTCAATGCAACATGCAGACACCAAAATGGCTGGGAAGCTGGCTCTCAGCTGAAAGCTTGGCCTGGCGTTCAGCCTTTTACAGGGCAAGGGCCACTGAGCATACAATGTAATTGGTTGGGATCCTATCGATGACCTGCGAGACCCACCTCGTCGAACCTGGCCTTCAGCTTGGCCTGGCGCTCAGCCTTCTTCTGAGCACGGGCCACAAAGAGCTTCTTGTCCTTGGCAGCAAGCTCATCCCTGTTGGGCAGGTTCTCCACTGCCTTCTGGGCAGACTCTGCGCTCTCGAAGTTGACAAAGCCGAAGCCCTTGCTGGGCGACTTGGGGTCCTCGTTGTTCTCCTGGTGTGTGAGTGTGCGTGTGTGTGTGTGCGCGTGCGGGAGTGCGCATGTGTACGCACGCACATCATGATGGAAAAGCAGACATTTCAATGCGGAAAGCTTCCAATGACAAAGCAATGCAACAGCAAGGGGCGGTGTAATCCTACCTCAGTGCGCATTGCAGTGGATGGACCACCCTACAAAAAAGCAGAACAGGAGCCTCGCCTCCTACACACTTCTGCTCCCAGGTGTTGGCATGGCCTTGCACACTGAGGCTGGCTATACGCACCTTTTGCTGAATTGCATGAGTAGCAAAGCAGCTGGTCATGCACGCAGGTGCAGACAATGCGACATCAACTGCAGTACAATTTATGTTCCTTAAATAAAGAAAAAAGAAAATCTGCAGGCATTAGGTATAACGAGAGCGACCCTATTCAGGGTGGCTGCACTGTTGTATACTTACACAGGGAAATAGCTCTCTAGCTGCGCCCTGAATAGGGATTGCTCTGATCACATGTGGCTTACTTCGGAACCAATTGCAGGGTTGTGGAAGAGTTTGCTTCAGCACTTGGAGCAGCCATCCCTGAACAGCGGTTAGTCCTGCACAAAAGCTCCTTCTCAAACCAGACAGCTGCACCTGAACTATTACAAGGATTGGCTACATTGCTATGTCGCATCTGAACTGCTGTTCGTTTCCAGGTGTAGGTGTCTCATTTATTTACCCTCGTATCCCTTGCATTACTGCCACTCACCCGCATGACCTTGCAGCTGGTAACCTTGCCGTACTCCTCCACCACCTTCTGCAGCTTCTCGTCCGTCACATCGGGGGACAGGTGCTTCAGGTACACGTTGGTGAACATCTCCTTGAGCTGGGGGCGCTCGTTGCGGCTCTTGAACGGGCACACCGTCACGATGCGGTCCTCAATCATCATACCGTTCACCTGCAGGCAGCGCAGGCACGCATTTGTACGCATGAGTGTGTGTGGGCTTCTGATGGGGGGGGGCGTGCGCAGGTGTGCTCGAGTGTGCGTGCATGTGCGTGCACACGCCTGATTCAACATTCATTATCCCCAACATTTAGTTACAAATGATGATCCCTTGGAACCGCAAGCACATGGGCGGAGGTGCATCCCGTGCAGCAGCATGGCAGCAGGCATGGGAAGAAAAAAGAGAACCAGGCACAAAAGAGGAGATCAAAGATGCTAAAAATGGGGGGCAGGGAGCTGCGACCTGCCCATATGTGGGCAAAAGCTGCAGCAGCATGAAAAAGTCGGAGCGACAGCAAGCTAGGTCTCCACAAGTGTTCAAATGCTCCAAGAATTTTTTTCTTGTGACCCTCTAAACTACTAAATAAATAAGTTCATCTTTGAAATAATTTAGAATGCTCTCTTGTTTCGCGTTCTTTTGAACCAAAATCACTCATAGAATGGCTCTGCTGGTGCATGCATGGGTGCTCAGAGGCTTGCAACATCTGAAGAGGTATGCACACCTGCACACCCACGCCCTCACACTCACCAGCACGTGCAGCATGGCAGTGCAGAGCTGCCTCCTCTCAACAGTTATGTGTGAGCATGGGTGCGTGTTCCATGCAAAGTCTGCTCCTAGCTGTGATTTTGAGTACTCATGGATCCATGCGAGGGAATCCTCATGTGCAGGTGAGCAATCGCAAACCATGTATGAGTGCAGATGCTTCACTTGCTTGCTAGGCTTCGCATAATGCAATCTGTTGCCAGCAGCAAAACCTCATTCCCTCTTTCCTGTGCCGGTGCAAGGACTTCCACATGAACGTAGGGATGGGGTAAGCAACTGTCTATCCTTAGGTTGTGCCACCTGCTTACTGTGCATGAGCAGAGATCAGACCATGCAGGCGCTTCTTGGAACAGGAATCTGCTTCATGCAGCGCAGACACCCTCCAGGTCCCCACAAGCCCTTCCTGTTCTGTAGCGCCGTGGTGGAGGGGACTTGCAACTCTTTTCAGTCATGGTGTCTCTCTCCATTTCCTTGGTTCATGTATGTAGCGATGTAACCTTACCTTGATTAATGTAGGGAGAGATTCCTCTGCCTTCACAGGTATTTTCTAATGCCATGCGCATGCAGTGTTCGTGGACATGCATGGACCAACATAGATGTGTACGGTAAAAACAAGGACAAGCTTCGTACAGAACTTCTGCGTGCATGCGTGTGCATGTGTGTGTGCATTCATGAACTTGCATACATGCATATGTGCATTGTTCTGCATGAGCGCGCATGCGCATGCCCATGCATGCATGCATGCGTGCGTGTGTGTGTGTGTGTGTGTGTGCAGTCTCTCCCTGCAGCCACCAGCTGCCTGGGCAAGCCCCTGTCTCCCACCTTCTCAATGGCGGTCTTTGCAGACTCATCGCTCTCAAAGTGGATGAAGCCGTAGCCCCTGGACGCTCCGCTGGCGTCGGTGGCAACCTTGCAGGACAGGATGCGCCCGAAGGTGCTGAAGGTGTCGTGCAGCGACTTGTTGTCGATGGAGGGGTGCAGGTTCTGCGGAAGAAGGGCAGCGGTCAAAGAAAAAGAGGAATTGTGTTACTAGCAAGCGTGGGTATATATGCAGGGCAACCCAAAAGTCAGCCGTCGTGGCGAGGTAAGTCAACTGGTGTGCTCCGTGACCCACCCACCTTGATGAAGATGTTGCCCACGCCGGACTTGCGGAAGGAGGGGTCCTTGTGAGCCCACATAATGCGGATGGGCTTACCGTTGATGGGGTGGTAGTTGAGCACCTCCCTGGCACGGTCGGCTGCAGGAGGAGGAGGCAGCAGGGGGAAGACAGGTCTGTGGACTGGTTGCACAGGTGTGTGTATGTCATTGCAACCCAACCCTCAACTACAGCTCACAGTCCCCACATCTTCTTCTCCTTCTTAATAATCTTCCACTCTTACTTCCGAGATGCAGCAACCCATAACCCACAGGGTGAGCCCCATGCCCTTGCATGCAGCCACCAGCAAAAAGCCTGCTCTCCTGGTGCCACCTGACCCACCAGCGCTGGTGTCCAGAGCATCGTTGTAGTTCACATATGCGTAGCCCAGAGAGCGGCGGGTCACCGCATCACGGCACACGCGGATGGTGGTGACCGGACCGATCTGCGTTTGGGTGTGTTTCAAAGGGGAAATAGTTTGACTCCTTGCCTCGCAATTTTGTGACCCAAGGCATGGCTGATAGCTGCCGGCGATGCTCAAAACCTGCCGTCCCTGCACGCACCTGGTTGAACACCTCGTAGAGCTGCGCGTCGGTGACATCACGCTCCAGGTCACCCACGTACAGTGAGGACGGCGCGACGGGGCTGGGCTGGCTGGGCAGGGGCACGGGCGGCACCTGGGTTGGGGCGGCCTCGGTGGTCGCCATGCTGTGTGCTGCTTGTCTGCTGCACACTCCAAAGGGCAAAAAGGCTGCTACCGCTCTGAGAACTCCTGCTGCTACTGCTCCTGCTGTGTCTCTCTCCACCTCCTGCTAGTGTAGGGGCTGCCGCTGCCTCGCCTATCAATGGGTTGTTCCCTAGTCCTACTTTTTTTTCGCCCTGCTATGAAGCTAAGGGGTTTTTGGGCCTCGTGTGAGGCTTTTTTTATAAATGGTTTTTGGGCGGAGGAAGCACAAATGTTTGGGAAAGGCAGTCTAACTTTGGAGGAGGAGCAAAATTTCCGCTCGCCCAAGATTGTTTGACCCAGACTAGGCAAGGAAAACAATCAAAAAATATCAAAACCCAGGACAGTGAAAGCCTACAGCAGCCGATGCAAGCAAAGCACGGCGTGGTCTATGCCAAGTTGCGCAGTTGGAAAGTGGCTCTTGCTCCCCTCACAAGCCGGTAACTGCCTTGAGCAGCTCAGGCCACACTGATGGAGGAGGATGACCTGCAAATAGGTGCATTGCTCAAGAATGATCGCACAGCGTTACCTGTTGTGCGCAGGTCTACTCAAGAGTTAACAATCGCAATTCTGCTCTGAGCGCCTCATGTGATGCTCATGGAAAGCGTAGTTCAAAGCTTGCACCGTTTTTAATGGCTGCCTGACTAGCCTTTTGGCTTGCAACCTGCAGATGAGGTGCCAGAGGAGGACCTGTTTGGCAGGAACCGCTATTTGGCAAAATGCCAAGAGCTCCGCATCAGCCCAGTGTCACAGGTGAGCATCATTGAAAAGCTTCACCAGAAGGAGGGTCCCAATTTTGTGGCAAACATGTAGATGTGCACTTTATCAAAACTGTCTGCAGGTGCTGAAGTTCTTAGAGTCCCAGGAGATGCACATCACACATTATGGGCTGGGGCTGAAAGGAACCCAAGCTTTACTAAGCGCTATGGAGGTGGGTTCCTTTTGTAACAATCTCGCTAGACCCTCAAAAGTTGTGCAAGCATGCAATAAGCAAGCAATCCTTCATTCTGTAAACACAGTAGGTTTCCGGAGGGTCAAAACTTGGCTATTTGGGAGAGGGGTATCTCAGGAAAGGTTTATGAGCCTCATCAGCCCCACCCTTCCCCAAACATTTCAAGCAGTTCCGTTATGTGCTGAAAGAAGCATAACTACGCATCATAGGTTTCAGAAAAGTTGGCTCAGGGTGCGTGCTAGGGTGCCCAAGCAAGGGGAAGAGGGGGCAATGTGGTGAAAGATAGGGTTTTTCCAACCGAATCCATCCTGTTAAGTTTCCATGAAGGCGTATAACAGTGAAATGATGGAGATCAATGCAACAAAATGGGGAAAATTGGTGGTTAGGCTGGGTCAGGGTGAGTGTGAGTGTGGGGGGGTAAGTGGGACCTCTGAGTCCTGACCTCTGTCTTCATTTGGGAGCATTTTTGGGAGCCCAATTTAATATTCTCTTTGTGTTATCCAAATTAACTTGAATATCCAGGACATTATTTCCAAAGTCTTGTTGTCAGGTCAAATAGCCCCCGAGGCAGCAGCGCGCTTGGCTCGAAGTTTATATCCAGGCATAACTTACTAAAAGTCCTTCATTCTATGGAAACTTCATGTGTGACAAAAGCCCTATGTAACATCTCAAATGTCACAGCGAATGCATTGCTTGGGCCCGATCACGCTTACCGTAAAGAAAGTATGTTACCGCGCAAATATAACTTTTTTTCCCTACGCGGTGACTGCATGACCGTAAACAAATATTCATTTTGACGGTGCGCGGTGGTGCGTGGTCATGAAAATTAATGTTTAAGAGACAGCTCGGAGAGTGAGTGGTCAGGAGCGCCCCGCCCGACCTCGTCTTGCTTCTCTCTCCCCTGGGAAAGCCCTGTCCTGGCCAGCCTTCCCCATGATACCCAAAAGCAGAGGTGCAATGTCCTTGGGGGAAACCTGCTGCATGCCTGCCTTGGCCTTGGCACCAGTGTGCAGCATGCTTGCAGCAGCAGCAGCAGCAGCAGCAATGGTAGTATCAGGAGAGGGAGAAAGCCTCTACAATGGCAGCAGTGGAGAGGAGCATCAGGGTCCCCAAGCGCCATGAAGACAGAACAAATGAGTCGTCCAAGGAGGGGGATAGCATGGGACAACTCAACCCTATACGTCAACCCTAAATGTTCAGTTATTTGCCTCAAACCACAGCGTCCTGAATTGTTTCAGGACATTCATTGCATTTTAAAAGCCCTGTGTGCCAATCAGGACAATAGCCCCTGCGTGGTTGATGCACAGTTGTGTAAAATATTTGTTGCAGGGGCGCTTGGTTGGTGCGTGGTTGCATAAAGTATTTATTTTTTTAGGGGGTCGTGATGAGTACATTTGTCTTCGGTATATGAATGATATTGGCAACCTGAATGAAGCACGTGTAATGATACAAGAGCCCTAGCTGTGACTCCAGGTCACAAAGAGAGCGTCTTTGAACCTACAAGACCACAAAAACAGTGTTCACAGCATCATCCCAAACAGCCACTCGGGCCAGGGCTGGAAACTTCACCCTCTCCTCCATGGCTGACTTGTCAGTGGCACTTGACCACTACACACATCGGACGTCGGAACATGATGCTGACCCATGCAGCTCTTCTGCTTAGACAAATATTACCCACAGTAGTGGTGCCCCCAAGGAAAGAAAGCAGCTCTGCTTGAACACTAAAGGCAGATTCACTACAAATGGGGCAACAAAGGGTAAGCACCTTTTGTATACTCATGGTCATCTAGGCAAGCGGAATTAAGCAGAGTAACGCAAGCATTCAAAAACGCTCATAATACAAAGTACCCCTGCCGCAAAAGCAAGATAAGCTGCTGCAGCAGTAACGGCTTGTCACTCCACAAGTATTGTAAGGCTTAACTTTCTGCCCTAGCAACTTGTGGTTTTGTGGTTTGCTCCGTCTCCTGCCAAACTGATCTGCCAGAGATCAGCGCCAAGCGCTGGTGCCGCAATGAAAAAAGTGCTTATGAGAAATTTCATTTTTTCATCATCACGGCACCAGTGCTCGGCACAAAGTTACAGCAGAATAAAATTGCACACATGAGTTGGGACCCTCTGATGGTCCTCCCCCATAGGATGCTCACGCTCTCAAAATGGTCCCAGATCATGTGTGCCCCAACTGGCAATTTTCAAATTGGGCCTCACCATGGAGTCCACTCCGCCTGATTCCATGGTACAAGGACAAGTTGGGACACGTTCCCTGTCAGCCGCAATGTGAAACCCACATTTTGAGTTCCAGCTGCCCAAATCTCACCATCTAGACCGCTAAAGGGATCATTATGGCTCATTGTTTCCTCGCAATCAAGTTTTGGCAATGGTAAAATTATTGCCACTGCCAAAATCATTGAGTGCAGAAATTCAGTGAAATTTTTAATAAATGGTTTCATTCCATTTCATTGCAGGCGAAATCCATTTGACGCAATTTGGGCTGCAGTCACCACTGTGGTGTCAAAAGGCGGACAATTGTCAACCTACCGCTTTTCGAATGTGCAAGGTGTTAGCATGGTGTAAGGGGGTCGTGGATACCTAAATTTGGGAAATGGGTAAGGAAATGGGTAAGGAAATGGGAAATGGACCCAGGGCGGAGCTGCAGGGCCCTATACGGTGATCCAAGGACAGCAAAGTGATCTGGGGTCACCTAAGTTTCTATAATTGAGTACATTTTCCTTGAATTAGAATGGTTGGCATAATTGATCACAAGAAAGAGAAAAGGGAGAAAGACAAAAAAAGCTGGAACCAAGGTTCACATGCTTAGCAACATAATTGATAACAAGGTCTACAGGCCACTGGCAAGTTGGGGAAAACCGAAACAAAGTGCTCTTTGTTGAGTATTATCTACATCCTGACAAGCAACTGCATACTTTGCATGAGTTAGGTACGTTTTTGTATATCTGGAGATTGAATTACCTCGTTGGGGGGGACAAGCCCCATACTCACTGAGTAGGGGCACCCTGCCCTTTTATTTGGGCTCTTGCGATTGCGCAAAGTGAAAGTAGATGCTTAGATCCTTATAAGTGTGTCGATCATGAGATGTTCAGAGAACCATCTGAGGCCCTCGATAGGGGCTCCCAGATTCTTCCTTAGTCCAGTTTATGTCTTGATAGCTGAAGATTTTTTTGGCGTCGTGTCAATCGCTTTGTCCAGTTGAGGAAGCAATGGTGCATAGTCTGGTTTTCAAGCAGGTGAAAATTCGCTCATGGATGGCTTGCTATACATGCTCATGCTGCCCTCTTTGTGCCTGCATTTAGCCCCTTTGATTTAGTGTATGTTCAGCATGGAAGACATGAAATACACACGAGCGCTGTAGGGCATTTTGCAGGTGGCATTTCAGGTATTGCATGTTTCCTGTGTAAGACCCATCCATTTGAGTTGCACATTACCACCATGGTGCACTCGCTTCACACCTTCATGATGCCCCGCCTCTTGTGTGCCGTTGCCTCACACACTTCCATGCGTGCTATTACAGGAGCGCACTTCCATGGCAACCCACCATACAAGTATTTCCATGCTTCTCCTGCAATTTAGATGAACAGCTGAAAGAGCAGCAGCTCTCTCCTGGCATGCCTGTTGACAAAATCTGCCATGCTGCTCTGACCTCAGCTCAACAAGACCATCACCATCCTGAGGCTCACACACAACAACATCCCGGATGAGGGTATCTGTGCATTGGCGGAGGGCTTGGGAGCTAGGAAGCACAAGACAGTCACAGAGATCGATGTTAGCGGCAACAAGCTGCAGGCGCGAGGGGCAAAGGCTCTTGCCAACATGCTGGGGCAACGTGGGGCCATCTTGAAATGCGTGGGTGCTCATGCCGTTGATGCTTGGTTTCTGGGTGGTGCCTTCTGGATTGATCAGAAAGCAGTTCAACCCAAATCATGACAAAATGTTCTGTCATCCTGTGTGGACTGCCACTCCCTGGTGATTGTGCTGCCTCTGCTTCTGCTTCCTCTTTGTGGCCGCTCAATTGATGCAAGCATGTTTTTTTAGTGTGGGATTATGGAGTGTAGCCATGCTTGGAGATCTTCCCCATCTTGTACACAACTCTGATCCATACTCGTCCCTCCTGACTGGCTAAAAAGTGTGTTGCACCTTTTTGCAGCTGAACCTCAGCCACATGCACCTGGGGGACAAAGATGCCACGCCACTGCTGCTCTCGTTAGAAAACAACACCAGCCTGAAGGTGAGCCCTTTTGCAGGCAAAAAAACAAAAGTGAAAGTGCCCCTAGCCATGCCAGCTCTCGGTATACAATGTTCTGCAGAGGGGCAGCTGGTGTTGAGCCCTGGATCAAGCTCTCGAATGCTTGCTGGAGACGATGCACCCAGATCAAGCTCTCATAAACATGCTGGAGATCATGCGCCTAGACCAAGGAATAAAATGCATGCTGGAGAATTTAAGGTGGTAAGTGCATGCATGCGCGATATCTGATGGATCTCAACAGAGTAGTTCAAGGAGGGCATGGTATAATGAGCCCATGAGATAACACCATGCATGCGTTCATGACCCAGGATTCAAGCTGTTCACGAATTCACCTTGCAGAGCCTGGACCTCTCAAACAATGACCTTGGTGACAAGGCAGCCCTTGTCTTGTCCTCAATCATGGGGGTGAGTCCTTGTCGGAGACAGGTCGCGTTGGAGCCAGAAACTGCCTATTTATTTTAGGCATGCTGCTGCAGGAAGTGTGCTTCTGCATCGCTCACATCTGTGTGTGTGCATGCGTGCTTGCGTGTGCGCGCACGCTTGTTCGCTTGCGTGCAAATCACGCCCTTTGAGGGTTGCTCGTACTGACTTGGTTCCGTACTCAATACAAGAGAAGAGGAGGGCTTTCAACTACATTGTTTTCCTGGAGAGTCACTGATTTGTAAGAGCTCTTCCTCACAACTAGCCACGGGTAAATAGGGTGTCTCAGTTTTCCGAAGAGGCCCTCCGAGGCTAAACAAGCCTAGGCCTGTGTGGGTAGGGCTATAGTTGGGAGATTATGGTTAGAAATCTGCTTTCTACAGAAGCCTCCGAACCAAAATTTCTCATGCTGATTCTACAAGATATCAAATGGACAAATTAAGTGAAACGGCTCCCCTTAAGCTGTACTGTGTTGAAACAAAGCAACATGGATCCTGTCCCCCTCTCCTATCCCCCTCACTGCACTGGACCAATTCATCACCACAAGGTGTCACCATCTTCAGAAAGCTGCAATTTGGCCTCCAAGGCATTGACACTGAACTCCAGCGTTACAATATTTCAAGTAATCGGCACCTTTGCATGCTCCAGACCCATGTGAGCGTGATGCTTGGTGTTCAGCTGGCCTTAAGCTGACCATCAATTTGTGCCTCCATACTCCCACATACCCAGGGGGCTATCCCTAATCCCCTACTCCATCACACTGCCAAGAACTTGCATTTTCCATAGGATCACTCCCAATGGCGTATCCGTGCAATACCTTCTCCATTTTCCAAGAATCCCTGGGGATTTATTGAATATTACAGGTGACCCCTTCCCAAAAACTTGGTAACACCCTTTGCCAACTAGGGTATGCCTATTCTGCCAAAGAGCCTCCCCTGCCTCGCCTATTTTAGGCCTAGGCGAGTTGGCTACCCAACCCTACTCATGACGCTAAAAATAAGGACACCTTATGACACAGAAGTTTCCATGTCGTCTCTTTGGCACTTCAAACATGCTCATTGGGCTTGCCATGCTGCAGACGAACAATTGTCTCCAAGAGCTGATCTTGAGCTGGAATAAGCTGCGGCCCAAGGGTGTGATTGCGATCGCCGAAAGCTTGAAACCAAATATGGCTCTGCAGGTGCGCTTCTATCTGCCACGTGTGTGCAGGGGTGCTTGTGAGTGCTCTGTGCTAGCAGGCAAGGAATGTTGCTGGAGGGTATTGGCCTGTAATCTGGGCGCTGAGATCTCTTTGTAAGATGTGTGCTCGCTTTGTTTCTCATCGCGGATACTAGATCTTGTAGCCTTTGACTTTGACAATGATCCTACAATTTTTTTTTGGGTACAGCTGGCTTGTTTATCTGATGCTCATCAGCTGTTGTACAATGTCCATTCTGCTCAGCATGTTGACTGCGCTTTGAGCTGCTGCCGCTGTCGCGCGGGTGTTGGATTTGGAATGGTGTTCAGCTGACTGTACTTTGCAAAGCTACCACTCTGATGCAGGTGCTGGGTTTAGCATGGTGTGGCGTTCAGGATGCCGGTGCTGTTGCCCTTGGGACCACGTTGAAGTCCAACCAAGTGAGTAGCATGAGACAATTTATACAGAACCATGGGGGAATCAATCAACGCTTGTAAGCAGTCCATAAGAGCTGTGAGCATTGCCAGCAAGGCTGGGCTCTCTACTTGTGTGCACCTTTGCGCAGCTCTTCCTGGTCCTTCAAAGCCTTCTCTTCCTCAAGGTCTTCCATAGCCATCTCTTCCTCATGGTCTTTCATGGCCATCTTTTCCTCCTTTGCTGGAATGGCCAGTTGACAGGGCAGGGGCCCGCTTCCTACACTCAACGGCTTATGCCCCATGACACCTTTGCAGTTTTCTGCTGGGAGGAGAAATGGAAGCACCGCAATTTGCCTCTTTGCAAATAAAGTCAATGATGTGTCGCCCCCCAAGCCTTCCAGCGCAAAGCTTAGTTTCCCAATAAGAGCTCCTCTTTGTGAGAGATGGTGCAACTTTCAAAGTCGGTCTGTAATTGTTCATAAGCCCTTTACTAGGGTTGGGTAGCCACCTAGCCGAGCCTTACTGTGGCCGGTGCTAGGCAAGGCTCAAGGAGGCTGTTTGGTGAATGGGCCTCACCCTTGGTGGGAACAAAGGCAACAAAAAGCCAAGAGGTATTGCTTTTTAATCTAATGAGATATCTCTTTTGAAATTGTAGATAAATAGACAGTGTCCAGGGAAATGTTTTTGGATGATACTGAGGGCAGTGCCTCAGGAGTGGACTTGGGTGAGGAAGTTGGTGCAGTCACATGTCGGTGCTCACATGTAAGCTGATGACGTACTTGAAGCAACCAAGCAGCAGAAGGGGAAGGCTGGTGCGTGTCAGTGCGTGAGAGTCAAGTGACAGTTGTGGCAGTCAAGTGTCAGTGCGTGACAGTCAAGTGTCAGTGCGTGACAGTGACACCAACAAAGATTCCCTATGCTTGCTGAAGTTGCTGTGCACACCCCTGCATGTGCATGTAAGCTCAATTGGTCAGCTTGGGGCCGACTGTTCATCAAGTCCTGCTCTGGAGCGCGCACGGAATTCATCTATTGCTGTTTGCTGCAGCAGCAAGCAGCTCACTGCGGACGACCTGGAGGCCAGCTTGCAGCTGCTCAAGGAGGAAAACAGCTTTTAGTGATGGAAGGGACAGTAGAAGAAGGTGGGACGGGGAGAAAGGGATGACAAACACAGAGTCCCAACGCAACTCCCATGTGTGCAACCTGCTCTACCTTTGCGACCGGCTCTGGTGCCAAGATGTAATTTAGTGCGTTAGAGGGTGGAAGAATTTGTTGGAAAACACGTCGCAAATTTTGCGTAAGGCCCCTCTGACCCCCCCACCCAAACCCCCCTTCCAGTGCCTCTACCGTGACGATAAGGGTACCAATCTGCATTTCTTATGGAATGCAATGAAACAATGAGAGCAGCAGCGTTATGGGGCAAAAACTGAGCCGCACATGGCCATGCAAACCTGCCCTGCCAGGCACCCATAACTGGCTTGCAAGTCCACAAACTGGCCCTCTAACTTCACCATGCAATTGCACATCTGACATTGTCAGTATCCTGGAAACTTAGAATAGTTATCTGCACTTTTGTCTTCACATCCCCTGCGGCCCACACCCATGCGCATGTGGCACTGTCTCTGAGTCATCAGGTCAGCCAGTAGGTTTGAGCTCTTGCCCCACTGAAACCAACAGTTATAAAGTATGCAGGACCTTGAGCTAAACATGTTTGAGCAATTCTATTTACTCAGCTTGTGCCCAGGAGTTTCCAGAGTGTGGGACTCGAAAGCAGGCAAGTTCCTGCTAAAATGGGGTCCACAGGAAGCTCCCCCTTGGCTTGCCTGACGAGAAGCAATGGCTGGGCACTTCACCAGGAGTACTTTTTGGGGGATTCGGGGGCCTGGGGCAGGGGTCCAGAAAACTACCCAATTTTGGCAGGGTATTGGCAAGGAGCCTAGGCTCAGGCTGACCCAGGAAACTGGGTCAATGGATTGGAGAGCCAATTCATGCAACCATTTCTACAAATTATTTTGTTGATTCGCCGATGCGCCCATCTGCTGGACAAAAGTGGGAAGAGCGCCGCAAGGTACGCTGAAAATTTGGCAAAGCTATCTTTTCTGAAACAGAGGTGACTTTGTCAGTGCAGTGCCTGGGGCATTCACACAACCTTCCCACAGCAGACCATGCCTTGTTAGCGCATGCATGCATGGGTGAGTGTGTGCCTTGCAAGCTGCTCCTGCCATTCATTGCTTACTTACTCCCCTAAGGCAATCACCAGCACACCATACACCAACTCCCTCATCCACACACCAGGGCAGGAGTGCAGGTCCTATTTCTCATCGCATCAGCAAAGTTCCCGTGCCTTTACTTCTCTTTTGACAGAGCAACTCACGCCATCAAAAAAATGCAATTTAGATATACCCACCCCAGTTAAAAATATGCAAATCCGTTAGCTCAGTGGCAAGCTGGAATGGTCCATAGGTGGACTGTGAAGTCCCCAGAACGGGCCACCCCCCGGTCCAGTACCCAGCAAGGGCACCCACTAAGTATGCTGACGAAGCGTGTGTTGACTGGAGCTGCCCTGGGGGCCTGGATGGGAGTGACTGGCCAGCTTCTCTCAGCTGCCAAACATAACAATGTGTCCTGCAGTTTTGCCTAATGCCCCGGAAGCCACCAAAACCTGAAATCCTCGGTAGGCTGGCTGGTCATGCATGCCAAGTTTCAGGGTGGTTGGTAGACTGGCTGGTTTGAGCCAAGGACTGCCTGCAAAATTGGGGGTAGCCAAAGTCTAAGGGTGGGGGGTGCCCCAGGCGGGCCTTGACAGCCAGGTGTGAGCTTTGCCGCAAGCCGGTAAACTTAGGGGCTCACGCCCCGTGAATGGGGCTTTACCAAAATTGGGGCTGTTATCCAATTCCCAGCGTACCATGAGGAGAGTGCATCGGCCAGCCTTAGGCCAGCCTTAAAATATTACTGATAACCCTGCCTTTTGCTTTTTAATATCACTGAGCCTTTTGCCTTTTAGTATCACTGGTGAACCTGCCTTTTGCCTTTGATATCAATGGTGAACCTGCGTGTTGCCTTTTGGTATCACTGATGAACCTGCCTTTTGCCTGCTAATAACACTGATGAACCTGCCTTTCAAATTTTAATTTTACTGATAAACCCGCTGGTGTCAAATCGAGGTTTATAGTACTGGGCCGAGATGCTTTGTGAAGACAGCTCCCAGCTTTGACCAGGCCCCAGTCATGCGTATATCCATATGTACATGGGCCCCCAAACTTGGCATACCATAACCACAGTCATTAATAATGACTCACACACCTGGCATAACCGCCTGGACCAGTCATTATGCTGATCAAGTCCTCATACTCAGGTTGTGGCAAAACACTGTGCTTGTCTGGTTTCCATTATTGCACCACGTTTGCCTAGCAGATGCGCTCATATAAGCTCAGCATGAGCTTTGAGTGCTTTGGGACCATATTTCACCCCCCCCCCCCTTGTTTCACTTAATGGATCAGATCTGACCCAAAGCCTACCTTGGAGCCAAATTGTAGGGCAGTTTTGGGGTAAAGCATGTGTTTTGGTGTTCATTAATCCAAAAATGGCTAAATTTGGCCTAAAATGCCTCAAAATTTGCCCCTGACCCACCACTAGGGTCTTGACCTCACTTTTTGAATGCAGAAGTGCCCTGGGCCCCCTTTCTTCCCGACCCCTCTGCTTGGACTCATATGCATACAGATCAATAGCTCTTGAGCTCAGGATTCAGAATATTCAGTTCTTAAACGGATTGAAATGTGCCATCGAAAAGTTGCTGGGACAACATCCTCATGGCATGGAAAGCGTTTTCATATTTTCTTTTAGCACTCTTCATCTGGGCACCACAGCTGGGGCCTGATCTGTGCTACATCAGAGTTTGGCTGGAGACCTGAGCAAACCTCATGGCTCTGACCCCGAATTTTGGTTTAGGCCTACTTTTGACAACAGGAGGTTTCCAATGCAAAATGTGGAAAAACATCCGAGGAAGTGCTCCCTTAATGAATACATAGAAAAGGGCTCAGAGGTCCAACTACGCCCTTAGACGTTCTCGTCCACCCTGACCCAGCCTGACCACCAATTGGCCTTATTTTCTTGTAGTGGTGTCTGGTATATCACTGCTACACGCCTGGGGGTAAATTTGACAAGAAGGGTCAGGTAAAAGTTCCCATTTTTACAAAATAGCCCCCTTTTCCCACTTTTTGAGCACCTTGCACACAAAAAAAAAATTCTCGCTTGCTGTTCGGCCGCGTGCATTGAGGGGGCGGTCACACACAATTTTTTTCGACTTTTTTTCTTCAGTGTTGAAAAAATTTTCACTTTCAAAGTTTGGGCGAAAAAAATTGCGGTCACACACAAAAATTTTTCCCTCGGGCAAATGTTTTTGGCCCACCAAAAACAATTTTCCGTCCCAGCCAGAAGTCACTAGGGACCGTCTTTGGAAACATTTTTTCGGTTGGGATCAGTTTTAAGTTACCGTTTGGGAGTGCCCCTTGGGAGTGCCCCTTCAATGCATGGCCCAAAAACACAAAAATTTTCAGTTTTTTTTCACATTTACATATTTCATCTTTGAGGGTGGACCAATGCCTCCCAGAGGCAAGCAAGGGTCCACTGGCAGGGGAAGGGGGCAAGAGGTCAGCCCAGCAAGAAAGCACAGGTGCCCAGGCCAGATGAGGAACAGCACAAGCCTAGCAAGGACCTGCAAATGTCAGAGGCAGTGGTTGTAGGCAGCCAGTCTGGCGGCTCCTTGCATGCGCTTGCAGCCCATGCAGCTGATCAGTTGCAGCTTTTCCTTCAAGGGCAAGGGGAGGGAAGAGAGTGTAAAGGACGGAAGGGCAGGAGAGGAGGAGTAGTTCCCATGCATGCCCCATGCAGGAGTGCCCCTTCAGAGTGCCCCTTCAGTTACTAGCTCTGGCATGATGGCTGCCAGCCATACAAGGAGGAGGGCAGCACTCATGGTCCTTTCTTTGAAAGGGCCTGCAAGAAACTGCCTGAAAGGGCACTTTCACTGTGGCTAAGCACTGAAGAAAAAAAATTTTGTGTGTGACCGCTTGGAAATTTTTTCCTTCGAGGGCAAAATTTTTTTTCAGTGGACGGAAAAAAAATGTGTGTGACCGCAAATATTTTTCAATTTCTGACGGTAAAAAGTCCAAAAAATGCTGAAAAAATGTGTGTGTGACCGCAGCCTAAGGAAAGAGCCCTCCAATGACTCCCACCAATAGAGGAACACACTAGTTTTTTTTTCAAAACCTTTTTGATGTTTAGTAGTACCTCCATAATCATACAGGATTGCATTAAAAAATTTTGGAGGGCCAAGGAGCCTCATTCACTCAGAATTTTTAACCTGTGACAGAGCCTTCCCTCAAGATGGCCAAATTCCAATTCTCTGGATGACAACTAAATTGTTACAATCATCCTGGCATGTTGGACAACAGTTTACTTAAATCCTTTCATTGAACTGTTTGAAATAACTTTTGAATTGGATCAAATGAAGCCTGTGAAATTCTCTAACCTTGATAATGTTTTCCATGTTTCGCTGGTAAAACCTAATAAAGTGCCAGAAGGTAAAGAACCAAATATTTCAACTCCGCTGATTGAAGTTGATGATGAAGGTGAACCTGCCTAGAAGGTTGAGAAAATCGTCAACCATCGCCCAGTAGAGATTCGAAAACAAAGAAAGATTTCGCTTGACTTTGAGTATAAAGTCAAATGGGTTGGACTCCCGGCAATTGAGAATGAATGGAATTCACAAAATTTTGTTCCCAAGGAAAGTATTCAAAATCATTGGTCCTCTCGTGGACTTGAGTCGCCCAATCCGTAAATGCATGAGGACATGCATTCCAAAAGGGGGAGCTCTTTAGCGGTGACTGTTCGAAATTAAATTCCATACAAATTAGTGAAATCCCATGCAGTCGTCCGTGACGGTGCGCTGATGCCCATCCGAGGGACGTCAGGCATACAAATTCGGTTCGCTATATGGGAGGCAGTAGTATTAAAGACGCTACAGTTGTCCGTAACTGGGAGTCTCATCGCTCCTTGCCTTCGTACAACTTTTATATCATTTTTCATCATTTCTGACAACAAGACCCACTACATTTTGCTTCTCTAACCTTGATCTCTCAAAAAGGCCCTATCAACATAGGCCAAACCTTTTTGGGAAGCTGGGACGCTCATGTATTGATGGTCACTCTCTATTTCAACAGCATGTCAATAGCTCCTGTGCCTGTGGTTGAAGCGACTGCATGTTGTGTCATTGGGTCATGCCCCATCAACTTGCTTGATTTTCAGGGCTTGGTCGATGTCGATCTCAGCGGCAATGGCATCACCAGCGAGGGAGCCATCGCTCTGGCCCAAGGGGTAGCTGCCTCTCAATCCCTTGCAGCTGTCTTACTGGACAACAATGACATTAGGTGGGCCTTTCCTGTTTGTTTTCATGGTTTTATCAGCTTGGACCCACCCCGGCTCTCTGACTTGCTTGTGCAAGGTGGAAAGGAAGTGTTTCACGCTAGGAAAAATCTTTAAAACGCTGGTTGTGTGTGCTGCGCGTAATTCTTGAGCATCCTTCATAGCAACTACATTCATGACGGCATGATTTGGTGGCAAGAGGCAACGTTTTCAAGAATGCAATTAACCACGCTTGGCTGGGGCATGTAAATAAGCTGGTCCCAGTCACCTGGCACAGACGCAGCATACAGGCGCTGAATCAGCATGCAGTCAATGAAGCAGCTATCTTGGTCATGTCAGTGGTGCAGGGGCAGAAGCATACACCCTGGCTCTAAAGCCCAATTCCTGTGTCCATTTGTTTGTTCCTGTGCCTTGTTGTGCATATCTACAAAGAGGAAAATTTGGCAAAGCTAGAGGTGTGGGGTGCAGCTCCTAAGTTTTCCTGGTTTCCAGTAAATTTCATCATTTGCTGCTTACTCCCACCCAGCAACCCAGCCAACCGTCCATTCAGACAAACTTCCAAAACATATAAGGCAGCTCTGCACTTTAACAAGGACCGGCGTAGCAGTGGCTGATGCGGTAGAGTACATTTGTCAATGAATGTTTCAACACTTAAAAAGGGCTGATCCTGCCCTGATGCCAGTGACCTAGCCCAGACCTTGGCAAGCTGGCCAAGCAAAACCTTTGATGTAGGGAAGAAGGTGGATACAGGGCACACATCATTTGTGCAAAGGTGCATGTTACATTAGTTGACTAACGATGGGTTGCAATAAAGCCGCATCCACTCTTCGGTTGAAAATACAGGGAGGACGGCGGCAAGGCAATGCTGAAGGCTGTCCAGGAGAACAAGGGCCTTGTGGCCTGTCAGATGGAGAACACGAACACGAGCCCCCAGCTGCGCTCAGCTGTGGAAGCCCTCCTGTCTCCCCGTGTGCCCCAGTAGTGATATAATCAGCAGGTGCATGTAGGACAGAGAGGCAGAATCTCTCCAGAGAGAAGGTAACAAAAAACATCTTGATGAATTGCGTACAGCATACTCATGCTCATGGGCACATGCCGCATGTGACATGTGCCTCCCTTGGAGAGGTTTGCAGAGGGCAGCTTTTCCAAAGCATGCTGTTGGTAGACATTATTTGCTGTAGGTTTCCCAAATACGCAGACTGTGCCATGGACAGTTCTACCTAGAGTAGACATGTCACCCCTGAGGATATGGGTGATGTCTGCCGACAGCGTTCAGACACGTCACATTTGCAACATTTGTGCAACAGGGAAAGAACACCAGAACAGGTGCAAGATTGAAGACTGTGTGGCCTTTGTGCACTTATTCATATGCTGAGCATTTGCTTGCAACCAGAGGTTTGCAACCATTTTTCATGGACTGACTGGTTATGTTGGACAAGAAGTGCTCTTAATGCAGATGCATGCAAGACGAATGTTGATTGAGCATCCCAGCTTATAATGCTTGTCATTTTCTGATGGACTTAGAAGGTGTATAGCCCAGAGAGTCCCCTTCGCCATAGAATAAAAAAATGTAAAAAAAAAAAAGTCTACAAAGGCCGCGTGCATTCAGGGAAGGTCCCCTAACTGGAAAGCTAGAGACCTCACGAGAAGGCCCTCTAAACCTACACTAGACACAGCTAGCCTAGGAGAGAGCCAGAAACAGGTCTAATGGGGATCTGGAGGGTTGCTCGCCATGCTCCTGGACGCCCGGACTCTCCTTCTCCTGTCCTCTGCCGCCGCGCGCCCAGCAATTCCCCCCCCCCCCCAGGGAAGCCCCCTGCAAACAAAGAGGGTGCCTAGTTTTAATGATAGTGGTTGATCTTTGAATGGCATGGTCCCTAAGCTTGGATGCTAGTGATTTAGCTTTTTGTTTGGTAAGGCCGAGATTCATAAGAGGTGTCACGACAAAAGTCTGCTGCAGCGAGAGTGTGCTGCAATTGCCTGATGGTCTGTCATAGTCAAGTGTGTGAGGTGTGGCCTGTATTTTGTTGGGACTTTTCCATGGACATGCTCTCTTTTATCCTTCTTCTGTGGATATAGGATACTGCACTTAAGACACTTATCTGTATGCGTCACACTCTCAGCCTGACAGAGGTGTGATTGTACAAATGGTGCCAGCCACTCCAATTAAGATGATGTGCAGAGTCACTTTGTTATTCCTGTTTGGATTCCTTGAGCTGCAGGTCTTAAGTCTAGTTATGGAAAATTACTTTTTAGACTGATCCAGGGTATGGGCAGTGTAGATGATCCCACCCACACCCAGGAGAATTGTGTGAAGAGTGGCCTCAGCACCTTCAAGTTCTTTGCACAGTTCACTGTGTTGTTGCTGTGAGGCTTCTAGCTGGGCACCAGAAGAGGCTTGTACCTTCACATTATTAGAATAGAAAAGATCACGCAAGCCAGGTCCAGCTGCGTGCATTAAGGAAAGGTCCCCTAAATAGCAAGCTAGCTAGGGCCTCACCGAGGAAAGGAAAGAAAAATTACGTAGGCAGAGGAAACTCTCCTTACATCAATTAAGGAAAAGGGGACACATTGGCTCAGAAGAGCCGTGAATCCCCTCCACCACGAAGCTACAAAAAGAAGACCCTAATGGGGATCTGGAGGGTTATCGGAAGCACCTGGCTCCATAACCTGGCTGCAAGAAGTATTCTTGTTTTCAAGCTCGTCTAGCGGTAACAAGCTTGTTGGCATACATGACAGACTGGGCACGAAGTTTGCGAGCAAGTTTATTGGCGCGTTGGTGGTCAAGTCCCAGTTGTTTAAACTGATTAAGGGTGTGATCAGTGTAGCAGGTCCCACCAACACCCAAAAGGATGTTGTGGAGAGTCACAACTTTTGCGTTGATGAGTTTGCAGAGGTCTGCATGCTGCCGCTGTGCCGCCTCCAACTGCTGTCCAGGCCTCGTGTCTTCACAATACTTGATTTCAATTAAGTGCACATGCCGCTGGTATACATTCAATTGGTGGGATTGCCTCACGCGGTTGGTTGTTGTGGCCCTCAGTGTGGGGTTGTGTCTGCTGCATAACGCATGATGGTGTGAGCAGGAGGTAGAAGGAGAAGAAGTGGGTTTGGCTTTATAGGGAGTAATCAGTATAGCATCAGGACCGTCCTGATGCTATACTGTTGATGCTATACGTGACGGCTGGAGGTGAGTCTAGATCTCTTAGGAAATTTTCTTGGAAAGAGGTAAGGGGGTATAATTCTGTTTGATGCATGCGCAGGGATTTGGAGGTTGTGTCGCGCCAACCTATGATCACTCCCTACGTCCATGTTAACCAAACCTGCTCCCCAAGGGCTTTTGCTAACTTAACTTGAAGAGCTTTGATTATCATTCTTCCAGCAACATTGTGGCGTTCAGTTTTCATGCTGGAGATGATATGATTTTGGCAGCCTGAAAGCATGTGGAGTGCGCTGTCTATTTGATGACAGCCTGGGAGAGGGCATAGTGGGTCAGTAGACCTTTTGAAGCAAACCGCATGTTTTTTGGTTGTAGAGGGTGCCAGTGCGATATTGTAAAATGGTGCGCTTCATGGGTGTGGATATACAGGACATGTTCCTAAAGGCATTGCTGATTTTCTTACCTCCGTGCGGTAACAAACTCTGATCATGTGAGTAGTAGCCTGTTATGGAGTTGGCATATCCAAGTCTGTGTTTTGTATGCATATGAGATTTGAGATCGTTTTGAAGATTGGGGAGGTAGGTGATTCTAGGATGAGGTAGCAAACTCTGGCAATAAGTATATTAGACTGTCTTATGGTCTGCATATCTGAGCCTGAGCTTAGCATGCATATGGGATTTCAAAGCATCCTTGAGGTCTGGGAAGTACATCAGGTCGGGAATAGGGGAGGAAGTTTCAGGTGTACTCGGTCTTGCCTCTTCTTGAGCCAGCCAAGCAATATAGTAGAAGGGGTTGCCCCCTGGGCCAGGGCTAGGAATACCGGTATCTGTCAGATTATTATTATTATTATCTTTGAGGCTAGCCCGGTGTTTAACCTAAACACCGGGCTGAGCAATTATATCTGCGCATTCATTTCCAACTATTCCAGAGTGAGATTTGACTTTATATAAAGGATGTGGCATTCTTTAAATTGATGTGGGGAGAGTTTGCTCTGCCCACATACACTGTGAAAAATCTGATGCGTCCTAGGCCTGGACGCATGCGTCCAAGCTCGGACGCACGTAAAAAACAAATTAAATTCAGGGATTTAGCGGCCCCTCTTCCCAAGTGTTGGTACAGCACAACGTCAGGAATCTGCAGGTGCTCTGACATCGGCGATTCACCGAATTTGTGGGTAAATCCAGGGATTATGCGTCCACTATAACGCGTCCATGACTTGACTATATAGTTCTTTTTCTTTTCTGGGATTCTCAAAAATGGGACAAAGGGGCAATGTGGTGAAAATTGGGAGTTTTTCAATCTACCCATACATACATTTTACTCCACCCGTACATTCTATCAAATGTAACCTCAGGTATGTATCAGTGAACAGCAGGCACGATTACAAAAGAAATGGGGTCGATTAGTAATCTGGCTGGGTTAGGGCGGTTGAGATTGTGAGGGGGGTAGGTGGACCTCTAAGCCCTACCTTCTGTTCTCACTCAGGAAGCACTCCTCAGAAGCAGTTATTGCATCTTTTTACATTGAAACATCTCTATAATTATAATTTGGCCTGAATTAAAATTTTAGGGTTGAGATTTTAAAAGTGTGCTCAGACTTCCTCCAATCAGGCAACTCCATGGACTCTCTCTCTCTCTCACACACACTCAAGACCGCAGTATTCACTCAAGATTTAACTTTCTTAGGACTTATAGAAGTTAAATACAGTGACGATACAAGGCCTAGTGCTGGGGTTAGAAGCCTCAAAGCAACAACACAATGGGTTTTTTGCAAACAACTTCAGGTTCCTAGATCACTCTCCACACAATTCTCATGGGTGTGGGTGGGACTACCTTAAATGCCCATACCCTGGATCAGTTTAGAAAACTAGGGATGACCCACAAAGTGCTACCACATTTGCGCGAAAGCTCCGTGCCCATTCTGTGCCATATGCAAACAAGCTTACCCCAACCAGACGTGCCATTGAAAGCAAGATTCAGTCAATATAAGAAAGGTGCCCTGGCGCCATGCGCGGCCGGAAACCCAACTGAACCACACAAATTTTCCTTACCTTTTGGTGAAGGTGAAGGAGATTTGTGGCTCTCTGTGCCAATGTGCCTCCATTTTCTTCATTGATTTAGAAAGTGGTAGCACTGCCTGTGTTTTTCCCCTAAACTTCGTACCCCTTTTTAACTTTCATTGTAAGCACGCAATAGTTTTTTGGGTTGCAGGGGGTCCTTTTTAAAAAAGACCTTAATTTTGCATGCTTCAACTGGAAGTTCCAGTAAGCAGGAATGCGTGCCTTGCCATGGAGCAAACTATAAAGCTTAGCCACAAAAGGTTGCAAATTGACACCCTGCTAGTTTTTTTAATTCAATTTGGACTGCATAACAACAGTGCCTTTGACAAAAGGTGCAGCAGTCCCATCAAAGC
>OU611751.1:4002500-4240000 GCA_914767535.2 Dunaliella primolecta | reverse complement strand
AACTGTGTCACTGCAGCCGCTGAAAAGCCAGGATGAGGGTGTAGACCCCATCCTGGCATGAACTACCATCTTTCGATCTAACCTAGCTTATGGAGGCTTTCTGGTACTCTGCTTTACCATTGCCGAGAGCAATTTCAAATGTCCAGCCTGTGTAGAAATTGGTAGTCTGGGCCACTTTGTAGGCCACACAGGTGCCAAATAGCTGGTTTGCATTGAAGTTGGTTGCTGGAAGTGCTTGCAAAAAAGTTTGCACAAAATAAATTCTAGTGTTGCAAGACTTAGGCCCCTCTGATGTCGTTGTATGTTGTTGCAATGTCGAATTTGTTGGGATGCCTTACAGGAGAGCAATCTGGTAGGGGTACCTGCTGGGAGGAAGTTGCGAGCGGATGCAGGAGGTGGCATTGCTTTCCCCCTGCTGCATCTCTTGGATGTGTCTCTAGTGTGAATTCAATTTCCTGCATGCAAAATACAGGCCGGCATCAAGTACCCTGTCGTGGCTGCAAGTGCAGGAGCAGTATACCTTTTTGGCAAGGTGAGGTAATAAAAGGAAAAGGAGATGAGGTTGCACTGCCATGGATGACAGGTAAACTGTCTAAACAAGAAAAGAAGGAAATCTGGGGGGGGGGGGGTTAGGGGGGATGATGATGAAGGGTGCTCAATAGTCTGCAGGCATTCAAAGCATGCGTGCTCAAGCAATTGCAGATTGGCGTCGCCTTCATTGGATCCTGTGTAACAATTGTGCGTTACCGGTGAAGTGAGCTTACCGACTTGGTTCACTGGAAAAATTTTTGCTAAATACATTTGTGAAGCAATGAACTTTCTGACTTGATTTACAGGGATTTGTATCCCCCCCATTCTGGCTACATTTGAGCAATTGATGTTGTTCCAGCCAATGGGCGTGTGTTGTGTAAATGTCATCTACTCTATCACGCTTGTGGTTATCATGTCATCGTGACTTTGCAATGCTATTATACATAATTCACTGAACATGTAGAATCTATGAGGCTGCATCATTCTAAGACTGCTTCATGTGTTCTCTAAACCAATGCGGCCTGCAGGTGCTGTACTTCCGTGGCTACTCTACAGGCAAGTGCACTGCTGCAAGCAGCACCAGGAATCGTTTTTTTGCTTTGCTTGTTAGGGATGTGCAAGCCTGCCAGGCCGCTTGAGCTTTTGCTTTGAAGTTGACATGTGGGGCAATGCAGGAGAGCTATATGCGAAAGGGAGCTTGTCAAGTTGGTTTTTAAGGTAGGACCAATTGCTCTTCACTGGGCTGCTGCCTCAAATAAAATCTGAGGACATCTCGTGCCCTGACAAATTTAAAGCTACGTAGGCATAGCACTGAAGCATGCTCAGACTTTATTGATCACATTCTTCAATGTTGGCCTCCTTTTCAATGAATCGCAGGTGTGCCCAGCAAGAGGATGCAAGGCTGGCCTGCTTACTTTGGCCTCTTAACCCTTGCTGGCTGCACTTGCAGCCTAGCTTACTCACTAATCATGGGCAAGTGAGCGGAGGGGCTTGATGCAGCAGACCGCCTCTGTGACAAGGTCTCCCGGCCCCATTGGGGCAGTGCTCAGGGGCCTCAGCTTCTTGAGACTTATGCGTCAAATGACTTGCTGTCTCCCCTGTCATGGTGTGGCTAATCTTGCTTTCAGTAATAATCTTTTGTGTATGAAGCTTTGCGTTCCACGATCCCTCTGCCTTCAGGCAGCAGTGCTATGCCTGTGCTGAAAATGCACTTATCCCCACTTTATTGTCTATTTTTTAATGTGAGCTGAGCAATCCCGTCCCAATTCATGAGGTTCCAGCATGTAAACATTTTCCAACACCTCAGCAAAACGGCTTTATTGACTGCTGGGCATTTCTGACCCAAGGTGGAATTTGGGTCTCTCTCTCTCTCTCTCTCTCTCTCTCTCTCTCTTTTGCTGGTTATACAGGCAAGGTACTAGCATAGGCATCGAAATGCTGGTGTTACTTCCTGGTAATATTTCGCGTTGTAGTACGGGCCAATGGAAGCAGCATGCCCATACAAGAAGCAGAGGAAGGGAAAATGTCTATGGTTTCATCAAAGGTTTTGCATATACACTAGGCTGAGCTTGCCTAGATTGGAGGAAAAAGTAAAAGCAAAAGTCTACGCGGGGCAACAGCCAGTGTGCACTGAGGAAAAACCCAACAGTCATTGCTGGCACTAACAGTGATTCCAAACTACTAGAAGCACAGCTAGGAGCAACCAAAGTAGTGCGAATCTGGCGGGGTGCCGGCCATCCTTGCCAGGCTTGCGTCTCGCCGTCCTGTAAACAGCCCATGTACTAGCCCTCCCCCCCCCCATCCTCCATTGCTATATATTGGATGGCAGGAATGGAACATGCAAAAAGAAAACACCAAATATGCCTGGCATGGATAGGATCGGGTTACATAGCTGTACCTGCCTACAAGGGCAGCTTAGCTGAAGCAAAAGGTGCCTGTAACCAAACCAAACTTGTGTAAATGTCAACTGAAAGCCTTGAGCTGAATTCAGAAGTGTCAACTGTAAAAGTCACACACAGTCACTCTAAATGAAACAAGCACGCAAAGTCATGCACAAAAAACTCCATAAGGCTGTAGTGTCAGGAAAATATACATATGTTTCCACATGCTTGGCATGGCCCTGAGCACCACCGGTCACACCAGTTTCCATCTGCATCGTTGCGGGACCCTGAGACAATAATTTGCAGCCTCGAATTGTAATTGGGAGGGAAAGGAGTTCAATAGCTGTACTTATCATCATGGCCATAAAGCTTGACAGTGCGAGACACGCTCTTGAGATGGCTTGAGTAAACCTCTCTTACTAAGAGGTAGTACCCAACTCTGTCTAACGACTTGGAGTTTTGATGCGCTTGCAGAGATTTGCTGCGTGTAGTAAGTAATTAGCTTCAAGCAAGCACTGCCAGATGTAGGTGCTTGCTAGGTCCAGACCATGCTTTTCTTGAGGATGAGGCATTTATGAGGACCCCCTGTAGCACCTCTGCTAGAGCAGGCAAGACCATACCTTGGCACAGCCAACCAGTGGGTCTGAACAGGCCCTTTTCAGACTGGCAGGTGAGTGGACAGCGTCATGAACTTGCATCTGTCTAGCAAGGAGGGTGGTCTTGCTTGCCCAGTAGAAAATACTAAAGTAGGCCCAGGACGACCAGCAAAAGTGAGCTACTACATCCACCCAGACTTGAACTGGGGACCTACCGCGTGTTAGGCGGTCGTCATAACCAGCTAGACCATGGATGCACTTGGCACCCTGTGCTGCTGACGATTAAAAGAAAACACCTATATAAGTTGATTTGCGAGAACAGGAGCCCTGGAAACCTCATATCATATTTTTACTGTCAGGTTCCTGCTGGGAGTCGTTCATGTAAACACAAAAACAAATAAAAAAACCTTTGGCAGCTTGGCCTTGCCTTGTCCTTTCTCCGTGGGTTCTCAGTAAAGCTGGTCCTTTTCTTGAGCTGTGTTTCAGCGTCTCTTGTTCTCGCTCTTTCTTGCGGCTCTTCTTTTGCTGTCAGGTCCCTGCTGGGGGCCGTTTATGTAAAAGCAAAAAAAACCTGTAACTGTAAGGCCGCTGCTGGTGGCCGCCCCTGTGCAACAACGACAACAACAACAGCAGCATAACAAACTGGGCTAGCACCCTGTAAATATTATCCACGCTTTTTTGTGTTGGTATAGACGAAGATTAGTCATGTTGCACGCACCATGAATCAATTCAGTCAGTTGGGCTTTTGCCCGCAAACATGTACTAAGCTTGCACGCAATCTCCACGCCCATCCTGTCCAGAACGCACCCAAGCTCACCCTCATGTGATGTGCCATTTAAAGTGAGAGCAGACCTCACCAAAATCAAGCTTTGGAGCCAGGTGCTGCTTGCTAGCACCCTCCAAATCCCCACGATCTTTGCCTGGAAACCTTCTGGGGAACCAATCGCACTCTGGGCCGAAAGTTGCTTCTTTCCTTGACAGAGGCAGACCAACAGCTGAGTTGAGCATCAGTTGGCTTCAGAAAGCCTAGCAGTCTCACCAATATTTTGAATGGACAGTGCTCGAGCATGTGCACATGTGCATTTGGTGCAACTCATGCACACACCGGTACGTTCACAATCATACGTGAGCGGCCATTGGCATTTTATACCACATGTATACATTTGGGTGCTCCTCTACCATTGCCTGTGCTCACCGGACGCTGCTGACCGCTTGGCATGGGCAGGTGGCTGCCTCCCGGTGCCCCCACTGCAGCCTGAGGTATCTGAGGTGACTAGATAAGCATAAGCCAGCCTCATCCTTCTTACCTAATAGATGGCTCTGGCCTGCTTGAGCTTGCTACCAAGATATCCTCACTGGTTGGGAGTGGATACTACGCAGCACAGTAGGAAATAAAGAGGTAAAAAGTTGCACGACTCCGGCCAGCAATCTTTTGAATTTAAATCCAAAACCGCCGTTAAAAAAAAACTACATAAGCAGAGGAAACTCTCCTTACGTCAATTAAGGAAAAGGGGACACATTGGCTCAGAAGAGCCTTGAATCCTCTCCACCACGAAGCTGCAAAAAGAAGGTTCTAATGGGGATCTGGAGCCATACTCACTTGATATAAATTATTTTGAGGGTATGAGTCCTCGCAGAAACAACAGGTGCTGAGGTCACTCTCTGCACGATCCTCCTGGGTGTGGGTGGGAATATCTATGCTGCCCACACCCACGCCCACACCCAATTGGTCTATTCCGAACATTTGGGTTAACATGCAAATGCCGAAGAAGCTTAAGAAGACAGACTGTCATAAATAGAATGCAACTGGACTTTTGAAGTCTTGAACGCTTAGCAAGGGTACTACCTAGTAGAAGGCGCGGGGCCTGACAGCGGAACAGCAACCCTAACCCCGTAAGACAGCCTCATCAACTGAGAGCAAACTAGCGGCATGTGTGCTTGATTTAAATCATCTATTAGGAAGACACAGGGGCTGGGCAGCAGTTGGACACGGCACAGCAGCAACATCAGACCTCTGCAAGAACATTGGCAGAAGAACTGTAATCTCATGCACGATTTTACTAAGTGTCGGTGGTCCTTGTTACACAGAACAAAGTAAAGGTGGAGAAAAAAAGTCTACATTTCACACCAACCAGCGTGGATTAAGGAAATACTAAACAATCAGCGCTGGCACTACACAGGACACTCTATTAACAAATTTAACGTCAGGGCTTGATTGCTAGAAGGCCACAAGCTTGTGAGTGAACTCCAAGCTCATTCTGTGCATTTTATTCACAAACATATTTTTACTTGACAAGCCATTGAAAGCAATTGCAACAAGTTCATTCCCTCCTGACCCTCACTAGTTTTCTTTCTTCTCTTCTTCTGATGGAGGATCTCAGCATCGTTTGAGACAAGGTGTCTATTTGTTTGATTGATGTACTGAGTGCCTACTAGGCAACGTAGTACGTTGCCTACATAGTTTTCTTTCCTTGGTGAAGAAGATACACAGCGCCTCAACCATAGCTATCCTCTTTTCCTTATTTGATGTGTGTGGTGTTTTCACTACTTATGTAGTTTTTTTCTCAAAAGTAGGAGAGATTAATTTAGGATTTGTGTGTTTTACTTTTTCTTTTCCTTAGGATTTGTGTGCAGTGCACACTCTGTGTATGCCCGTTCCATACGTCTAGTTCTGAGCCTAATTTGCAGCAATTAACACTCCAGTATGTGGCGCAAGGCTTTTCATTTTTCAGTCGACTTTTTTTTCTTGGTTGGTTTGTTTTGGTTACAGGCACCTTTTTGCTTCAGCTGAGCTGCCCTTGTTGGCAAGTGCAGCTATGTAACCCTTTCCTTTTCCTTTTCCATGCAAAGACCAGGCAACTTCATGACACGCTCTAACCCAGGCCGACCCATCTATCTTTTTTTCGGATATCCTACTAAGATTCCTCCTCAAGACAGGAATATTTACCTCATTGAACTTGAATCCTGCCCAGATACCAACCCCTTTCACACTCTGGAAGCTGCAGCTGCTCAGTATGCTAGCACAAAATTGAGGCTCCAAAGCCGCAAAGAATAGACAGAAAGGAAAAGAATTAAAAGCCTATGCCAGCCCAGAGGCCGCATGCAACAAGGAAGGTTCCCAGACTAGCAACTTGCTTGAAGCTAGCAAGGGGAATCGCAGCTAGACGACATTGCACATCATCTTAATTTCTACAGCGACTACACCAATTAAGCCTTTTGTTGACTTGGACCTAACTAGGCAAACAGCTTAGAAAAGAAAAGAAAAACTACGTAGGCAGAGGAAACTCTCCCTACATCAATTAAGGAAAAGGGGACACATTGGCTCAGAAGAGCCGTGAGTCCCCTCCACCACAAAGCTTCAAAAAGAACACCCTAATGGGGATCTGGAGGGTTATTGGAAGCGCCCGGCTCCACAACCAGGCTGCAAGTAGTAACCTTGTTTTCAATAGCACGCCTAGTGGTAACAAGCTTGTTGGCATACATGACAGAATGGGCATGAAGTTTGCGAGCAAGTTTATTGGCACGTTGGTGGTCAAGTCCCAGTTGTTTAAACTGGTTAAGGGTGTGCTCAGTGTAGCAGGTCCCACCAACACCCAAAAGGATGGTGTGGAGAGTCACAACTTTTGCATTAATGAGTTTGCAGAGGTCTGCATGCTGCCGCTGTGCCGCCTCCAGCTGCTGTCCAGGCCTCGTGTCTTCACAGTACTTGATCTCAATCAAGTGCACGTGCCGCTGGCTTAAATTTAATTGGTGGGCTTGCCTCACGCGGTTGGCTGTTGTGGTCCTCAGTGTGGGTTTGTGTCTGCTGCGTAACGCATGATGGTGTGAGCAGGAGGTAGAAGGAGAAGAAGGAGTGGGTTTGACTTTATAGGGAGTAATCAGCATAGCATCAGGACGGCTGGAGGTGAGTCTAGATCTCTCAGAAAAATTTCTTGGAAAAGGTAAGGGGGTATTAATCTGTTTGATGCATGTGCAGGGATTTAAAGGTTGTGCTGCGCCAACCTATCACCACTCCCTATGTCCATGTTAACCAAACCTGCTTCCCAAGGGCTTTTGCTAAGAGCTTTGATGATCATTCTTCCAGCGACATTGTGGCGTTCAGTTTTCATGATGGAGATGAGTTTGGCAGCCTGAAAGCATGTGGAGTGCGCTGTCTAATTGATGACAGCCAGGGAGAGGGCATAGTGGGTTAGTGGACCTTTTGAAGTGAACCGCATGTTTTTGGTTATAGAGGGTGCCAGCGCGATATTGTAATATGGTGCGCTTCATGGGTGTGGATATACAGGACAAGTTCCTAAAGGCATTGCTGATTTCCTTATCTACATGTGGTAACAAATTCTGATAATATGAGTAGTAGCCTGTTTTGGAGTTGGCATCATGCCTTATGATAAGAAAATAATTCCTTATGATAAGAAAAGAAAAGAAAAGAAAAACTACGCAGGCAGTGAAGACACTCCCCGCATCAATTAAGGAAAAGAGGATACCTAGGGCCAAGGCACCGTGTATCCCCTTCACCAAGAGAAACAAGAAAGAAGTCAATGGGGATCAGGAGGGTTACTAGCAGTAGCCTGATCTTGGCGATGAGAGTTGAGAGAAGTCTTCTCAAGAGCGCGTCTGGTGCTAACAAGTTTATAAGCGTACTGAACAGAGTGAGCATGAAGCTTCAGAGCAAGCCTGGTAGGTAGGCATATCCAAGTCTGTGTTTTGTATGCATATGAGATTTGAGAGTGTTTTGAAGATTGGGGAGGTAGGTGATTTTAGGACTAAGGTTGCTTAGACACTAGCAACCAAACTAAGCTGCAACCAGAGAGTAACAACTATTGTCAACACCAGGGATATGCCGACTTTAAGGAAGGCTACAACTCTTACAACCAGAACTTGTTACCAGGCATGAATTAGAAAATCAGTAATGCCTTTTGGAAGCGCTTTGTACCTCCTCACCTTTAAAGTGTGCCACCCTAAAAAAGGCACGCTAATTCGGTATACCCTCCCTCATTGATTAGAGAGTACACTGTGTACTCTCAGGCTGCCAATATTAAATCATCCCTATCATGAGAGCTGAATGCCATAAGGTTGCTGGCCGAATGAAAGCTTGTAGCAAAAGCTCTTTGGGAGCAGGCTTGGTCAATACAGATGTAGGAAAAAAACCATGCAGGCACATCAATAAAGGAAAAGAGTGTACCTGGGCCAAGGCAACGTGCATCCCCTTCAATGAGAAAAACAAAAAGAACACAAGTCAATGGGTATCAGGAGGGCTACTGGCAGTAGCCTGTGCCTGACCTCAACAATAGGAGTTAAGAAGAGTCTCCTCAAGAGTGTGTCTTGTGCTAGCAGGTTTATATTTGTAGCAGAGCAGGAGGAAGAGAGTCCATGCCCGCAGGAAATGGCTGACAACGGCCATACCATCACAACTTGTTTCCGTTGGCTCTTAGCTTAGTTTAGGCTGGGCCCGTGAGCCTCGTTGGTGAGGCCCTAGCTAGCTTGCTAGTAAGGGAAACTTTCCAAAATGGACACAACCAGACCTGGCTTGAATAGTCTTTTCCTTTCCTTCCTTTTCTTTTTTTTTCTTTTCAGCGTGGACAGAATGGGCTTGGTGCCTTGTGTCAAGACCTTGTAAGGGGCTCCAAAACGTGAGGGATATAGATGACCGCGCGCACACCTCAGGTAGGCTAACAGAATAGTATGGAGGATAACTTGAGCCGAGGCCCTTGAAAGATGGTGCCAGAGGTCACATTGTTGCTGCTTAAAGGTCTCAAACTGATTTCGGGCCTGATGTCTTCATGGTGTTTGACCTCCACGAGATGGATGTGCCTCTGTTCCGGAAGAAGACACAGATTTAGGAAGTGGTGACCGGCTGGCGCAAAACAGCCTTTAAATTCCTCCACATGCCATGTGAGGCAGTGCCTCAAATACAACTATACTACCTTACTTCTTTCCTTGTGATTTTCCTGAGAGATGTAGACCCACCTCCATCCATCTTGATGCTATCCTATTCACCCTCTGCCAAGCTATACCCGCTTCTTCTTCTTCTTCTTCTTCTTCTTCTTCTTCTTCTTCTTCTTCTTCTTCTTCTTCTTCTTCTTCTTCTTCTTCTTCTTCTTCTTCTTCTTCTTCTTCTTCTTTTTCTTTTTCTTCTTGCTGTTGTTGCTTTTGCTGTTCTTCTTCTTCCTCCTCCTCCTCCTACTCACACCGTGTCAGAGACACAGGCAGGGCAGGCCCAGGTATCAGCTCTTTGGCCTGGTGTTTTTGCTCGTTGTTGTAGCATCCACGTTCTTCAAGTGATAAGTACGTCAGCAGGCACCACAAACGTACATGTCAAGGTAAGGGGGCTTGGAATTTATGGGCTCCAGGCCTCCGGGTTAGATGCATATCTGGCAACGTGCGCATTCAATGTCGGTGCAAGCAGCAATGCAGATGCTTGCTGATTGGAAGCAGGCTTTTTTGAAAGGCAGGGCCCACTTCTCTATGATCATGGACCCGTAGTGTGCGTGGTACTGCTTCTGTTGAAGTGGGGGGTCACTGTTCATGTCCTTTCTCTTGGCTGGACAGATTCTCCATACTTCTACAAGTGTGATGTCAAAGTCATAGTGTTAAACGGCATTGATGGCATGGTTTGCTGTGGCCTCCTGAGCCAGCTTCTTTACAGAAGTTTGCCTATACTTCCAAATACTATTGCCGTTGCAATTTGAAGCACAAGGGTTGATGGTAGGGGTCTGAATTTCTGCCTCTACTTGAATAATCCCTTCCTCTGTTTCTTAGGGTTCTGTTTACCATTCTGTGTGTTTTGGCTGTTTGGAGCGTTAGGTTGGGTGCAACTCGCAATCTTTGCTGAACACAACCCAATCAAAGGTACTGCGCCCCCCCCTCACGTCCAGAAGCTAGGGGCAATTTTTACACCCCGCTTACATACGCCCCCAACATCAGAGCTAACCTGCCTTGCCCACATCTAAACAGAGCTCCCTGAAAATGGGCCTCCCAGCAAGCGCACATGCTCTCCAAAAAGGCACAATTTCACATCTATGCCCCAACAGTGTAGCCAGGCCATCTCAGGATAAAATGTCAACCATAACAAGGCGGATTGCATCTATACAGAACCTGACCACTTTTTCACAGCAGCGACAAGCCAAAATGACACACCTTCCATTCCCCCCACCCAACCTAACGCTCCAAACAGCCAAAACACACAGAATGGTAAACAGAACCCTAGGAAACAGAGGAAGGGATTACTCAGGTAGAGGCGTAAATTCAGACCCCTAACATCAACCCTTGTGCTTCAAATTGCAACGGCAATAGTATTTGGAAGTATAGGCAAACTTCTGTAAAGGAGCTGGCTCAGGAGGCCACAGCAAACCATGCCATCAATGCCGTTTAACACTATGACTTTGACATCACACTTGTAGATGTATGGAGAATCATTTAGCCCGACATGGTCCACGGGCTCAGTGGATTATTGGTTCTAGCCTAGCTTCTTACAAGGTGGCTAATGGGAAACAACAAGAGTAATACAGGGTTTAATACAGGGTTTTACATTGGTTAACCTACAGCCCGAATTTTGGCTGATCAGTCGCTGGTGAAACATTATCAACCAGCTATCACAAGGTTAACAAGTAATCAAGCTTCTACAAGAAGTTTAAAAAGAAAATTGCTGTATGCCATGCTGTGCTTGTTTCCGTTTTGTTCAAGTGCTGTGTTTTGCATATGCGAGATACTATACTACGTAGTACGTGCAACAAGAGTAAGGATGGCGCTATTACGAGTGCAAACTACTAGTTTGCACTCGTAGAGAACATTAGTAATGTTCTCTAAACGCAGCCGCAGCTGCTCAATCACAGATATAAATATCAACTGTCCAACTAACTCAACTAACTTGCAGCACACTCTCGTTGCAGCAGATTCTCGTCATGACAGTGGAGAGAAGACTGCCCGTGTGCATCCAAACACTGGTGTGAAGCAAGGCTGCCCTTTATTGCCTTTGCTCTTTTCCTTATATGTGAATGACATAGATCACCTTGCTGAAGGGGTACATGGCGCTGTCACAGGGACAGAAGGTGTGCATGTGACACATCTGTTATACGCTGGTGACCTGACATTGACTGCAAATGATCCCAATGCGATGCAAATTATGCTGAATCGCTTGGACCTTTATGCACAAAGGAAGCACCTAGTCATTAACACAGCTAAGTCAGAAGTGGTGCATTTCAAATCGTCAGGTTCCAATTTGCCTGAGTTTTCGGTTGGCGGGGTACCATTGGCCCACAAGATCTTTCAAGTACCTAGGCATGTGGTTCCACAAGAACATAAGCATGGCTAAGTCCTCTGAGCACGTCACTGGCCCCTGCATGGCATCTGCCTATCAGATTCGGCAGTTTGTGCGCGAGCATGCATTGGGGCACAGGCCGCACGTAACGCTCTAATCAGGGAAAAAGTACCTACTAGTAGTCCCAGCTGGCATGTATGCAAGCTAGATGTGGCCACACCTGGGGCACAGAGTTCGTTAAGGAAGGTCAGGAATTTTTAAGTGAGTTGCAAGTGCGCCACATGAGTTTTTAAATGGCACATTAGGTGTGAAGCGTTCAACTAGAAACTGGGCAGCTTTAAGAGAGCGTGGGCATGTGCCATTGTAATTTTATTGTTTTAAGTCCGCTATATGGTCCTACAATGGTCTGCTCAATTATAGTTGTGAGATGCTCAGGAAGGTCCTGAAGGCAGATTTGCACTTGCACTCCAGGACTCCCTCATGTTGGACTGCTCGGATCCTGGATGGCTTCCAAGGATCGCGGCGCTGTGAGTCTTTTGTAACAGCGATAAAGCAGGGTAGGCCTATCTCATTGCAGAATTTCACTGATGACTTTAGGCACAGATTTCTCAGTGCATGGGGAGCTGTTGAAGGAGTGGATCCGCAAACAACAAACAACAAATTGGCCACATATCAAACATTCTTTGCCCTGCCTTTTGAACGAAATGTGCGCAAGCCTATCCGGCTGCCAGGGTATTTGCATCTGGATTTGCCTCAGCATGTCATGCAGAATGTTAGTAGATTCAGGTTAAAAGCTTACAATTTGAATGTGGAAACTGCATCTTGGGAGGATGGGATTCCTCATGTGTGTGATCGATGCTCATGCGGGAAAATTCAAGATGAGGCCCATGCTCTCTTCATGTGCAGGTATGAGGGCCTGTGTGCTCTGAGACAAAAGTAGTCCGAGCTGTTTTGGACTTTATCTGGCAATTTTTCACCTGCACACCCTTTCTTGCAGCATCAGCTTAGTGTCCAGCAATAATAGCCTCCAAATAACTAACCCAAATAACCATGATTTAGCAATAACCATGATTTTGACGTGACAAGGCTGTTGCTAATTTCCTATTGCAACGCTATAAGAAGCTTTCCTATTTCATGTCTGAGCTGTTGGATTTGCTGTTGGCTGATTTATTGGACCAGCCACAGGCTGATCAGCCGAACAGTCTGGCTGAAGGCCTCCCTGTGTAATCTAATCTAATCCAATCTAATCCACAGCTTCTGGGTCAACATTTGGTGTGGAGGGCAGAAACTTGCTTGCATGGGAGTGTGGATTGCATGCCTAATCGATCCAAAGATGATACCTGCCCACGACAGAAACATTCGTAGAAGTCAAATACTGCCCAGGCCTGGGCATTAACCCCTTACCCAACCAATAAACAACTGACCAGCATGCTGGCAACATCTCCAGACTCCGCACTCGTAGCCTCAGAAATCCAAACAGAAGCAACAACAGGGAGGGAGAGACAGCTACAGTCAGAGCGCACCAGCCCCCCACCACTCAGCAGCAGCAGCAGGAGTATCAGCTCCAGGGCAGAATATGGGAGGAGCTTTGAAGAAAGGACAAACAGCGAGCACAGACCAACACAGCCGAGCTCAAGTGTGCAAGACAGCGCAGACAATTAAAGCAACATGGGGCCCTCCCAGGAGGTATGGGGCTTTTGGAGGATATGTTGGGCCTCCAAGTTATGGGAACAGGCCTCCAGTTTCCTGATTTCCACTTGGGAGTAATTTAGGGGGATCCTGTTGTTGATGTCATCCGGGCTAGCTAGTGTGCCTATGGAGGAGGAGACATGTGTCTTCCTTCATCCGCATGTCAAACTCTGCTTTATATCCAAGTGAACATGAAGCATTGCATGGGCATGTTTGAAATTAATGCTTACGAGCCATACACAGGAGTACATTGTTCATCAAAGATTGTAAGTATTTGTCTGATCCAACAACTTTAAAGCCTTTGAGCATAACCTATTTCTTGCAAGAAAGAAAAATGAAAAAACTACGCAGGCAGAGGAAACTCTCCCTACATCAATTCAGGAAAAGGAGATGCATTGGCTCAGAAGAGCCGTGAGTCCCCTCCACCACGAAGCTACAAAAAGAAGACCCTAATGGGGATCTGGAGGGTTATTGGAAGCACCCGGCTCCATGACCTGGCTGTGACAAGTATTCTTGTTTTCAATAGCACGCCTAGTTGGTGAGGCCCTTGCTAGCTTGCTAGTTAAGGGACCTTTCCTTAATGCACGCGGCCCCAGGCCTGCGTAGACTTTTCTTTTCTTTTCTTTCTTTTCTTTTCTTTTCACGCCTAGTGGTAACAAGCTTGTTGGCATACATGACAGAATGGGCATGAAGTTTGCGAGCAAGTTTATTGGCGCGTTGGTGGTTAAGTCCCATTTGTTTAAACTGATTAAGGGTGTGCTCAGTATAGCAGGTCCCACCAACACCCAAAAAGATGGTGTGGAGAGTCACAAATTGTGCATTAATGGGTTTGCAGAGGTCTGCATGCTGCCGCTGTGCCGCCTCCAACTGCTGTCCAAGCCTTGTGTCCTCACAGTACTTTATTTCAATCAAGTGCACCAGTGCTCTAAGGGCTGTTCCACAGGCTTCTGCGTGGTCAGCAGTTGCTAGCAGCTAGTTAAGCTAGTCTGCCAGAATGTATGCTTGAGTCGTGCTCAGCAGGCAGCTGCTGGGCATGGCTGTCCTTGGTTGGAAGGCTGACAGCGCTGACTCTGCTTGCTGTTAAAGGTCTGGAACTCCAGTCTTTCAGCTATCATACTGCTTTCTTTCTCGTTGCTGGACCTTTCTTTGTTCTCTGCCTGCCGTACTTCTCTGATTCTGAACTTTGTGGTGGGTGGGTCATACGGTCTGTGCACCAATGTGGCCCCCTTTCCTTAATTGATGTCACATCACCCTACGGTAGGGAGTGTTCACTACCTACGTAGTTTTCCTTTTCTTTTCTTTTCTTTGCACATGCCGCTGGTTTACATATTTGCTATTTCATCAAACACCAGACCGCAACAGACATGGTTTGATATATCTTCTTTCCAGTCCAAGTGTTTGAGTTGCCATTGCGAGTCTGGCATCTGGCTCTTGAAAACGTATGCTATCCCAGTCATGACGACTCGGAGTCTGACATCTGGCTCTTGAAAACGTATGCTATCCCAGCAGGAATGTATGCTATCCAGATATGGGCCGCTCCTTACTTTCGGCAGGGCGCAGAAATGGACAACCTGTTGCAGAAGTGGATCCTGAACGTTTTGCGAAATCTTCTTGGAGTGAAATCCACAACACCATCTTGGAGCATTTTACGAGAATGTGGCATTGAACCTTTTCAGTTCAATTGGTTTCGTGCCACTATGCGCTTCTACAACTCGCTTACTAAGTGCAACACTCTCCTTCTCAAAAAGGGTCTCCATGCTGACATCAGCCTCAGCTCCATGACTGATTCTTGTTGGACGTCCCACCTCTTATCTGCGCTGGATGGTTTGGCTCACTCAGATCTGATGAAACGTCAAATTATGGCTTGTGACCCTGTGAACCTCAGTCAATTTGTGGTGGACCCGAGATCTAGACACCTGGGCTATTGGAACCAATTCACAGCCCCTGATCCAAGAGTAAGCAACAGTAAGCGGCTGACTTACCATCAATGGTGCGCTCTCCCTGTCAGAAATGCACATGCCATTCACCCACCTTATACATTGCCTAAATACATGTACTTGGATCTTCCCCATCATGCCCTTTGCAAAACTGCCAGATTCAGGCTGCGGGTACACGCTCTCCGAGTTGAACGGGCTACTTGGTCCAATAGTACTTCTCCGGTCTGTGATATCTGTGATTCTGATGACCTACAAGATGAATAACACGTGTTGTTCAGATGCTCCAATCCCCAGGTCTGCTCTCTCCGTCAAAAGTATGCCTCACTTTTTTCAAAAACACAACTTCTCTTTCCTACACCTCCACGTCTCCCACAGGATGCCCTGTCTAAGCACCATTCACCACGTGAATTCCCAGGATATCAATATTTTTTTAAACCAGGATAACAAAGTTCCTTTTTTTCTTCATGACCTCTTGTGTATTTATGAACAGGTTAGCAGTCAAACGTCTTGACTGAGGCCTTTTTTCCCTTGTAACCCTTGTTGCCATGACGAGAGTCTGCTGCGCCGATAGTGTGCTACAAGTTAATGAGTTAATTGGACGATTGGTATTTACACCTTTGAATGAGCAGCTATGGCTGCATTTAGAGAATTTTGTTGAACTCACAGTAGCGCCATCTTTCATTACTATTGTCACAGCCCAGTCAATGTAAGAAATCAGTATAGCAAGAATCAGCTGAGCCTGAGGACTATGTCAGGCTAAGCAACTGAAGTCCAAGGAGGAGGAGTCCAGCAGCACCCACTAGTTAAGTGTGTGAGCCAGCATCAGTGCGCGCAGCGCAAGCCAAGTAATAAAGAACAAGGAAGTGCAAAGACCTGAATCAGTGAGAATCGCGCCGACCCTCTAGAACTTGCACAAGTGTACCTGCTAGCTAACCCCTGGGTACCCCAGTGCTAGTTGCTGTACGCCACAGTATCAACATTTCTCTTCTCTAAACAGTCTGGTCATGGCATGTTAAGAGACTGTCATGGCTGCGTCATTTTCTCTGCCTGACAGAGTTGAGCAGATTTCGGCAAGGTCTGGTTACAGGCCTCTGTGTTTCCGCTCAGCTGCCCTTGTAGGCGGATATAGCGATGCATCTTTACTTTTTTTCTATCATGCACAGAAGAGTTATAATCTGCGAATTGACAAGTGAGGGATCAATAAGAACCAGCAGGGTGACTGGTCGTATTTACATCAGTATTACCCATGCTAGCATTCAGGTGCCTTGAATGAACCATTTATCCCCAAAATGGCCCATGACCCGGGGTCAATCTCACTTGCTGGATATACATGTCAGGCTGGCTTGCAAACCTGTTGGGTTGCCAACTTGTAGCGGGTCCTCTTGTAGACACCTTCCTCCTTGCAAGGGGTTTCCTACCTTAGAGGATTTCTGGAGCCTGACTGGTGGCTTTTCTACTGACATAGCCTTTCCTCCAAAAAGAGAACGGAAATGCACACAGGCACGCTTTTCTCTCAGGCTATTCTTTTTTTTTGCAACGAATTACGTCGGGGCCTAAAAATATGATGGCAGCACTTCTAAATGTCATTTTCCTAGAAACTTTTTGGGAGGTACGGGAAGAAACTGGTCTGAAAGTCTGGACAACACATTTAAAAAGCAAAAGCAAACAGAAATCCCTCATATGGCTTTGAGCCAGGTATTTAAAAGTGGTTATCATTGCCCTGTGAAACCAGGGGTGCACCTCGGGGTGCAGAACGCAAAGGCAAAGCCCTTGTAGATCTTAGTCACGAAGTCACAATGTCCCAAAGCACGACTTTTGTCAATGTGCAAGCATAAGCTGTGCAGCTTGACGGCTACTCACTCAACAAATTCTATGCTTAGCATTCTCTCCAACACATCTTTCTGGGCTGCTCTTCCCCACACATCACCAGGCCCCTCCCCACCCCAGAGGCGAGGCCTGCGTTCTGGGCACAGCCAAACCTCCTGGCTTACCCCCTTGTCCATTACCTACCCTCCCTGGCCCAAGGGGCGTGGGCCCACCACGATAACAATGCTCAAGCCCAGCTATAGCGGTTGACTCGTGAGCATGAACGGGTAGGAAGTGCTCGCCTGCCTGTAGATTATCGTGCACGCCGCTGCTCAGGCCTGGCAGTGAGGGCTGCTGCAGCAGGGGCGGCTGTGCCTCTTCCTGCCCGTGCTGTAACAGGGGCGGCTGTGCCATTTGCTGCTCATGCTGCAACAAGGGCTGCTGCACCTCTCCCTGCCGCCTCCGCCGCTGCTGCTCCTGCTGCTGCAGTTGCTGTTGTACCGTGTCCTGCTCTCCACGGGGTACAAACCGTGCAGCATTGATGGGTGACAGGCCTTGCAGGGAGCCAAGAGGTGCTGCATTGCCACCAGCGCCATGCCGGCCCCGCACCTGCATGTTGACATCAGCATCAGCACCAGTTTTAGCTTCAGCATCATGCCGACCTGCAGCTGGCGGTATACATGAGAGACACAAAGTAAGCAAGTGCGTGCGTTTACAAGGCAAATGGCAGGCCATGGCCATTTCCACACAGTTGCGTGATCCTGTTCCATGCTTTGCCACAGGGGAGGGCAAATTACCTACAGGAATTGGAGCACGCAGAACGCATCCGGCTTGGTCCTGAGCACCGAGCAGACCACTTTTCATCATGATACCAAGTCTTTAAGGACATATCTTGTAGCCTGAATAGGCATGACCTCACCTTGCAGGCCTGTGCAGCCACGGTCATTATTTTCGATTCCCACCTCATCTTTTTCCCCTTTTCTTTCACCTTGCAGGCCCGCGGAGCCATAATCCCAACCACTCTTTCCAACGACTGTTAGAATTTTGACGCGCTAGCAGAGATTTGCTGCGTGTAGTAAGTAATTAGCTTCAAGCAAGCACTGCCAGATGTAGGTGCTTGCTAGGTCCAGACCATGCTTTTCTTGAGGATGAGGCATTTATGAGGACCCCCTGTAGCACCTCTGCTAGAGCAGGCAAGACCATACCTTGGCACAGCCAACCAGTGGGTCTGAACAGGCCCTTTTCAGACTGGCAGGTGAGTGGACAGCGTCATGAACTTGCATCTGTCTAGCAAGGAGGGTGGTCTTGCTTGCCCAGTAGAAAATACTAAAGTAGGCCCAGGACGACCAGCAAAAGTGAGCTACTACATCCACCCAGACTTGAACTGGGGACCTACCGCGTGTTAGGCGGTCGTCATAACCAGCTAGACCATGGATGCACTTGGCACCCTGTGATGCTGACGATTAAAAGGAAACACCTATATAAGTTGAATTGCGAGAACAGAAGCCCTGGAAACCTGTAACTGTAAGACCGCTGCTGGTGGCCGCCCCTGTGCAACAACGACAACAACAACAACAGCAGCATAACAAACTGGGCTAGCACCCTGAAAATATTATCCACGCTTTTTTGTGTTGGTATAGACGAAGATTAGTCATGTTGCACGCACCATGAATCAATTCAGTCAGTTGGGCTTTTGCCCGCAAACATGTACTAAGCTTGCACGCAATCTCCACGCCCATCCTGTCCAGAACGCACCCAAGCTCACCCTCATGTGATGTGTGCCATTTAAAGTGAGAGCAGACCTCACCAAAATCAAGCTTTGGAGCCAGGTGCTTGCTAGCACCCTCCAAATCCCCACGATCTTTGCCTGGAAACCTTCTGGGGAACCAATCGCACTCTGGGCCGAAAGTTACTTTCTCCTTGACAGAGGCAGGGAGTGTATGTCATGCCTGCACAGTTCTGCTGCTCCTGTTGGTGGTCATGAAGAGGACCACCAGCTGAGTTGAGCATCAGTTGGCTTCAGGAAGCCTAGCAGTCTCACCGATGTTTTGAATGGACAGTGCTCGAGCATGCGCACTTGCTGCAGCTCATGCACATACGCCCACAATCATACGTGAGCGGCCATTGGCATTTCATAACACATTTATACGTTTGAGTGCTCCTCTACCATTGCCTGCGCTCACCGGACGCTGCTGACCGCTTGGCATGGGCAGGTGATGGCTGCCTCCCCCCACTGCAACCCCTGCAGCCTGAGGTTTTGAAGGGTCTGGCAGCGGAGCTACAACGTCAACCTTGGAAGTGGGGTCGATGACCACGCAGGCTCGCCTGGCTGAGCTTGAGGTCTGGGAAGTGAGCCGGTCCTGATATTATCCAAGGCAGCAGTGAGGGACATGCGTCCATTTGCAATGCATGAATAAGGGCGTGCAAATGTCTCAGCACAGAGGCTCAGACAGCTGCAGCATTGGGGCTCAGACAGCAAGGATAGTACGAGACCGACAGCTGTGGCATTGAGGCCCAGACAGCTGCAGCATTGCTCAGACAGGTCGGACGGTACGATCAGGAGCGCTTCAAATCCACACGGATCAAGTCAGAGGCACAAGGCAATCCATGCAAGATTTCTGAGACTTCTAGTCTGGGGTGCTGATGCTCAATCATTGAACGTTAAAGACGTCCAAAACATTCAAACAGCTGTTTGAGCGAGCGTGGTCGATAGGGGTAGGGTTCTGCCCAAACCCACAGGCAGACCTATCCACTTTGCACCCAGGGGGCTCTGTTGGGCAAGCATCATCCAGTCCAGAGTCAATGCAATGTTCTAAATGTTCTTGTTGAATGACACACACACACACACTTGCACGCATGCATGCACACATGCCCGCACCAATCTGCTGGCATGGGCCCCTTGGTCTCCCCTGCTAGCGCTCGTCAATGACGCCAGCGTATCAGAACCCTTGAGGGGCCCTACAGCCTGCCCCTGCTCCAACGCTGCAGATGAGATGCTCAGGCTCGTGCGTCCTTGTTGAGCTGTGGTTTGTGAGGGGAAGACACCTTGGCCAGGCTGCTCCACGCGCCCACTGCTGCCAGCAAGCCCCGTCACCACCTGCACAGGACACGCCAAGACCAGGCAAGCATATCCCTTTTGCCTCATGAGCGTGCGCACGGAAAGAGCTACCCACTCCAGAAAACAAATCATGGATGTGCGCTTTGAGGGTCTCACAAACTCACACAGTGCTTGCTCTTCACCAAGGCTGCGCACATGGCTTGAAGGCAAGTGCAATGATTCTAGGGCAGTACCGAGTGCTGCAATGAAGCATGAATCTTTGCTCATGCAGCGGTGCAGGCAGGGCAACAACAAGCGAGTGCTCAGAGCTTGTGGAGCAAGATGGAATATACCACAGCTACTGTTTCTCCTTTTGGTGCCCAAGAAAGTACTTGCACACATGCATGGCATGATAGCCAGCCACTCCACCCTCAATCACACTGCACTCACCAGACGCACAAAATTGCTGCTTTCCAGCTCCTCCAAACACAAAAGCATCCAATGAAAGGCCAGCCAGTGGGATATCTTGGGTGATCAGGCGCCCAAAGTGCCCCCTCACAGAATTGCGCTCTCACACACACATACACACACACCCATATCCACATGCCCACACGCTCAATCACGCACGCACCAATGGGGCATCCCTTGCTGATGTGGCCACCTCCATTGGTCTGGCTCCACGCGCGCTAACATGGGCTTGCCTTGCAGGGCGCACCCGCGTGGGGTAGTAAAATGGGTTGCTGGTGTCTTGGTGCATATCTCTGCCGTTGTAGGCGTGGGCTGCGCTCTTTGGGTTGGGGCCCGCATGCATCCAGGAACCTGGAGGGTGCAAAGAGGATGCCAATAAAGATCGGGACGAGGAAAAGAAGGTCAGCATGGGTGCTTCGCAAATGCCAAAGGCAGAAACGGAGATCAGCATGACCCCTACACAAGGTCAGCATGACCCCTGTGCAAGGTGCACATTTTGCCGCTGCACCAATCAGCATGGCCCCTGCGCAAGACACACATATGCCCCCTGCACACATCAGCATGGCCCCTGCGCAAAGAGGTCAGCATATGGCTGCCACGCAACACCAAAAGGGCAAAGGCAATGATCATCGCCCCTGCATAGGGATGACACAGTGGGGACAACAAGAACCACAACAAAAGGCCTGGGGCTAAGATGTTTACCTATCTGTTGGTCATTCAAAAGAAGAGTGGGTAGGGTTGGCCATTTCCATATACATACATGCCATATATATTGTGTTCTATTCCGGTTGCATCGTGAGATGCGTGAGGAGTGATGCATTACACAGCGAACTCAACAACTTGTCAGGCATAGAAGGGGGAAAAAGAAAAACAAAAAGGGAAGAGAACAGATAGAAGAAGGCAGGAAGCGAGCCTCAGGCTAAAAATTAGCCTGAGGCAAGTTGAAGAGAGAAACTGGAAATACAAAAAGATGGAGAAGAAATGAGTTGCCCTCGGCGCACATGGACCCCAGCATCATGCCCTCAACAAACTTAAATTTGAAGCTGCGTTCAAGGCATGGGCTATGACACTCAGTGACTGGCGGCTCACCTCCATTGCCCTCAGTGCACATGGAGCCCAGCATCATGCCCTTGCCAGGAACCATGCCAGGATGGCCCCCTTTCCCAGCAGGTCCCGCGCCACCACCTAGTTGCTTGCGCGCGTGTAGCGCAGCCAGCTTGTCCTTGTTCAGAGCAATGGTGTAGGCGGCCATGCGAGATACCTCGGCCTCGTCTTGCTCAAGGGCAGCCACATCCACGTACAGCGAGTTGAGGGGGGCCTGTGTGCGCGTGCGTGCGTGCATGCATGTGTGTGTGTGTGTGTGTGTGTGTGTGTGTGTGTGTGTGTGTGTGTGTGTGTGTGTGTGTGTGTTCGCATGCGTGCGAGCTCGCGCTTGCAAAAAATGGATAAGATAAATCCAAAGCTTGCCGACTTTCAGGGAGCGCTTCTTCCAAAACCTTATCACAATTGGGGCCAAACTCTCTCTCTGCAAAATCCCTGCTTCATAGCCTGCATTACCCATACAAGTCAAGTCACTCTCATCCTTATTAATTAACTTTATTACAGGAGCTGAAGTCACCCTGACCCGCAAGCACACCTTGTTCCTGCGCATTCCCCAATAAAGGCCTTGAAGCACATATGTCTCCTTGAAGGCATTCAAGTGCACCTTGTTTCTGTGCATTCCCCAACAACGGCCTTGAAGCACATATGTCTCCTTGAAGGCATTCAAGCGCACCTTGTTTCTGTGCATTCCCCCAACAAAGGCCTTGAAGCACATATGTCTCCTTGAAGGCATTCAAGCACACCTTGACCCTGCGCATTCCCCTACAAAGGCCTTGAAGCACACATGTTTCCTTGGAGACATTCGAGCGCACCTTGATCCTGCGCATGCCTTAACAAAGGCCTTGAAGCACATATGTCTCCTTGAAGGCATTCAAGCGCACCTTGTTTCTGTGCATTCCCCTACAAAGGCCTTGAAGCACAAATGTCTCCTTGAAGGCATTCAAACGCACCTTGTTCCTGTGCATTCCCCTACAAAGGCCTTGAAGCACATATGTCTCCTTGAAGGCATTCAAGCGCACCTTGTTTCTGTGCATTCCCCTACAAAGGCCTTGAAGCACAAATGTCTCCTTGAAGGCATTCAAACGCACCTTGTTCCTGTGCATTCCCCTACAAAGGCCTTGAAGCACATATGTCTCCTTGAAGGCATTCAAACGCACCTTGTTCCTGTGCATCCCCCTACAAAGGCCTTGAAGCACATATGTCTCCTTGAAGGCATTCAAACGCACCTTGTTCCTGTGCATTCCCCTACAAAGGCCTTGAAGCACATATGTCTCCTTGAAGGTATTCAAACGCACCTTGTTCCTGTGCATCCCCCTACAAAGGCCTTGAAGCACATATGTCTCCTTGAAGGCATTCAAACGCACCTTGTTCCTGTGCATTCCCCAACAAAGGCCTTGAAGCACATATGTCTCCTTGAAGGCATTCAGGCGCACCTTGTTCCTGCGCAATCCCCTCCGCGCCTCTAGCAGCGCCATCAGCCTCTCTGCCAGCAGCTCATTGCCCTTGGGCGGGAAGAACTGCTGCTTCAGCTCCTGCTGCTGCTGCTGCTGCTGCTGCTGTTGATTGCCTGCTCTGCCCATTGACATGATGGACATCGGCGCAGGGGGGGCCGGAGGATGGCCCACCTCACTAGCAATTCCTGCCTCCTCCTCCTCCTGCTGCTGCTGCACCTGTTGCTGCATGGGCGAAGCCGAGCCTGGTGGGTGCATGCTACTGCATACCTCAGCTGATGCTTTTGCGTGCGCACTCTTGCTGCGCTGCTTGTGGGTGGCGGGGGCACGAGGCGTGTCGTCCCTGGGATGTAATCGTAAGGGGGAGCACAAGTCCCGGACCTCCTGCAAGTGCACAAGAGGCGGGGCAATCTCACATTATTGAAGCTGTTGCAAGAGCAGGACACTGCGCATGGCAATCTCACACATGTAGCTGTCCCAAGATGATGAAATCGTGCTCGTACTGTGTGTAGCTATTGCAATGTCATGACAGCAAGTAGCTGTCAAAGACCATGACATTGCTGTGCTGACCCACAACACTTGTTGCAGGCCAGAACAGGGGAATGGTGACCTTTGTGGGATTGTGATGCTTTGTGGCGGAGCTCTGTCTGAGGCTCCGACCTCCTGCTCATGTATGGAGCAGAGATTGGCCGCTCACACAAAAGCTTCCCCTGATCCTGTCCTATTAACCTGCGCTCCTACTTATCCCGGTAGTCGACCAGATTCCTTTTCTCCCTTTTCAAAGCCCAGCCTTTGTAACATGGTCTTCCAGAACCATTGTGGCACCCAGACATTCTTTAGTAGCAGCAAGATGGAGGCTGTAGAGGACTGCCACCGTTTTTCACTGCAGGAGAGAAAACAAACTCCACGTGTAACAGGCCTGCCCTTGCACAGCATAGGCTGCACTCAGAGTCAAGAGCCAAACTATGACACTACCTCCTCTTGCGGGTAGGAATACTGACAGGGCAGGACACTGCGCACCAAACCTTCTACCTTAGCACCATTGTTGTGGCCAGTGCAAAAATGCAGAGGTGTATAGCGGTTACTCGCCAGGATGCTCTTGCCCTCCCTCACTCTTCTGCCATTACTCAGGAGTCTGATCCTGCAGCTTGATGTGCCCACTCGCTTGCAGTTGCACAGGATGCAAGTCTCCTGCCCTGCTTACCTTGGTAAGCAAGCAGGCAAGCACGCAAGCGAGCAAGTAGGGTCAAGACAGGCTTGTTTTGTGTCCGACATGCATGCGCCCACAGCTGCTTTTGTTTTGCTTCTTGACGTGCATGCACCCACAGCTGTGTTTTTTTTTTGGGTTTTATTGGCGTGCATGTCCCCACAGCTATGTGATGGTTGCGTGCCCTGATACAGTGTTCAAGCTTGACACACATGTACACACCTGTTGCGGTGGCTGGGCAAAACGTGTCGCCCCTATCTCGTCCAACCATGCGGCCTTGGGGGCGGTGAGCACAGAGAGTGCACCGGGGGACCAGCCCTGTGTGTGTGTATGTGTGTGTGCGTGTGTGTGTGCCAGTGTGTCAGTGTGTGTGCGTGTGTGCGTGTGTGTGTGTGTGTGTGTGAGCCAGTGTGTCAGTGTGTGTGCGTGTGTGTGCGTGTGTGTGTGTGTGTGTGTGTGTGTGTGTGTGTGTGTGTGTGCGTGCGCGCGTGCGCGCGTGTGTGTGCGTGTGCATGTGTGTGTGTATGTGTGCGTGTGTGTGTTTGTGCCGACCCTAGTTCAAGTATGCTTGCTGGCATTGACAGGAATGGCTCCACCACAAAAAATGGCCTGTCACCTCAGGAGCAGGGTGTGTTTCATGCAGTCTTCCCGATTCACTCCATGTTCAGTGTGACGGTATACCAAGCCTAAATACACTGATTTGGAGCCTGTCCGGGTAGTGGTGAGTGATGTGGACCAGTGAGGTCAGAGTCTCACCTGTGTAATTGGTGCAAGGGGCTGCGGCCCTCCCACGCTCCTGTGCGGCTGGAGGGTTGCATGCAGGGCTGCCTGGGCAGGGGGTAGGGCCCCTGTGGGAACTGGGGCAAATCCTGGGGTAAAGGTGGCCCCCCACGCAATGTCCTGGAGCTGCTGCTCCAGAGCACGGTCCTCCATTACCCTGTGATACATGTGTACCAGGGGTCCTTATGAGGACATGCGCATAATCCTCATCAGGCAAGTGCTGAAAACGCGCTGATCAGCACGCCACACAGCAGAATCAGCACAAACCATTTTGGCAGGTATTTTCCAGTGAGCACATGCACTTAGCTCCAGCTCACACACTTTCAGCGCCAGTGCTGCTGCCTCAAACACAGGTACTGGAGGTGCACAGAGAGGAATTGGGGTAGGGGAATGAACTGGACGCCAGCAGTATCACACAGCTGCTGCTCTTGGGCAGCTTGACCAAATTTTTATCAGGATGGATCACAAGTCACGATTGTGGTTGATAAAAAGCATGCTCAAATGCTTGAGTACTTTATATATTTGCCTATTTGCCCGTGGTCACAGGCATGCTCACTTCAGCACCTTCAGCACCTTCAGCAGCTTCAGCACCTTCCTGTCTGTTGTACATGTGGAGCACCAACCCAGCCACACACACGGAAGCCTACCAAAGGTGAGCTGAGTCAAAACCTGCCCATTCCTCATCAACCTATCTCTACTTGAGGCGCACACCCATCCGCCACATTCCTAAAAGCCTACCTCTGCTTGAGTTGGGCCACACTCTGAACCTTCTTCCAGAAGAGGTACTTTGTGGCCATGGGGCTGACCACCAGCCTTGCAATGAGATCCATCAGGCCCTCGTTGTAATGGCCCAGGCTTAGCCCTGCAGGAAGGCAGCAGTAGTAGCAATGAGGTCCACCAGGTGCGTTTTTTGTAGTGGCCCAGGCTGAGCCTCGCGAGCATTAGCAGCTATAGCAGCAGCAGTAGCAATATGGTCCATCAGGTGCGTTTTCGTAGTGGCCCAGGCTGAGCCCTGCAGGGAAGTAGAAGCAGCAGCAGCAGCAGCAGCAGCAGCAGCAGCAGCAGCAGCAGCAATAAGGTCCATCAGGAGCGTTTTCGTAGTGGCCCAGGCTGAGCCCTGCAGGAAGGCAACGGCAGCAGTGGGAGCAGCAACAAACACCGGCAAACCAGTTGATAAGCAGGAGGCACAGGTGGAGAATGCACATGAATATGAGGACACGTGGAATGGTGCCATCTGGGTTGTTATAATTCCTGATTGAGACCGCAGCCTGGCCATTTCCAGACCTTGCTTGCACATGTTGGCTACCACACAGTACCACACAATACAGACACAATCCTGAGGCACTGGGGATCCACTGGCCTCTTTCACACTCCTATTCAAAAAAATATCCAAGCTTGTGCTTCACAAAGCGCCACCATATACCTGCTAATAACAACTTCCATCTTTCCTTGCTGTTGTCACACCCAGCACCATCAAGCAAGCATGGCCTGCACACCTGTCAGTGCATTGGGCTCAATAGCTGCAGCCACGTTCTGCTCCAGCACGTTCAGCCCTTGCATCAGAGTGTGCGGCCCGCCTAAGGCGCGCGCCCCTCTTGAGGAACCTGAGGGTAAGCCTGCGCTGCTGAGCTGCCTGCTGAGGGTACCCGTGGGCTGCATTGAAAAGAAAAAAGAGAGGAAGGCTGAGTGAGCAGTGAGCCTCCCAGCATCAATGAAGGAGCAAAGAAGCAAAAAGGTAATTCGGGCGCAGTCAGGAAGGCCCAGCAAAGAGGGCACAGGAAAAAGGGGTGTATTTTTCCTCTTCCTGAAAAATGGACAGTTTTCAGCAGGTTCTGAGGTCATGCTGTGTGAGGTAGTCCTAAGCAAGAAGTTAACCTGATCCACATTTCAATTGTTTTCCATTGCTCATGAAGCTCGCAAGCACAAGAGGTGCATCTTGTCAGAGTGCAAAAAGATGGGGCGCAGAATCAGTGGGCCATGCATTGTTAAAATTCTGAAATTGATGAGCTGAATTTGTAATATTTTGTGACACACATGTAGGCTTTGCATGCCTGAGCCATGTCAAAGACAATTTTTGCTTGCATGAATTGCTTGGCCTGAAACGATACATGGATTTCTGGCTCGGTCTGCACATCATCAAGGCACGTATTAACGCGCTGATTGTAAACACAAGCAGCTTTTCACACTGCTGTGTGGGATGAGTTATGGCTGTGCAGTTCATTGAGCAGCGCACACGAATCTTCTTGATGTAAGTTGGTCTCCTGCTACTTCTTGCCCTTTCTTCTTCTGGTTCTAGATGCCATGCTTGCGCGCTTGAGAGTTGCTGCAAAAATGCAATCCAGAATATACCAGATCTACCACATGCTGTACCTAGCTACATTAAACTGAGAATTTAGCTGTCCAGCTCATAAAGTAGCATCAAATTCTTGACTTAGGAAGGTCTCCTCTAAATGCTTGCCCTTTACTTTTTTGTTTTTAGCTAAACTGCGCAGGCGCGTATCGGCGCAATTTTGTTGTGAGCTGGAATTTAGCTGTCCAGCTCATAAATTAGCATCAAATCCTTGACTTAGGTGTGATAGGTCCTCTCTTAATGCTTGCCCTTCACTGTTCTGTTTCGAGCTAAATTGCGCAGGTGCGTACCGGCGCAGTTGTGTTGTGTGGGCTGCCCCAGGCTGCAGGCCCGGGCGTGGCTGCTGCAGCAGCAACAGAGTCTGAAACCCCTGGTTGTGCCTCTGAGTTATGCTTGGCCAGGGCTGAGGTGAGCTGCTCTATGAGCTGCATGGCGCCCTCCTCGTACTGCAGCCACTCGTCCTGCATGGAAGAATTGAGTGTACACATACGCTAAAAAGAAGCAGGAAGCTTGTGCCTTGGCAATGCTGTATATGCTACTAATTCCTCCTTTAGGATAGTAGAGAAGGTGGGTTTACAGCATAAGACCATGTTACGTACCTCCTAAACATCTTGTGTTTGCATAAACTATTCTGTGTAAAGTTCTTTACGAAGAACCCGAGCATTAAAGCCTGCTGCTGATTTTTTTGTACCAACAAATAAAACGACATTTTAACGTATATTTGGCTAATGTACTTCAAGATTCATTTGAACAACTTGTTTTTATATATTTACAACATGCTAACTTTTGAAATTTACAACATGTTGACCTTTTTTTTCTATAAAACGTCTTTCTGTTTTAAAAATTGACACAAAATCCCTTTCACTTGGCACTGGATTAGGTGGTGCCTCTCATAATTGGAATGTGCGAGCGCTGCAAGAAGCTTTGGTCTGCAGCTCCACAGGTGATCATTAGGGTGCCTCTTAATCAAGCAAGCTTCATAAGGAAACACTTCCATGTGACCTTTTCACCCGCCATGCAGCTTCACAATGCCGCGCAACACATACTTACACACCCATATACACTTCTGCCTGAAGTAATCATTGCCCAACAATCATCACAACCTCACAGTCAGTACCCAACAGCCATGGCAGCTACCTCTGCGGCATGGCCAATAAGAGAAGTCATCGCCTCAGCAGTCATGACTACAGTAGATCTCAGCTGGCTATAAATCACAACAGCCATGGCAGCTACCTCTGCGGCATGGCCAATGAGAGAAGTCATCGCCTCAGCAGCGGCTGCCGCCCCCCCTTGGCCCGCGCCTTGTTGGCTGTAGGGTGCTGCGCACCACATCGCCCTCAGGGCCTCCTGCTCTGCTGCCGCAGCAACCCTGCCGTCGTCATCCTCGTTGTTGTTTGGCAGCACAACCTGTGTGTATGTGTGTGTATATTTGTGTATGTGTATACGTGAGATATGAGGGTGGAGGATGCTTTGCACCAGCAGTAGCAGCACTGCTGGTAACATTTTGACACTGCTGGACAGCTCCAGCATTTCTACCACCGTCTTCCCTCGCAAGCTAGCATTTCACATCAAAAGAGAGAAGCCCTCTGAGTTTGATGAGCAGCTCCTGAAAATCTTGACTCCAGGTATGATTCCTGTGCAGAGAGCAAATATGGTAGAGTCTTTTGCAGTGAAAACAACTGCAAGAGATCTTACCCTGTTGTGTATAGGAATATCATCATTATCTTGTGGTATCTCAGTTGCCCCCACCGATATTGACAAAACAAAACCCTCCCTCCTGTCAGTTCTGCAACAAAATGTAAATTCACTGCGGGTGTCACACAATAAAACAGTGATTTTAGCTGTGAGCACTCTGTATGCACACATACACACACATTGCAACCGCACCTGGAGGTCGAAGGGGCCATGCACCTGCATGTCTGCAGGCAGCTCTTGCTGCACAGCCCCGCTTCCATGAGAGTGCGATGCCCTTAGCGGGCCTTGACTGTGTGCTGGTCTCTCTAAAGGAGCCGAGCCGGGCCTTGAGGAGATCCTGAGTATGTGAAAAACAATTTGTAAACCCAAAACAACATGAAACGCGTAAGGGTTGTATGGCTACCAAACAAGCTAAGGATGTGTGCCGAGAAAGTGCTGTGTCTGTGCAGCAGTGTCTGCCTGCTTTACGATTGCGCTTTTTATGTGGACTGGATGACTGGTTGCCCTAGACATGGATGATTGGCATTTCTGACATTTGTGCTCATGCTTTTTGTGCTCGTGCCATTTGTGCCCGTGCATTTTGCGCTCATGCCTTTTTTGCTCATACTATTTGTGTTAATGCCATTTTTGCTCATGCCTTCTGAGCTCATGCCATTTGTGCTCATGCCTTGCACTCATGCTGGCCGTCATCCTAGGCATAGCTTTGCATCGCACTCATGCAGTTATCACGTACTCCCCCACCCTACCCCTCCTCCCCAACTTGTCGACAGATTCCAGGTGCAAGTCCTTAAGCATGCACAGCAGTGGCACCAAACTTCTTGCAGGGAGCGCAGATGAGAAGGATCAAGAGATCCTGCCCCAAGCATGAGGAGAGCGTCAAAAGAGACATGCAGCAGTGCAAGGCTGTGCCGGAGGGAAGAGGCACTAGCATCGACTTTACTCTGACAGAATGCCTGCATCAGCACCAGCACTACCTTGAAGCAGATGCATCGGAGCCTTGGGCTTCCTGGATGCTCGGAAGCTCCGAAGGAGAGGCAGATGCAGGCGTGTTTTGGGCGGAGGGCAAGATGCCTGGTGGGGGAGGCGGGATGGGCAGGGAGCGGAGGTTGCCTCGGCGGCATGGTCGCACGTGGTTTGACCTCCGTGCAAACATGGCTCCTGCGGGGCAAGTGCGCAGTGGGAGCTGGAGTGTGTGAGCTTGCATGGATGGATTTGGACTGATCAGTCCTGATCTTTCACTCAGTGAGAATCTCAACAGCAATTGTGTGCTGGAGGTCTGCTTTGCTGAGCGCGAGTCAAATCAAAGGGGGCGACATGGTTACAGGCATTTGCTCGTCTGTGTACAAACCGGCAGGGTGGGCAAGGCTGAAAAGCATTCAGCTTGCATGCACCACGTTTCTTCGCGTGAACCAAAGCAGATGTAGATCTGCATGCGTTGATTGGCTGCAGCACCCTTGTGAACATGCGCAGTGGCGTAAGCACACACAGATGCGTGCAAGGGCATGAGCGTCTGTGAGAGCACCAAGTGACCATGCTGATCAAAAACAATTGACAAGGCCAAGCACACAAGGCTCAAATCAAACGACACACAACTTCAAGCTATTCCCAATATGCATGCACCCATGGCGTTGCTTGCATCTGGACGCAAAAACAATTTAGAAGGCCAAGCAGACAAGGCCCAAATCAAACAACAGACGATTCCAAGCTATTTCTTGCACTACGCACGCACCCATGGCATTGCTTGCATCTGGGGAGGGGGTTCGTCCTGAGAGGCCTACTCCAGAATGTGCTGCCTGCCCCTCCATGCTGCCCGCACTGTCGAGGCCCTTTGGGGACCAAGGAGAGATGGGGAAGGCCTTCGCAAGCAGCGTAGAACACAGTGCGTTTTTGAAGAGCCACCGAGTTAAAAAGGGATAGAAGAAGCAGGCAAGCGATGTCGCCGACCTGGTGGAAGTTCTGTTAATTACGCTCCTTGAAGAGGTGCCAATCAGGCGGGTAAGCAAGAGATCAGTTTAAAGGCACAGGCGAGTTCGACATCCCAGCCTCTTTTGCTTCAGAGAGGTGATGGTGATGGTACATGAACCCTGGCTGGCGGACGCGCATGCGCAATCCATCTCAAAGGTCCTTACTGTCCGCATGTGTTAATACCCTCGAAGGTCTACAGCTTCAAATGTGGTATGCCCTAAGATCACTTATCGGGACTTTTCAGAGAGGCCAGGCACAAATTGTCATGCCTGTTTGGATCACAATCAAACAGACCTCACAAAAGACCAAGGCCCTCATAAACACACTGGTTTCAATCTCCACTGCAGTCCCTACTTTGTCTGTAGCAAATACATTCACCACTTGTCTTCATAGAGCACCACTTGCAATGCCCAAGCCTCCCAGCATTGCAGCTTGCAACACACCCACCTCCTCCTGCCTGTTGTACTGGTCCTCCAGTCCCGCTACAGCGAGCCCGCTGCTTGCAACTGACTCTGCAATCAAATCATATCAAGTGCAAAGGCGAGATACACCAGGGGTCAGACCTGAACGTCTTCTTCATACAATTGCCTAGGTTGCCTGAGACGCTTGTGCACTTGCAATCTTTGTGCATCCAACTGCAATCTTTCCAGCAATCGTCTTGCAATCGTCTTGCTACCCCACCTGGGGTGTCTGACATGCTTGTGCATCCCATTGACGTGGACACCCATCGTGCAAGGCATTGTGCGTGCGTGCATGTGTGTGTGTGTGTGCGCGTGTGTGTGTGTGTGTGTGTGTGTGTGTGTGTGTGTGTGTGTGTGTGTGTGTGTGTGTGTGTGCGCACGCGTGTGGGCGCGTGCGTGTGTGTGTGCACGCTCCCAGGAAGGCACACTACATGCCAACCGATCCACACATTGAAAGTCCCCTTCGCCTGGGAAGCAAGTTGGAGTTGGTGGGCTGGGCAAGCAGTTGACAAGGCAGATCAAGAGGGCAGCAAGAAACAAGGGAATGGGCGAAAGCAGCCCATCTCTGCGTGTACCCAGTGGGGTACAGGCCCACATACATGAGGATGGGTGACTGCAGGCGCACCTGGGCAACCTACAAAATTGCAGGGCCACTCATATGGGGTTGGGCGACTGAAGACGCACATGGGTAGCCTGAAGAATTGCAGGCCTGATGGAGCAAATGCAGACCTAACTATAGTTGGGCATGTCCTTATGTGTGGGTGCAGCCTGTGGCTGCAAATGGACAAGTGAATCGTGATCGTAACACCCACCTGGGTGCACGCCTTGAGCCATGCTCTCGCACAACCATGTGCCCCTTCACCTACTTTGGCTTTAGCCTACTTTCACCTTTTACTACGCACCAGTGCCATAAAACAGCACCCACCAGGTTTCATGCCTTGCATACCATGCAATGCACCATGCAGCGTCACCCACCTGGGTACATGCCTGATTTACCATGCAATGCAATGGCCTTGAGTACCATGCAGTGCACCATGCAACATCACCCACCTGGGTACACGCCTTGTGTCATGCTGTCTATGGTGCTGGGGCGTTCAGGGAAGATGACGGAAGCATCCTCGATGGCGGTGCTGCGAGCCACACCCTTGTTGGGGTGCAGCTGCTGCATCTGAACCTGTAGATGGGTTGCACACAAGGAATTTAAACCTTCAGGGAACAAGAACGCACACTTCCTGCATGCACATCCGCTGTCCAGATTCAGAGGAGTGTAAGTACTTGAACACAGCTCCGCTGGTCCTTGCAGGCCCTTAAGGTGCATGGAGAAGTGAGCCTGCGCGTTTCTGTTCTCAGTGCATGCATATCAATTCAAACCTCAGGCTGTATGCACATGGCTGTGCAAATCCATTCAAGCCTACTGGAGCTTGCAGGTCTGAGTGCTGCCAGTTCAAGCTTGCAAATCAAGGCAGACACTGTTTAAACTGAGAACTCAACAACCTATCCTTGGAAAAGAAAAGAAGAGACTACTCCCACCAAAAGGCTGCATGATTAAAGGGAAGGCTCCCTAACTAACTAGCAAGCAAGCAAGGGCCTCATTTAAGCCCTGGTCTTGCGATGGTCCTTGTAAGCAAGCGTACTGGTAAATCCTATCAAAGCCTTGGCCCCTAGCTCATCTATGCTTACCGATGCCTCTCCATGCCTTGGCCCCTACCTCATCCATGCCCATCAACGCTTTGGCCCCTTGCTCATGCGTGCCTAAACTAAGCCTAACAATGCTTTGGCCTCTTGCTCGTCCATGCTTCACCTGAAGCCAACAATGCTTTATTGCCAGCCAGTAAGTGTTTTGACAAACAGCTTCGCTCAAGCACATTCCCATAAAAAGTAAATAGAACAGAGGGGGTACCTGGGTACCTAAGGCTACATTAGATGCTCATCTCTCATGGAAGAACATGCAAGGAGTGCACAGGTAGTTGCACAGACAGTTGCGCTGATGCACAGGCAGACAGGGAGTTGCCCACCTCTTCTGGAAAAAACTGGCATAGCCTAGGGGTGCAATTGCATGGAGAGCACAGACAGTTGCACAGACAGGTGCACAGGTAGTTGCTCACCTCTCCTGGAGAAACAGGCATGGTCTGTGGGGGCAGTTGCACTGGGCTGCGGCCCTCGGCAGACAGTGGGGGCTGCTGGCGCCCTGGCTCTGCTTCCTGGGAAGGAAAAGAGAAACAAAAGAAAAGAGAGAGAGAGAGCCTCAGTTTCGCTTCCTGTGTCCCCGCAAACATCCCAGTACACAAAGCACGAGCTTTGCAAAGCACACCAGCGTACAAGCAGCTGCATTTTTAGAGTGTTCAAGCATCTGCACATCCCCTTTATTGGCTTGAAAGCTGCTGATGACAAAAACAAACACACATGCACGCACACGCACACAGTCTGATACCTTAAAATGCATAACAGCACTGACAGCAAAAAAAGCAAAAGCATGAAGGGCCTGACTTTGTCGCGCATGATCGGCCATAGCAAATTGCATTAGGGAGGCCCTGTGCTCATGTAGGACCCTGCTAATACCATAACAAAATGCATTGTATGTGCTAATATCTAATATCTAACCCCATTCCTGCCAGATCCCTCTTTGCTCAAGGAGGGCAAGCGAGCATGGCCCCAGTCATGGAATTCTTGCAGTGGCTCCACTTCACGGGGAGAGACTCATGCAAGAGTCATGCTGCAATAGTCATGCATAGCAATAGCAATCCGCACAGGCTCTCACAATCAACAGAGCCTATGAAGAAGATAGGAGTTGGCCCACCCACAGAAATGAAACAACCGCGTCACCCAGCCCTCGCCAAGATCTGATATCTTCAAATTTGACCTGATATTTGCACAAACCCATGCACGCACCAGGGCTGCCTGCTGCTTCAGGTGCTGCATCATTTTGCTGAAGCTGCTCTTGCCCTCAAAGCCATCCTCTCCCTGCAACTTCTCCTCCTGCAGCAGTGGCGGCTGCTCCTGCTGCCAGCGTTCCGGGCTCGATGGGGATCGTGGTGCAGAGGCGCCTCCTGCTAGAGGCCCTAGCAACCCACTGCTCTCTTTTCTAGGGCTGGGCGTCTTGTCAGGAGAGTGAGGCTGCCGTCTCTGTAAGGTGCAGAAGAAGGTACAGCGTTGGATGTAAGTAAAAAGGTAGGAGTGAGGAGGAAGTACAGGGATGGATGTAAATTACAGGGAAGTTAAGTGTGAGGAAGAAGTACAGCGATGGATGTAACCAAAGCAGGTAACAGTGGGGGAGAAGTGCAGCGATGGATGTAATACCGTCTCTGAAAGGTGCAAAAAGAAGCGCAGCAACGTATGTCTGAGCTTTTGCTGCTATTGAGCAGCGATGCAGGTAAACAATGAGGTGAAGAGGAATGCAGAAGAGGGGGGTACCATCACTAGATGGAGCACAGCAACGTATGTCGGAGCTTTTGAGCAGCGACGCAGGTAAAAAGCAATGCAGATAAACAGCGATGGAGGTGCAGAGTGATGCAGGAGAGGGAGGATACCACCTCTATGAGAAGCACAGCAACATATGTCTTGAGCTTTCGAGCAGTGATGCAGGTAAATAGCAATGCAGGTAAATAGCAATGCAGATAAACAGCGATGGAGGCGAGAGGCAATGGAGGTAAAAAGCGATGCAAGAGAGGAGGGATACCGCCTCCGTGAGGAGCACAGGTACGCAGGTTGGATCTTTTGAGCAGCGATACAGGGTGTACAGTGTAAATTGCTACAAGGGGTGTGGCATGCCACCTGGATGATCAGAGCTGGTTTCTATGGGGGAAGGAAGACCAGTGTTCTTGCGCACAGCTTGCATAAAAGGTTCCCTTTCTGGCAAGGTATTTTCAAAATGTAGGGCTGGGGCTCCAAGCCTCCAGAGGCATCCAGGCACTGCGTTTTATTTCCACTGTCATTTGCAGTGGCAAAGCTCCCGAGGCAACCAGGTACTGCCATCTGCAATGGCACTGTCATCTGCAGAGGCAAGCCTCAGGCATCCAGGCACTGCGTTTTATTTCCACTGTTATTTGCAGTGGCAAGGCTCCCGAGGCAACCAGGTACTGCCATCTGCAATGGCACTGTCATCTGCAGTGGCAAGCCTCAGGCATCCAGGCACTGCGTTTTATTTCCACTGTAATTTGCAGTGGCAAAGCTCCCGAGGCAACCAGGTACTGCCATCTGCAATGGCACTGTCATCTGCAGAGGCAAGCCTCAGGCATCCAGGCACTCCCATTTGCAGTGGCACTATCATTTGCATCCAGGCACTTCCATTTGCAGTGGCACTGTCATTTGCATCCAGGCACCGCCTGTCTGCAGTGACACTGTCATCCAGGCTTTATAAAGTCGATGCTTGTCATGGTGCAGCCATGGTGATGCCCTAAGCAGACACACAGCATGGCCCGTCAATTGCGGGACCCCTCTCAAGGAGCTCAGCCAAAGCAGCAACATCTCAAAGCATGTGCAGATGCTTGCTTTTAAGCCTATTGGCTGCAGCACCTGGAGCACAAATAGGTCACGACAAATGCTTGATTGCTCTGTATGCTGGGGTGCGGGCAGAGTCAGACAGATGCGTAACCATGCTGCGCACTTAGGTGTGAGCTGTTTGGGAAAGACGCGCGATCGTGCTGTGTGCTGCAGCGTCAGAAGTGTGGAAAGGTGAAGTTAATAGATGCAGTGACAGCACCAATGCTGACTAGGCAGCAAGGAAACCCACCCCGAGGTGTTTTCCCTGACAAGCCGCGCTTCACTCACCGGGCTGCTGATCTGAGACCTTCGCTTCCTTGCAGAGGTGGGGAGCGAGGGGTCACTGACACCCACAGGCAAGTTGGGGTACTGCCGAGGTATCTTTGGCAGTTCTCGCTCTAGCCGCTCAAGCTCTGGAGTGCGTGTGTGTTTGTGTGTGTGTACATGTGTGTACTTGCGTATGTGAAAGCACAAATAAAAGCTACTTGAATGAATGAAAATCTTGCTGGTGAGCAGGAATACGCTCGCCCAGCCATGCACCATTGACCCCAGCAATCGTACAACAGTAACATGAAGTGACACATGCTGCGACACACGTCTTTAAAACTTAAATGCGCAAATGTACACGCGCATGCGCACACACACACACACACACACACACACGCACGCACGCACGCACACAACAGCGTGCACCTGCGCGCACAGCTCGCTCCTCCTCCACGGACAGGTTGCGGTGGCCAAACAGCACCGCCTCTGCACCTGCCAAAGCCAGCGCAGAGTAATCACCATCCCCTGCACGGATCTGGCTGCCAGGTCCCTCCTCTTGCCCCTCCTGTAAAAGCTCCCGAAGCTCGTTGCGCAAATCATAGCCATCCAGCAGCTGCGCACGGCGTTGCGAGTCACTGGCGTACACAGGCGTGACAAAATGGAAGGGAGCAACAAGTGTTTGGGCAGGGGTTTGGGCACTCTGAGACCAGGCGGCAGCATTCTGCAGACTACACACACAGCGCACACACACACAGTGCACACACACACACACACGCACTAACACACATACTGGTACACACATGTCGGCATGCACTGCCAAGAAGAAGAGAGAATCGCGCCCTATGGCAATCAGACAATCGAACTATTTTTGACAGGTCAGAGTGCCGCATAGCCTGTAACAGCACGTCCAATCAAAATTAGACAGCTCTCAAATACCTTGAGTGCTGCAAAGCTGCATCAATCTCAGGCCTGCAACATATACACAGGGCGGCTTCAGGCGCTACCTCTTGACCCAGACCAACAATTACAGATCAACAGCAATTGCACAGGCTCCAGATCACCTGCGCCTCACCTGCGCACCACCCTGGAGGGGTCAAACACAGCTTCAAAAGCCTCGCGGCTTCCTCCATGGATGGGGCTCCACTGCCCTTGCAGCTCCTCTTGCTCAGTGCCCACAACCAGGCGCCCTCCTCGTTGCCGATCACTTATACCACTTATGCCTGTTCTTGGAGCTGGCGCTGTGTTTTCTCCCGCTGCAGCTGCTGCTGAGGAAGGAGTTTGGGCCTGCTGGCGTTCTCTGCTGACTGTCCTGGTTCGTGTCATATGTCCTCCCAAGAAGATTCTGAGCTCATGGGGGGTGGCCTGGAATGCACGGAATTTGGTGCGGTGCTCAGGTTCACCTTGTATACAGTGGCGAGTGGTGAACTATTTCTACCAGCATTGCTTATTCTTAAGGTGTCGTTCCAACGATGAAATACTTGACGCATTGCTAAACACTCCCTTCTATATTGACGCATTGCTAAACACTCCCTTCTATTTTGTTTGCCTTGTTGCTTATTGACGCATTGCTAAACACTCCCTTCTACATGGTTTGCCTTGTTTACCACTTCTAATGACAATGTTCACTCTAATAGTGCCGTTCCAACAATGGTTGATTTGAGGAGGAACACAGCTGGAGTCACAGGCATGTAGCATTTCCTCTGAGTCCTTCAGTGCTGACGTGCACCTAAGGAAAGCTTGGAGCAAACATAAAAGCAGAGAGAGCACGCAGCTTCCGACCAAGCACACTATCGCGTGGCATCTGAAGCACAGAAACCTAGCTGGTCAATACATTTAGAAACACCATCATTCCAATTGACCAACGCCACGCGTTTCTGTGTGCAGCACAGCACGCGCATGGAATGCCTGGCACTGGGTACCTTCCAAATGCAGAGTAATTGGCAACCTTAAAGACGACCCATTATGCATCGCAGTCACACACAATAGCAGGCAACTTGACAACTGTGAGGAAGCTGACAGTGACAAGGTTTGACAAGGTGGCACCCTTGCGACCACATCGCCACATGGCGCCGGCAACCACATCGCCGCACGGCACATGGCGCCGGTGGCACCCTTGCGACCACATTGCCGCATGGCGCCGGCGACCACATCGCCGCATGGCACATGGCGCCGGTGGCACCCTTACGACCGCATTGCCGCTTGCAGGTTGCAAGCGCTGCACTGCCCCGCTCATGAGTCATGATTGCTGATGCACTGCTCCACAGACCGAGCAGCAATTAAAAAAAAAGGGCACACACACGCTAGGTCCAGCTGCGTGCATTCAGGATAGCCTTCTCGACGAGCAAGCGAGCTAGGGCCTCACTAAGAGGCACACAAACCCAGGGTAGACAGCTTCCTTCCAGACTCACCACAAAAGTAGGCCGTCGGACGGGCGGACGTCGCCTATACTCAAAAGTTGTGCCAGGCACGCTAGCCTCCTTACTCGCCCCCAAGACCTGCTCATCCCTCTGGCGGTGCCCCTGCTGGTATCCCTCCTCTGCCGCCTGCTCCTGCTCCTGCTCCTGCTGCTGCACCCCATCAACCCCCTTCTCTGCAACTTCACTCTGTGCCTCATGGAATGCTTGCCAGAACACACTCTTTCGGGCAGTGAGCACCGGCTCAGCCTCTCCGCCAGTACCACCCTGCACATCACCACCTTTTCCCCGCCCGGGTTTCCCTGCTGCACCTTCCCCACTGCCCTGCTCAGCCTGCACCATGCCTGAATCCTGGCCGCCCGTTTGGCTGGGTTGAGCCTGCAGCATGCTTGGGTCCTCGCAGGCCGCTTGGCCAGGGGAAGTGGCTGGGAGGGTGGCCACCTCCGGCCCAACACCACTCCCCGCCTTCTGCGTCTCTCCTGGCTGGCCCTGTGTGCGTGCCTCTGAGGCTGCCCCTGAGTCAAGAGCACCATGCGCCTGAGCACCTGGAGCTAGTAGCTGGCTCAGACTTGCGAGGGCGCTGCCGTCCTCCTCCTCCTTCTGCAGGGGGGGGGGGTGGCAGCAAAGTTAGACAGCAGGTTCATCAGCTGTGTGGTTATGACGCTTGGTGGGTATTGCTCAACACCTGTCAACAGACGGTGGGAGACCATTACGCATGGTGTTTGCACGGTTCATCAGCTATGTGGCCACAACTCATGGTGGGTATTGCTCAGCACCTGCCACTGAAGTTGGGAGACGTCAGCAAAATGGGGGTGGCACACACGAGGGATTCAGGGCAAGCAGCGAGAGGGTTTACATACTGCAATCCCTGACAATTACTGGAAGCTTGCAGATGATGCACAAGAATGCAGGGCAAGGGGCCACAGGAGCCACACACCCCACAGTGCACACTATGGCAAAACAACAAAAGCTTGCAGATGATGCACAGGCCCCACGGGCCCTCTCCTCCACTCCTCAATGCATCAAAACCTTCCCACCAAAAATCACGCAATGCCAGCGCATCTCTGCTTGCCCAGCAGCTACACTGACGCAGGCCAGATTCTGCTTGCCCAGCAGCTGCACTGACACAGGCCAAATCCATGCACCCTGCAGCACCTCATGATTGAGCTGCACTGACAAAGGCCAAATCCATGCACCCTGCAGCACCTCATGATTGAGCTGCACTGACAAAGGCCAAATCCATGCACCCTGCAGCACCTCATGATTACGCTGCACTGACACAGGCCAATCCATGCACCCTGCAGTACCTCATGCTTGAGCTGCACTCACACAGGCCAAATCCATGCACCCTGCAGTACCTCATGCTTGAGCTGCACTCACACAGGCCAAATCCATGCACCCTGCAGTACCTCATGATTAAGCTGCACTGACACAGGCCAATACATGCACCCTGCAGTACCTCATGAGTAAGCTGCACTCACACAGGCCAAATCCATGCACCCTGCATGATTAAGCTGCACTCACTTGCAGCTTCAAGGCAGCGTGTTCTACTTGTCGCACTTTTTCACTTGGGGCCACATCCTCCTCGCTGGAGCCGTCTCCACTGACGCGTGTGCGCGTTAACAAACTGCTCCCGGCGCTGCTATTTGGCAGTACATGGGACTCTATGTAGCCTCCCAAACCCTGCAGCACATGCATGTGAAGGTGGGCATATGTGAATAAGGCCATGTACAGGCCATGTATATGGGTACAGGAAACTCTATGTAACCCCCCAAACCCTGAGGCCCATGTGTGTAAAGGTGGGGCCCTGTGTTTGAGGGTGGGTAGGCATTCGGGTGCATGAGACGGCACATGTGGGAAAGGTAGGCAAAATTAAGAGTCATTTGCTTCACCAAATAGGCCCAAATAGGCTCAACAGAGACCCAAATGGGCCCTGAGACCTTCTCTGCCCCTTAAATAGACACTCCCTCCACCCAACCCTACACATGTATAGCAAAGATGAATGTATTGCAAAGATGAAGGGAAACAGGAGTGAGGTCAAAGGCATGAGAGGTGGCGCAGTAACACCTAGGAACTCCAACTTTCCTCGGCAGTGCATGGGGCAAAATGCCGTCCCAGAACCCTGACACAACAAGTCAGTAGAAGTGAAGCAGCGTTTGCCAGGTCCCTATATTGTCCTAAGATTTCTGGAATGAGCATTTGTTTTGCGCCGCTGGTAAATTCATGCAGCAGGCGGAGAGCCAAGTGATAAGAGACAGGAGCTGAAGGTATCTAGATGTATTTTTTTTGCAAATTTATTTTGTTTGCAACGACTTACCTCTGTGCATGATTACAAATGCAGGCATTTAAGCTGTATTTGAATCTTGATCTGGGGACCAAAGTAAAGGTGTACAGATGCGCACGCGCACACACACACGCACGCACACATGCACGCACACACGCACGCACGCTCACACACGCTCACACACACACACACACACACACACACACACAAAGTCAAGAACCTCATCCGCTCTCCATGACGATTGTTTAACTGAGAGACAGGTCACATCTTCACAAAGGCAAGCTGGGTCAGGATGTGTAATCATGCATGTGCACAGCAAAGAGCAAGGAGACATCCTTCAGCAATTCTGCACCTTTCAGAGTTACTGGAGAATCGTGGCAGGAGGCCTTCAGTCAAGGTGCCTGACCATTGGGCCTTCAGTCAAGGTGCTTGACTATTGGGCCTTCAGTCAAGGTGCCTGACCATTGGGCGGGTCTTAGGAAAACTGCAAACCCAGGAGGCATACACACCTATCTAAGACTTCCTGTCACTGCTTGGTCCCTCAACACTGCTCCAGCAGCATCCTCTCGTGCCATGCGCAATGCGGTTTCCATATCCACACACACACCTTTCTAAGACCTCCGGTCACCGCTTGGTCCCTCAGCACTGCTTCAGCAGCATCCTCTTGTGCCATGCGCAGTGCAGTCTCCATATCTGTCACATCACCCTGGTCCTGGGAGGGAGTACGCACGTGTTTCACACATCTCAGCAAAAATAAAATATGCATGGCATGGATGCACGCGCGCCTGTGTGTGTGTGTGTGTGTGTGTGTGTGTGTGTGTGTGTGTGTGTGTGTGTGTGCGTGTGTGCGTGCGTGTGTGTGTGTGCGCTCGCGCGGGAGCAAATGTCAGATTCATACAACCTGCTGCTAATGCCAGGCAGTATGCATCGAGCAAAATGAACTTTTTCAAAACATGCTTTCGACCGTTTCCCCTGCCTGCTGCCTTACCTCCCTACCCCCTCCTTCCCGTCCCGGACCTGCATCTCCTTCAGCTTCTGCTGCTCCTCTGCTGTGAGCCGAGCACCAACTCACAGGCCTACCATTACAAAACCATAAAACACCATAAGGCCCCCCACCTGCATCTCCTCCAGCTTCTGCTTCTGCTCTGCCGTGAGCTGAGTACCAGACCCCGTGGAGCTCTTGCTGGCATAGGACGCCTGTGAATGCATTTTCCGTCGCGCGGACTCATCCCCAATAGCACCCCAAGGACCAGCAACAGCTTCTGGCGGATCGCTGTCCTTCTTGCTGTGCAGGGTGGGTGGGGGCCCATCGCCTGGCTGCTCCTGATAAGCATCACCTGAGGGCATGCATGCATGCACGCAGGCCAGCATCAGCGCTCACACACGACTCTGATGTGCAACAGCTTAGCTCATAGAAAGAGCAAAAAAGTTCCCACACACACGCAGCAGAACCTGCTCCACATTCAGCTGCGCAAATGAACATTCGGCTTGCCCATTGTAAAACACGACCCACCAGCTCTGACGTAACATGCAGTGCACCTGTACATATTATGTGATGCCATGAAGCCCACCTGCTGCCCCCTGCTGCCCAGCCAGGTCATCCGTGAGATCCACAGGGATAGGGTTGCCCCATGCCTGAAACACGATGGCTGGCATGAGCGGGGCGGTGAACACGTTGATGGCTAGGTTCTGTTCTGCGACCCGGTTTGCGCGGTGGTGCAGCTCGTGCATACTGGGAGGCTCCTCAGGCACCTACAGGCATGGACACACACACGTAAGCACAAAACTTGAAACCAAGGATATCAGAGGTAGGAAGCATGTGGCTCTGCAGGCACACCTGCACGCATACTGGCAGGTGGTGTTGTAGGTGGCTGGCACTGATGCTGCTCAAGCGCTTGGACATACTGGCAGGCTCCTCAGGCACTTGCAGGCATGGACACACACATGCAATTACAATGGAGCAGACATTTCAAACCAGGCATATACACATGGAAGGTTGGATGCACCAAGAGGTTCAGGGGCGCTCGCAAACAGTGACACCTGCAGTGTATTGGAGCAACACAGAAAAGATGTGCATGGGCATCCTGGCAGGCTCCTCAAGCACCCGAGACGTACTGGCAAGTAGTGCTGCAGGTGGCAGGTACTGCGGCTTCTCAGGCACCTATATTACTGGCAGGCTCCTCAGGCTCCATGGGCACATCATTTACCATGGCATTCTAATAGAAGGGGCTCATACATGTGGAGCAATTACTTAAAATCTAACAAACATATTTTGGCCTCTAGAAGCTTGAAAGCAAGCAAACACAAGTATACACACATACGCGCTCGCACACACTGAGCACATCTCGCACATGAGAACCAACACAACCAACACAATGGCAAGCACAGGCCCCAACAAACCAACACAACGGCAAGCACAGGCCCCGACAAGAAAGGTGCGCACGCACCTCCACATCCGTCACGCACTCAAAGATCCTGCCAGGCCCAGCAAACCACACGTAGGGCTGCATCTGCGCTTGCTTCCCCTGCCCATAATTGCTGCCTTGGCCTTCCCCTTCCCACCCCTGCGCTTGATGCCCAAGAGGGCTTGTCCTGCCATTCTCAGCACCTCCATAAGTTGAGGTTCTGGTTGTTATGGATCCCATTTCTCCGGCCAAGTTACTGCGGGCATCCCACCCGTTAGTGAGGCCTTCCCACACTGGGAGGTGGCCGGTGGAGGTTGCCTGGGTGTCGCAACAAGTACATGTATATATGTATGCGTATTTGTGTATGTTTGTGTGTGTGTGCTTGTGTGTGTACATGTGTATGTGTGTGTGCTTGTGTGTGTACATGTGTGTGTGTGTGTGCTTGTGTGTATACATGTGTATGCGTGTGTCAGTTTGTGTGCGTGTGTGTATACATGTGTGTGTCAGCTTGTATGTGTGTGTGTGTATGTGCGTGTGTGTGCATGTCATGTCTTATAGGCAAAAGCCTTGGCATTTTGTCAGACATGTTCTTCAGTTAACATGGAAATCCACGACAGAAGCATGAATGCTCGATGCAAATGATTCTACATCTTACCACCTGTGAAATCACCACCTGCTTAGGCTTTGCTGGAAAGCCTGTGCAAGCCCGACGTCAAAGCTTACCAAGCACAACTTTAATGGTTAAGACAAGGGCACTGCTCAGAGCTCACAGTGTTCTTCCTGGGCAGCACAACAACGGATGCTCATGCCATCCATAAAACGTACTCTGGAGATTAACCCCTCCTCAATGCCCTGCAACGCCGATGGATGCTCATGGCGTCCATAAAACATACTCTGAAGATTACCCCCTCCTCAATGCCCTGCAACGCCGGTGGATGCTCATGCAATACCTGTGAGCCGCTGACTGGAGAGTCAGGAAGTGCCAGGGACGAGTTGTGCCTTCCATCATTTGCTTGCCCAGACTTCATGGGGCCAGTGGAACCCAGCTTACTGGGCGAGCCTGCACAAGGGTCAGAAGATAGTGGCAATGCAATTTCTCCATATTATGTTCATCTGCCTTCCATCATATGTTAGCCCATATCCAATGGGGCCAGTGGAGCCAAGCTTACTGGGCGAGCCTGCACAAGGGTCTTTATGTGGTGGCAATGTACCCCCTGCCTTCCATCACTTGCAAGCTCAGACTCCATGGGGACATTGGAGCCCAGCATGATGGGCGGCACAAGGGTCAAAGGGTGGTGGTGATGCACATCCTTTTCTATTGTGATATCAATGAGCCTTCCATCAATTGCAAGCCCAGACTCCATGGGCTCCATGGGGCCAGTGGAGCCCAGATTACTGGGCAAGCCTGCACAAAGTCAGAATGTGGTGATGCCCCTTTAACAATGCTGGGCATGCTTGCTGTTCACCAACATTCAAGCGCGCGTGCACATACAAACACACACACACATGGCATGTCTCTGGCGGCAAACTAGTGCGCGCAAATATACAGGATCAACATTTGGAGGTGCTTGCTCCCTTGAGCTAATGCAAGCACACATCACCCCTCATCGCTTCATCTTTCCTGAGCCAATGCAAGCACACAGCCAATGCATACACGCAGCACTATTTGCTTTATCTTGCCTGAGCCAGTGCAATCACACACAATGCAAGCAGACAGCACTACCTATTTGCTTCATGTTGCCAGAGCTCTACAACCTCAAATAATCTAAATGCTGAGCTATACACAGGATTTATAGATAGAGTTAAACATAGAGAGGAACAAAGCTGACATGGCACTCCTGCCTGCCCTCACCCGTGAACTTTCTACTGATGGACCGCCATATTGGTGGCGTTTGTATGGGGCTCTTCTGGACGCCCGTAGGACGCCAGTAAGCCTGCAGCCATTGAGCAATGGACGAGCACACTTACTACGCCCGTGGTGATTGCTCCAAGATGCTGCTGTGCGGAAGCAAGCCACATTATGTCTGCTGCCAATTGGATAAGGGGAGAACACACCTCGCACGAAAGCATGCACATGGCAAGATGCTGCTGACCTTTTCAGAGAGTTGTCACGGTCTACAACGCTCATAGCAAAGAGCAAGCAGGCTTGCTCTTTTTTATTGCATGCCAGCAAGTGCAGGAGCTCCCCGCGTTTATGCACCCCTCCTGCTGTGCGCTTTTCTTTGAGTTCTTTGCATGGGAGCTTCCTTTCTACTGCAATGCTCTTGGCGACTGAAAGGAGCCAAGCTCATTTGCAGCTTATCAACCTCCCAAAAGGCTTGCCAGAGCTAAACACATCCTAGCCCCAGCAGTAACCTTTCTCAAGGAGGCCGCAGATGAGCATAGCCAGCTAGCGTGCTCTCAAGACAGACGTACACACGGATTTCATGAGCTGCAGAAGCGCGCTGAGCGAGGAAGAGTTTTGCTGGATGGAACAGTTCATAAACTGCAGAGGCGCTGTCAAAGAAAGGGGGTGCGCTGTGCAAGGAATTTTGTATGTTGCAGCAGTGAGCTGTAGAAGGAAGAGTCGTGCTGTACAGGTAACAGTTTGTAAGCTGCAGATGCGCGCTGTGCAAGGAAGGGGGTGCGCTGTGCAAGGAATTCTATAAGTTGCATCAGCGCGATTGAAACAAAAGAGTTGCAAAGTACAAAGGAACTGTGCAAGGAAGAGTTGCGTCGTACAAGGAGGAGTTTGTAAGCTGCAGACAAGCGCTGTACAAGGATGAGTTTTTCACATGCCTGTGCAAAAAGGCATGCGCCTACAAGCATGCTCCTTTTAGGTCAGTTGATGAGGCCAGCATTTTACAGCTGAGATATCATACCTGATTGGGCCTCTTGCTGTTCTTGCTTTGCTTACCAGTGAAGAGTACAGTGAGTCACATACCCACACTGATGCCTGCTCCCGCAACACGGTTCTAAGGGCATGCTAAGGGCATGCTTCTAGGCATGTGCCACCCACATAAAGGTTGAGCTTACCTGGTTAACTGTCTTGCTCTGCCTGCTTTGGTTTGACATTGTCGAGTGCAGGGAGTCACCTCTCCCCTTCAGTCCCTGCTTTGCAGTGCCTGCCCATGGGCCAGGCGAGGATGCAAGCCTGGGTGTAAGTTCAAAAGGCATGCTGGTTTTGAGAAAATCCTGTGTGTGTATGTGTGTGTGAGAGAGAAAGAGAGAGAGAGAGAGAGAGAGAGAGAGAGAGAGAGAGAGAGAGCAACCAAGGCTTGCCGATGCCATCTTAACCCTATTAATCCTATCATTCAATGACTGAAATCCCATTCAACTTTCACGAGCTTAGGGTCTGGATGCCATGCAGCAGAACTTATGTTCCATTGCCAACAAGAAGCAGCTGAAGCTTTTGTTTCTGTCCCAGAGACACCGAGCCTCCCCAGCAACATACTGCTGAATGCTTCCAAATTCACCTGCTGGTGTTGTCAAGCTGTCCAGAAATCGACCGACCGCGCGCAGTGCCAGGCTCACTCAGCCCTCCATCCTGGGACTTGCTCTCTGCAATGGTGCTGAGCTTGCCTGCTAAGGAGGGGAGAGTGCCCTCCATCTCCATCCTGCGGTGTGAGAGGGGTGCATGCCTCGTAAACGCCAAGGTCCTTTCTTGGTGCTGTGTGGCTGCAGGTGCCCTCCATCTCCATCTTGCGGAGTGAGATGCCAATCAGCCATAGCTACAGGATCACACACACACACATTTTGTTCAGTGTGCTGTCGGGTAGAATGGACAGCCAGAGTTGTGAGGAAGGGGGCATGCCTCATAAATGCCAAGGTCCTGTCCTGTGTGGTTGCAGACGCCCAAGGGCATCAGCCTGCAAGTGCTCATTTGTTGTGGGTCGCCCAATGCCGCATGTGCATGCCACTTTTTCCCACTTTTCTGCAGGGAAAATTTGGAATGCATGGCGCATATTAAGGAGTTGCCTAACCCTATTAATGTGAGTGTCTGTGGGCGGACGCTTGGCCATGCGCTCCTGAGTGCGTCACTCGGTTGTTGGTGCACAGAGCTGAGTGCAGGCACTGACAAGATGCACCTGCAAGAGAGGTTGAATGGAAGTTTTGAAGCATGATGAGATTCTACGCGCATCAGCTTAAATCCTGACAAGGTTGACTCTCTCACAACATATGATAGTTCCTACAAACTGATGAGATTTGCTTTGTCCCAACACCATCTGCATGAGCTTGCGCACGCACATGGTGCAGGCAGTACAACAATTGTCATCAAAACCTGACAACCAGGCGCGCACACACCTGATCAGGTCAGCCTTGCTTGGGCCTTTGTTGTTCATAAGGATTCGGCCTCGTTCATGGAAGTCTGCAGCTGAGCCCTGACGCTTTCCCCGCCTGCGACCAGGAGGACAAGTAGACAATGGGCATTGCTGCTGAATGAGAGATGCTGTTGAATCAGCCTCGCTTGTGGAAGCCTGCAGCAGAGCCCTGACACGCCCCCCGCCTGCAGCAAGAAGACAAATGACAGAGCTTTGCTGCTAAATAAGAGACAGTTTCCAGTTTGCAAGAAGGTCCAAAATATAATTCGTTTACTTAACAAATTGTTGCAACTTTTAAGTTCCCAAGTTCCTTCTGTGATTCCACAGTATGGTTGTCTACTTGCACATTCAAGAGGGTAAATAGGGTTGAAATAGGCTCGCAAGAGCCACTTTGCTCTCTTAACAAATACTTAACCCTCTTTACCTAACCCTACAGTCCAGGCACGTGCCTGCATATTGTTGCAGCAAATTCGAATTTGGAGCACACACCAGCAATTTGTAGAGGCCGTAGCTACCTTGCTAGTCAGGGAACCTTGAATTGATGCGGCCTATTCGGTCGGCACAGTCTTATTGTTTTTTCCCTTTCTCTTAGCAACTGCCAAGCAGCTGAAACCTACCTGCTGTACCCTGATGCTGGTGCTCTGTATTCCACTGGGGCCCAAATCCACCACGGCCCTTTCATTAAATCATAAATCCCACCAAGACCCTGATCTGCACACCTGCTGTGCCTTGATGCTGGTGCTTTGAATTTCATTATGGCACCTGAGCAGGGCGCGTTGCACAGATGCTTTGTTCTATCTTCTATTCCACTTGTTTGAGTGAAGCAAAGCATGGGTGCTTTGCACAGGTGTTTTGTTTTCACTGTGCGTATTTGAGCACAGGCATTGAGACACAGCGCACAAGCTCAGCCAATTGATCAATTTAATGGCATGGAACTTACCAAAAAGGACATCCTCCAATTTGGGTGAAGTGCCTGTTAAATTTATTGATGCACAGCCCATTGCATCCATCATTAAAATGCCGCTAGATGAAGAAGATTGAAGGGAAACACTGATTCCAATGCACCCCTCAACAAGCAAACACACAAGGGTCTGGCAGTGCATGAGCACACTTACTTACGGCCCTTGGGACTGCCATTGCTTGCCTCTCGCGCAAGATTTGGCTGTGTGGGAGAAGATGCCCTGGCCTCTGCACGGTTTGGATTGGGCTCCTTTCCCTGCGGGCACTCAATACAAGTATCAAAACCAAACACTTCCAGAATCAATACCAATCACACCACCCGCTATGAAGCACACACCTCAACATACCCATGATCATCTATCGATGGCAGTGATGATCATCAGTGTAAATGCCTCAACGCAAACAGGGGCATGTGCGCGGCAGCAGCGTTTGACACCACACTCTTGGCATGCAAGCTGTGCACTCGTAACCAGAATGCATTTTGCATAAACAGCAGATGCTAGGGCAGAGAATGGCTCACATTCCTTTGCTGTGGTCATGGATGCGACCTCACATCATTTGCTGCACCATAACTTATGGCATAAGCACAAGATGGCGTCATTCACTCATCGAAAATGCACCACAGCGCCATACCATTACAATACCTGACGTGACGGACACTCAGGCCTGCCCGAGCAACACAGGCCCTCACCTCACAACAGACCTGATGCTTGCATCAAGGAGACCCTAGCTAGCAGCAATTGCTAATGAAGGGATATGTCTATTAGTGCACGCAGCCGCACATAGTTGGCGTAGTGTTCCCTATACTTTCCTTTTTGGTGTAATGGAAGCAAGGGGCCTGCACAGCTTGGCTGCGCTTGGCACATTCTCTCGTATCTTGTCTTCCCTCCCTTCCATGAAGGCGCATATTAAAAAAAAGCAAGACATTGAACGGGTGCAGCATCAATACGGTCATCTTGTCCTGTTAAATAGCAAGGCTAGCAAGGGGCAAAATGCCTCTGGCCCGCCTCTTTATTCTCACGCTCAACAACACCAAAGCATGCCGCCTTCTCATTTTTACTCACACCCTACCACTCCAGGCTATGTCTTCCCATCACCTGTTTTCCAACATCTTCCACATATTGATTTGCACCAAGCTTTGTCTTTCCTTCACCTGGCAACCTAACACCCTTAACCAGTTGCAGGCATGTACTACCTGAAGCCAAATGTACAGATAATGAGCACACACTACCATGCCAAGCCATCATGCCTCTTCTCACCTCGTTATCCACACGCGCAACCACATCAAGCCATGTCCTCATGCCAGAGGTCAGTGGGTTTGTGAGCGTAAATTCAGGGCAGTGACTGCAACATGAAAAACAAAGCACAGTAAGCATCGTGGGAGGTGATCCCTTGCACATGCAAACAGTGCTGCATAATGAGAGTAAGCACAGAAAGCATTGCGGGAGGTGATCCCTTGCACATGCAAACAGTGCTGCATAATGAGACAAAGCACAGGAAGCATCGTGGGAGGTGATCCCTTGCACATGCAAACAGTGCTGCAAAATGAGACGAGAGGACGAGGCACAACAGTTGACAGCTTTTGCAGCCCCATGCTATCTTGACAGACAATTGCCTGCCTGTGCAAGCAACAGGAAGCGTAAACTGGACAACGTCGTTGAACAGCTTCTGTAGCAAGTGGTCTGCTTTATTGGTAGCTGCTTGGAGTGCTTGTACAGACAAAACTTGCGCTGCCCAGGTACAAACACTGCATCCTCTTCAGCGTCTTGATAACTTATCCCTATGCACACTTGTTGCAGCCATTTAAGCACTTTTAATCCAGAGCAATCACACTCAACAGCGCAATCAAATACACACACACACACACACACCTGTTCAGGGCTTGAGCATACACGCCCAGGGAGGAGCTTGTTGTGATGACACGGTCACGGTTCAATACGTGAGAAAGGGCCCTATGCGAGGCTTGGGAATCGTTGCGGATGGCTCCCTTGATCACCCAGGCAAGCAAGTCGCCCTGAGGAGGATGCAAGGTGCGTGGTATTGTGCAGGTTGTAAGTGTAAATGAGTGCAAAGGATGAATGTATTGATTACCAACTTCATCCCTCGATAGTGACGTGGGCTGCCTTGTGCGTTTTTAAGTGGGTGGCCATGAGAGTATTGACATGGTTTCCAGGCAGAAGCTCAGGAGGTATTTCGCTGGGTGGGTGCGTTACAATACCTGGTCAATTTTGACCAGCGCGCACACACAGCGAGCAGTGCAAAATATGCCTGTTGCCAGCAAGACACACCTGCGTGCAGTAAACATACCTGCTTGCAGCAGCTCAACTTGTCTGGCAGCTTGTATTCAGGGGGAGGCGCATCTGATGTCTCAGTAGCAGACCCAGAGGAAGCCCTGGTAGTAAAGGTGAAGGAAAGAATGAAGGCATGGACAGGAGCAGCAGTCTCTATGAAAACCAGAGCCCTGGAAACATGCACGTAAGAGGATCCAGCCAACTAGAAAAAACAGGCAGTACACGGCACAAGACCTCGCTTTCAAGCAGGCCAGGGCCCCTCCAGTCTAGACCAAGATTGACACAAGAGTCCTCTAAAGTCCGCAACAGCAAAGTTGCCCCCACCTGGTCGATAGAGTCTTGAATTCCCGGTCGTGGAATGTGAGCTTGTGCACGGTGTTTGGGCCAAGAGAGGGTGCCCGCTGATTGACGAGCACCTGCCAGAGTTGGAGGCAGGGAGGGAGGAAATACAAGACAGTGGCAAGGACAGAGGCAGGCACAGAGACAAAGACAAAGAGGAATATAAGACAGAGGCAGGGACAGTGGCAGGAACAAAGGAAAACATAAAACAGAGGCAGGGACTGAGGCAGGAGCAGAGGGAAACAAACAACATGTCTGTGCAAGGATGACTGCTTTCATAGCATGGGTGCCTTCTACCATGGGCAACCGCTCTATGAGTGCTAGCACAGAGTCCATACGCAAAGCAGGAAAACCCCATGACCAGCGCTTAACAAGTGCTTGTACAAACTTGTGGGAGCATAGCGGGAAATCTGAGGGAAGCTCAACCAACAGGGGCATGTTTACAAGTGTGCATAAAATGCAGATGGTGTTTGAAGCACGTGAGGAAGACAGAGCTGGTGCATGGATAGACGCACGCCTTCAACAGAGGTGTGCTGTGTGTGAGGGTTTGAAGCCTTCCAAACAGCCCACGCTGAGTAGCATAGCAGCATGGAAGGCAACTGCCCTGGACCAGACACCAACCTGGTAAAGTATCGGCAGGTCCTTGGCATTAAGCTTCATCAGCCAGGCGATGCTTGTCTCTAGCACCTCCTCGGCTTCAGCCAACTTGTACATCCACATCAAACCCTGCGTGTATATCCACATCAAGCACCCAAGCTTGAACATCCACACCAAGCCCTACGTGTGCATCTACACCAAGCATCCACGTCTGTACATCCACAGCAAGCCCTGCGTGCATCAACCCCCACAAGATTTATATAGTCACACGGCACCAGCCACGTGCTCAAGCCAGTCTGTGCTCTTCATTACTTTGATGGACATGCGCCAGCCACATGCGCAAGCCAGCCTGTGCTCTTTGTTGCTGTGATGTCTGGGGGCATCAGGGACTCACCCTGGCATCAGGTTCCAGGACACCATCCCATGAGACGACCTTCTCTGGCTTTGCCTCTCTGTGGTGTGCACGCAAAAATTCACCAGACCTGCGATGCCCTCGTGGACGGAAAACCTGCACACAGACACCACAGCGGGTGCAATACATAAGGCAATGTGCAATGCGCCCTCTGCAAAAACTGTTTGCTATGTGACGATGCAAACACTTGACACAAGGGAGCATGGATATGCAGCGATCCAGCTTGTTGCTTACACCCTACTTGCCAATGCGTGTTCCTTACTTGATGCAGGGAGTTTTCCCACTGCCTGCCCAAGTGTATCCCTGTCTTTTCCGTCCTACTTTTGAAGACGGGCGTATGTTGGAATGCTTTGCATATCAAGCATCTACTTTAGACAGCAAAAGTGATCCAACTCAGCTTTCTATGGTGAGTTGTTGCAATGGCCGGAAACTTCAGCTTTCCTCATTGCAATAGGGCGAGTGTCGTTAGCATGGATGTATCCTTACCAACTTTGGCTCTTTTTATGACAAGCCTCACATCCTACACGTATCCCTCACCAATCTTCACCTTTCAGCCAATTGGATGTACACATCTTGTACGCATCATGGAGCATACCGAGTATCCAGTGCACTTGCACAAGCAGCCTACAGACACAACAGCCTCACCATTTTCCACCTCTCAGGGGACTGGATGTACATATCATGAAGCATACCAATCCATTGGATTAATTTTTTTTGCAAGGAGGTTGGATCCAAATCCATGGCAACCTATTCCCTCTGCTGCTTGGGAAAAGGAGGGCTCCCTCAATGGTTGACAGTAGCGCACTATCCAGGCTTAAACTTCAGAAGAGCCAGCACACACACAGCCATGACGCGCTGAACGCTAAGAAGATTGCAAACGTACCTCTTCATCGTCCCCAGTCATCTCTTCGTCCACAATGGGTAACCTCATGCGGTCACGATACTGCAGGCGCTTCATTGCCCCAACCTCCTCAGCAAACGGGAGGAACCCAACGTTGGCCAAATTGTTGAGAGGTGTCTCTGAGTGTGGCTGGATGCTGCATAACCACATAAGAGGGGGACGACCCAAGAGGAGAGCAGGTGTGTGCGTGAGCGCATGCTACAGGAGAGTGAGAATTTGCAACTGAAAAAGAGTGCATGATCAAACATGCTTCTTGCTTGCATGGGCTGCATACAAAATGGCACCGGGCGGCCAATGACTAATTTTAGCCACATTACGATATTCACCCTTCACCACCAGCCACTCGCCTGCATACCATGAGCCTCAGCAACCATGACCATAGCTAATCAGCACTTTTCTATCCTTCCTTTTGCCTGCATGCCTTGCCCCATCACCTGCCATCCTTACCCCACACCCTTTGTTCTTCCTCCTCATCACCTGCGTACCACGAGTCCCACCATGCGCTGCCACAGCCAAACACCACCCATTCTTCCTTTCATTCACCTAGATGACGAGCCCCACCATGTGCTGCCACGGCCAAAAAACATAGCCGAACACCTTAGCCAAACACCACGCATTCTTCCTTTCATTCACCTAGATGACACGAGCCCCACCATGTGCTGCCACAGCCAAAGATCACAGCCGAACACCATTGCCAAACACCACCCACTCTTCCTTCCATTCACCTGGATGAGACGAGCCCCACCATGTGCTGCCACAGCCAAAGATCACAGCCGAACACCATAGCCAGACACCACCCACTCTTCCTTCCATTCACCTGGATGAGACGAGCCCCACCATGTGCTGCCACAGCCAAAGATCACAGCCGAACACCATAGCCAGACACCACCCACTCTTCCTTCCATTCACCTGGATGAGACGAGCCCCACCATGTGCTGCCACAGCCAAAGATCACAGCCGAACACCATTGCCAGACACCACCAACTCTTCCTTCCATTCACCTGGATGACACGAGCCCCACCATGTGCTGCCACAGCCAAAGATCACAGCCGAACACCATTGCCAAACACCACCCACTCTTCCTTCCATTCACCTGGATGAGACGAGCCCCACCATGTGCTGCCACAGCCAAAGATCACAGCCGAACACCATTGCCAGACACCACCCACTCTTCCTTCCATTCACCTGGATGAGACGAGCCCCACCATGTGCTGCCACAGCCAAAGATCACAGCCGAACACCATTGCCAGACACCACCCACTCTTCCTTCCATTCACCTGGATGACACGAGCCCCACCATGTGCTGCCACAGCCAAAGATCAGAGCCGAACACCATTGCCAAACACCACCCACTCTTCCTTCCATTCACCTGGATGAGACGAGCCCCACCATGTGCTGCCACAGCCAAAGATCACAGCCGAACACCATTGCCAGACACCACCCACTCTTCCTTCCATTCACCTGGATGAGACGAGCCCCACCATGTGCTGCCACAGCCAAAGATCACAGCCGAACACCATTGCCAGACACCACCCACTCTTCCTTCCATTCACCTGGATGACACGAGCCCCACCATGTGCTGCCACAGCCAAAGATCACAGCCGAACACCATTGCCAAACACCACCCACTCTTCCTTCCATTCACCTGGATGAGACGAGCCCCACCATGTGCTGCCACAGCCAAAGATCACAGCCGAACACCATAGCCAGACACCACCCACTCTTCCTTCCATTCACCTGGATGAGACGAGCCCCACTATGTGCTGCCACAGCCAAAGATCACAGCCGAACACCATAGCCAGACACCACCCACTCTTCCTTCCATTCACCTGGATGACACGAGCCCCACCATGTGCTGCCACAGCCAAAGATCACAGCCGAACACCATTGCCAGACACCACCCACTCTTCCTTCCATTCACCTGGATGAGACGAGCCCCACCATGTGCTGCCACAGCCAAAGATCACAGCCGAACACCATTGCCAAACACCACCCACTCTTCCTTCCATTCACCTGGATGAGACGAGCCCCACCATGTGCTGCCACAGCCAAAGATCACAGCCGAACACCATAGCCAGACACCACCCACTCTTCCTTCCATTCACCTGGATGAGACGAGCCCCACCATGTGCTGCCACAGCCAAAGATCACAGCCGAACACCATTGCCAAACACCACCCACTCTTCCTTCCATTCACCTGGATGAGACGAGCCCCACCATGTGCTGCCACAGCCTAAGATCACAGCCGAACACCATTGCCAGACACCACCCACTCTTCCTTCCATTCACCTGGATGAGACGAGCCCCACCATGTGCTGCCACAGCCTAAGATCACAGCCGAACACCATAGCCAAACACCACTCACCTGCATGCCATGAGCCCCACCATGCGCTGCCAAAGCCAAGGGTCGCTGCCATCCAAAGCGGTGGGCATGCTGCTCAGAGCAGCTGCAACAGGCTTCTTCCGGTCTGCAGTATTGGGTGAGCCCACAATGCGGCCCGAACCCCAGTTCTTCATGCTCTCTTCGCGCCCAGTGCTCAAGAACCTCTGCACGGTCGCAGGTGGGGGGTTTGTGAGGTGGGAGGGGTTTTATGGAACGGTACATCACTGTGTGCCCGTGCGTGTCTGCGCAAGTGCACTCTCTCTCGGCACACATGAGCTTGCACGGGCACTTGCAAGGATAGCAATGAGGCTTGCATGCCCTACATGTGACAGTGCTTGTTCCATGTGTGCATGTGCTCACTGCCTGTGTGACGTCGCTTGTCTGCTAGTGCCATGTCTCAATTCCAGCCCTCCATTGCTTGGCCTGCCAGGAAAAGTCATTGGCCAAAGAACTCATTAACAAGTCTGCTCGTGTGGCAACATGCACGAGCTCCTCTCTGCTCGATTCTTGGCATTGTGCATCCTCATCTCAAGTCCTAAGTCCTGGCAACAAACAGCAGGAAACCAATACTGCTAGAGGGAAGTCATCATCAAGTTTATTTCTGTATTATGAAGCCTGCACCGTGCTGGGTGGAAAAGGATTCCTACTTTTGTGACCGCAGCCCCCTCTTGGCTTGCTCACCTGCACTGCCGGCTCAAGCGCATCAGCCTTGGCTCCCAGGTGCTCAAACAAGAACTGCTGCATGTAGACAAGGCCCGGCCTGAAGCGCCCGTCCACGCCCTTGAGATCAGAGGCCAGTTGCTTAATGTGGTCCCGCAAAGCCGACCATGCAGTAGGCTTGGGCTGCGCGTGTATTATCAAATGCATGCAAAACCAGAAGATGGGCTAAAGCTCCTTGTATTATCACCTTCCTGACAAAGTGTGTTGCGTGTATGTGTGTGGGGGGGGGGGAGGGGCGGGTAGAAGGATGGGTGGATACATGTAAACGTGTGCAAATATTGAGGTAAAGGTCGCTTTACTGCATGCACCATGCAAATGGTGTAAGGACCGACCAGATCACCACAGCATGCAAGCACCGCCACGGGTTGAGGGGTCAATATTTCTGTTGGGCAAAAAGCTGTTTAGGGTGTAGGCCTGCAAAGCCTTCAAATCCAAACACATTTGGAACTGACATGTTTTTTTTTTGGAAAAGAACTCCAAGTAACATTAGTGCGGTCGTCAGCAACGCACATCCAAGTAGGTATCTGTCGCTCTTCATAGAAGAGGCACTAGCAAATTGCACCAATGCTAAGAGAGGCACTTTCTTACAGGTCATCCAGTGGTGGCCAGAATGGTGCCTCAAGATAGAAGCACATCACACCAATTCAAAAGAGAATGCTACACTGAGACTCACTACAGTGGGGGCCAGATGGTGCCTCAAGATAGAAGCGCATTGCCTCTATTAAAAAGAATTGAAGAGAGAACTACATTAAAAAGAATGTTGCATAGACTCTCAGACCCCCTGCAGTACTGAAAAGAGCGGTGCCTCGAGGCAGAAGCGCGTTTCACCAACCCAAAAGAGAATGCTTCACGTAGACTCACTGCAGTGGTGGCCAGGATGAAGCTTCGAGTATGAAGCGGGCGGTAAGGCGAGACCCGTGGAAGGTCGGACAAGTTGACCTGACCAGGTGGCAAGGGAGTACAAAGAGTGAAGGAAGCTTCTAATGTACATCGACTTGGTGACACAACCAGGGCAAGCAGGTCGCCAAGTGAGGCAGGTAGGCTCAATGGCGAGGCTAGACACCACAACAAGCTACACGGATGACAACCTGAACAAGGATTGCTCCCCCTATGAGCGACATGGCATCGCTTTCAATCTTAGAAGCAGGCGGGACATACTGTAAAGGCCCCAAGAGGCCTCCCATCTGCAAGCATGGTGGTTCTGCATCAGTGCTCCTGAATAATTTCTGCATCAGTGCTCCTAAATAGTTTCTGCATCAGTGTTCCAGAATAGTTTCCGCCTATGACCACACTCGATGGATTTTCAATTTTTCAGCTTGCTGATATCCATAATGCAGGTGCACATATAACCATATAACCAGTGTAAATTGCACACAGGAAGATGGAGGAGCCACCCACCACTTCAACACTCCTGTCCTGCAGCTCGAAATCCTCGGCAGCACACACACGTGCGCCGGGCTCCATCCAGGTCAGCTCCTCCTCATCAGTGCTGCTTTCTATCACACTGGTCCTCGTCATGCTGGTCCTCGTGGACAGCCTGCCCAAACTGCCCTGCCTGGAGCCAGCAAAGCTGCCCTGCCGCTCTCTTGGGAGGTTGCCTGCCTGGCTGCTGGAGCCTGACACGCGGGAGGTTGACCGCCTGAAGGCCTGTAGAGGCATGTACCACAAGTATGGACGGCCATGTACCAGAGGTACGGTCAACCAAAGCTGCGTGCGCGCGCTTTAACTGACCGTGAATGACCACATTGTTTTCCCTCGTATGATCAATTGAGAAAAAGGAGGAAACCTCCTACTCTGGCCTCACATGAGGTGACGCTATGGCAGCATGCTTGAGCGTGCTCACAAGTGGCAACGTTTGCACACTTACTGGATATGCTGCAGGCACTCACATACTGACAGCAAAAGCAGTTTGCTAGCGGAAAAGAGAAAGAGGGATGCTGCAATGAGACCCTTCCCTTGCATAAGTAAAAGTTCAGTTCCCCAAGAACAACTGGGTCTAATTTGGACTTTGATGCAATCCTGAGGGACGAAATGAAGCAAAACGTTGCGAATTAAGAGACGGAAGCAGCAGCTGCACATAAGCAGGCTCTTAATCTCATCTCCGAAACCGATGCCGGGTGCTTTATGAGGTCAAACTTTCATTGCGGCCGTTCAACCAGACACCAAAGGCATTGCACACTTTCAGGTCTTCTCTTCCTGCACTGTGCTGCCTGAGCGCGTCATGCAGCAACTTGTGATGTAAGAGCTTAACCTGAGAGCTTAACGCAGCTGCTTGCCATGTAACCAGACACCCCAGGAACTATACACCTTCAGGTCCTCTCTTCCTGCACTGTGCTGCCTGAGCGCGTCACGGACTTGCTTGTGATTTAAGCCTGAGCGCTTAACACAGATGCTTGCCATTTAACCAGACACCGCAGGCACACGACACCTTCAGGTCCTCCCTCCCTGCAATCTGTTGCCCTAGACACGGCAGATACCACACAACTTCAGGTCTTTCCTCCCTAAATTCTGCTGCCTGAGCTCTTCACGCAGCATTTACCAAAGTTTGACTTCCATTGCAACCAGACACGCCAGGTACCACACACCTTCAGGTCTTCCCTCCCTATGCTCTGCTGCCTGAGCGCTTCACGCAGCTGCTTTCGATGGTGCATGCGGTGGAATTTGGCCACTTGCGCCCGCAGGCGAGCCTGCACATGAGCATGACCAGCAGCTGCTTGCAATGGTGCGTGCAGTGGAATTCGGCCACTTGAGTCCGCAGGCACGTCTGCGCATGAGCATACTTTTTTGGTACTTGGAACAGCTACAGTCCAGTCAACCCACACATATGGGAGTGAGCATAGCATGCAGGCGATGGCACAGTGCAATTTGTTTTCCAGCGGCAGCAACTCTCCCATGTTTCCACTCAAAGCTCATCGGCTCTAACTGCCAGCCACGACACACGCATCATCACACACACATCATCATCATCATCATCATCATCATCATCATCATCATCATCATCATCATCATTATCATCACACACACACACATCATAATCATCACACACACACACCTGTGTCTTGGCGGCTTTGGCCCACGCCCTGAACCACAGCTCCATGTCCATACCCATTGCTGGCTTGCCCATGAGGCCTTGGCGCTCAATGTGCATGCCCACCATGCAGCGAAAGCGCAGGCGCCCGAGGACCAAGTTGCGCCACGCATTCCAGGCTGAGCAGAACCTGGGATGCAGGGGACGGGGAGCACAAGCAAGCAGATCTAGCAGCTCTGCATCTTGTAGGACTCAATGCAGTGATTAAGGGCAGGACAGATAGAGCAGCAGCAACAGAGCGTGAGCGGCCAACAAAAAAATAAATAGGAGAGCTAGGAGACACAAAATAAACAGACTTGCGTGCGCTTGCAGATGTGCAGGAGACTAAGATGGGTCACCATCCTGTGTCTGTCTCTCCACACATGCAGCACTTCAATGTGGAAAACAGGAGACGATGGTGGGTCACCATCCTGTGTCTGTCTCTCCACACATGCAGCGCTTCAATGTGGAAAACAGGAGACTAAGATGGGGCTCCAGTGCTCAGTCATTAAGTAGAGTTCCCACAACAGGAGATTCGTCATGGATAGCTCAGTCAGAAAGGGGGAATTCAACCAGCGCACTCATCCAAAACTGTAGATACAGCAGCACGCACTACTGCAGCAGTGCATGCTTCATTCAATTAAGCCCAAATCAAATTAAGCTCAATTTAGCATAACAGCAGGAGACACTGGGCCTTATGGAGACAGATCCTAACCCTCGCCACACGTGCTAATTGGCCCTTGCCACTTTGTGCTGTGCACATAGAAACGATGTGCGCATGTAGATGCTGTGAACATGGAGACAGACCCTGCCCCTTAACACGTGTGCTCATCGGCTCTTACCGCACTGTGCTGTGCAGATAGAAATGCTGTGCATACACAGAGAGGTGCTGTGCTCACACAGAGATGCTGTGCACATGGATACAGACCCTGGCTCTCAGCACATGTGCTTATCGGCCCTTACCACACTGTGCTGTGCACATAGAACGCAGTGCACACAGAGGCTGTGCTGTGCACACACAGAGGGACGCACAGGTGCACATGTACGCAGTCCCTGGACCTTACCACATGTGCTCATTGTCGCCCGTCCATGCAAACATCGGGATGAGGCACAGGGTACGGCGCTGCCACATCTGGATGCAACCAGAGGCTGCAAGCATGGAGGACATGGAGGCCCACTCACGCAGCATCCTGCACAAGCAACACAGCAAGCGTGTGACTTGGTTGCAGCAGTTTGGGTACAGACAGACAGACATAGCACAGAAGACATGGAGGCCCACTCATGCAGCATCCTGCACAAGCAACACAGCAAGCGTGTGACTTGGTTGCAGCAGTTTGGGTGCAGACAGAGACAGACATAGCACAGAAGACACGGAGGCCCACTCGCGCAGCATCCTGCACAAGCAACACAGCAAGCGTGTGACTTGGTTGCAGCAGTTTGGGTGCAGACAGAGACAGACATAGCACAGAAGACATGGAGGCCCACTCGCGCAGCATCCTGCACAAGCAACACAGCAAGCGTGTGACTTGGTTGCAGCAGTTTGGGTGCAGACAGAGACAGACATAGCACAGAAATCATGGAGACCCACTCGCGCAGCATCCTGCACAAGCAACACAGCAAGCGTGTGACTTGGTTGCAGCAGTTTGGGTGCAGACAGAGACAGACATAGCACAGAAGACATGGAGGCCCACTCGCGCAGCATCCTGCACAAGCAACACAGCAAGCGTGTGACTTGGTTGCAGCAGTTTGGGTGCAGACAGAGACAGACATAGCACAGAAGACATGGAGGCCCACTCACGCAGCATCCTGCACAAGCAACACAGCAAGCGTGTGACTTGGTTGCAGCAGTTTGGGTGCAGACAGAGACAGACATAGCACAGAAGACATGGAGGCCCACTCGCGCAGCATCCTGCACAAGCAACACAGCAAGCGTGTGACTTGGTTGCAGCAGTTTGGGTGCAGGCAGGGGAGGAGACAGTCTGGAAGAAATGGAGCCTAATTCTGCTGCGCCCCGGACCAGCAGCACAACACACTTGTGATCTGGATGCAGCAGTTTGGTGCAAACAGGGGTGAATACAGTACAGAAGACAGAGGCTTACTCTGCTTCCTGCGCAAGCAGCATAGCAAACACATGCGACAGCAGCTGAAGCAAGGTAACAAAAAGTGCAACCCTCATCAGTTGGCCTGCATGTCAGGTCAGACCCATTCTCCAGATTGTACTGACCAAAAACGCTTGTTGGAAGTGTGTGCTCAACAGTGGCCCATGCGTACAATTATACTTTCATCACTGCAGCGGATCTGGTGCATACCTGAAAGACTGCTTGAGGTAGGTCCTGGCACTGACGACGTGGACTTTTGCTGCAATGGCACGGACTTGCACATTCCTCTGCAATCAACCACGTGTGTTGCCCAACTGTCACAAGCCAATCCAGCCAAGCAGTAAACACTGACGCTATAAGTTAAAAGTGCGACAGAGCTGACCACTGCTCCATTGGTACCCATCAGCAGGTGTGTCTGTCAGCAGGAGTTGGGGTGTGAGTGTCAGCATGAAGCAGAGCAGCTTCTGGTTACAGCCTACTTTTCTAAATTGATGCAGGGAGAGTTTCTTCTGTCTGTGTAGATTCTCTTTCTTGCAGCCTACTTCCCTTAATACAGCAGGGAAAGTTTCTTCTGTCTACGTAGGATTCTTTCTTGCAGCCTACTTTGAACCATTGGTGCTTCTGGAGCAAAACCAAAGCGCCAGAGCTGTGCCTATGATATCAGACAGGTGGATTCATTCACAGCCTGAAGGATCTACAGCTGAAAGGAATGACAGTGCACAGAGGTTCTCATGGACTTGCTGATAATACACTCGAAGCCCATGTCCTCGAAATCGCCCTGCCTCATCTCATATGTGTCCTTGAACTGCTTACGGACCAAGTGGGCCACCTCAAAAATTCCCTTGGGGAACTTGCATGCGCACACACAGACACACACACACACACATCACAGTGGTTTTACCATCTCAGTTTGTGCATATCACCCACTTGGGCCAAGCGGCTCCATTCCCTGAGCACTGCCTTGCGCATCCGCCGATACAAGCGCGCCTCTTGCCAGTTTGCCTTCAGGCCGTTAACACACTGGCGCAGAACGATCTCGATCTGGTACGCTGCAGATGCCATGAAAGCCAGCCGCATGCGCTGCAGCAGGGGACACACATGGAGAGGACGTTGATACACCAGAGACGCCAATCGCATGTGTTCTGGAAGGGGCACAACCAGAGAAGATGTGGGTGTACCATGAACGCCAAGTGTATGCGTTTTAGTGGGGGGCACACACAGAATGTGTTGGAATGCCATGAACGCCAACCGCATGCATTCTAGTAGGAACACACATGGAGAGGATGTTGATATGCCAAAGTCGCCAACCGCATGCGTCCTAGAAGGAGGCACAAACAGAAAAAACTGTAATGCCATAAACGCCAGCAACATGCGCTGCAGTAGGGGACACACACGGAGAAAATTGTGATGCCATAAATGCCGGCTACATGCGCTGCAGTAGGGGACACACATGAAAAAGGTGTTGGTGCTTTTTAATTAGGTTGTAACATTTAGGATGACTGCATTACATGAATCCTGGAGGAAAAATGTCATTGCCCAAGGAGGATAAAAACAGATCTGAACATGCTGCCTGGAGGCCAGACAAGCCACTCAGAGTTCAGCAAGGCAATGAGAAAGCAAGCTGCGCATCCTAAAATTCCTGACATCAGCCAAACAAGCTGCTTGCTATGTACGGAGGGAACATCATTACAGAGGAAATGGCTTCAAGAGCTTAAAGAACTCATGCGCACCTTGTTACGGGTAGTGTAGAAGTGCCAGAACTGGAAGCACCGGCGGACATGGAAGTCCCAATGCAGCTTGGGGATGCGCGTCTCGAGGTGCTTGCTCCTGTGGTGGTTGCTGAGCCATGCATCCCAGACCAGCATGGGGGGCCGGAAAAGGGGGGGTGAGAGGCCCATGCGCTCGCTCTGGCGCACCACAGACCAGCGGAACCAGAACCTGCGAATAAACACAGCGTCAAGTGTAGGACTCTTTGGGAAACTGAACCACAATCTGCGAATAAACGCAGCGCCCAAATGTGCGGCTCTTTGGAAAGCTGGCCTGAAACCTGCGGAACAAACACACAGCCAGCCATATAGCTCGAAACTGGAGCCTGTGGACCAGATAAATTGCGGAACACATGGCTCCTCATGAGGCAGAACCAGAAAATAAAGATGTGCTCTGAAAGGATTAGGATTGACGCCATTGCGGTGCAAGCAGCAAACTATGATATGCAGCACCAGCAGCGCAGCAACCCGGACTGGACAAACATATATGCATAAGTAAAACATAAGGAAATAGCACATCTGGGCCTACAGCGCCCAGGATCGCCGCAAGTCAGGACACCCATAAGCGCCATTTCCCTTAACAGAAACAAAGGATCACCACGAGTGATGACACTTATTACTGCCAACACCCATAACAGCAGCACAGGATCGCCTTGAGCCAGGGCACCCACAAGCGCCATTACAGTGGGCAGGATAGACCCCATGAAATCACAGACACTGCTCAGCAGGGGCACTCATAAACGCAGACATGGACCCGCAATTGAGTCAGATGAAAAAAGGCTGAGATCACACTTGCATGACCCACTTTTGATCACTGTAAGTGCAATTTTGTTGCAATGGGGGATCTGAGTAAAGTCTGTCTTTTGCAGAGATGTAACCTGTGCACCACAGAGTGTGCAGGCTAATTCGCCAAGTTCACAGGCACACCCATCCTTTACACACACACACACACATGCGTACACACAGGTGTGCGCGCGTGCGCATGCTCGCACCTGAGCAGCATGAGCATGCGGCCTCGGTCGTGGCGCGCCTGCATCTGTCGCAGCACATCTGCGGCCTGCTGCCGCATCTGGACCTTGAAATGCAGGCGCTCACGCCATGCGCAGAAGTAGGACACCAGCTTGCGCCGAGGGGCCTGTAACAGGTGTATGAGCAGAGTGTCAAACTTATAGCATGCACAACAAGCACATGCCAAGAGGTACATATGTCTGGAGTGACCCCCGGTTAGGAAGTCCATCTACATGAAACCCGGTTCATGATTAGGTCGCAGGCGCTGAGCCAGAAGGCTACCTCAACCATGAACGCCCCATTCATGAGACCACAACATCAAAGAAAGCACTCGCTTATTGTGACCTCCTGAGAAAGTCCATCTTAGACACACCCAGTTGATGGGTGTGATGAAGGCACTGAGCCTTGAGGCTGCCACATGCAAGCCACATTCATGAGACCATGCAGCAATAAATAAGCGTCCGTGCACTCGCACACACACCTGGTCTATGATGAGGTTCCAATACACGAGCATCCATGCACCCGCACATACAACTGGCCTATGATGAGGTTGCAATACATGAGCATCCATGCACCCGCACACACAGCTGGCCGATGATAAGGTTGCAGCATTGAGTTCCCACACGGCGCGTCCCATTCATGAGACTACACCAGCCAGCAGTACATGAGCATCCAAGCACCTGCACACACACACACACACACACACACACACACACACACACACACACACACACACACACACACACCTGGCCTATGATGAGGTTGCGGCACAGAGCTCCCAGACTGATGTGAGCGACCCATGGGTCCTGCCCTTCAACCATACACAGTCGCCACAGGCGCGAGGGAGACTGGGAGTCGCGCACGTCAATCATGCTGGCTTTCAGCTTGAGCAAGACCTGCAGGGAACGGCGGCCAGAGGGTTTGTTGGCTTTCAGCTCCAGCATCATGCACCAAGTGTGCCGGCTTTCAGCTTCAGCACCATGCGTCAGTTTGCTGGCTTTCAACTTCAGCACCATGCATCAATCATGCCAGCTTTCAGCTCTAGCAAGACAGATCACAGCCAGAGGAATTGTTGACTGTGGCTTTGGCCATGGAACAACAGCTGGGTATCCATGCATTCAACTCCACCTACCCGTTTCTGAGAAGAAGAGGAAGGAAAGCATCCCTCTTTTTGTGATTAAGCAGGCCCTGAAAGGGCAGCATTCATCACCATGCTGCCAAGCAGGCCACATACCAGCAGCCACAGTTGCACCATGCACTGGCTTGAGGCACATGCTGCACCATGACGTGGCAGGCGGCAACAGCTGCAGCATGCACAGGCAAGAGGCACACGTGGCAGGCGGCCACAGCTGCACCATGCACAGGCAAGAGGCAAATGCTGCACACACAATGCCCAGGGTTCAATTTTACCACCCTCAGTGTGAGGCTGGTGCTGATCCACTTGCCTTCAACCCTTAAAGCAGAAGCGCATGCGACAGCACACCTTTCTATACAGCTCCATCTTCAGTGCTCCCATTTGTTGCCACTCGTAGAAGCAGGTGGCCATCAGGCCTTGCCGCCAGTACCGAATGACGCCCACAAGCTGGCGGAAGTGGTCAAAGTAGGCGCGCAAGTTTGTGCTGGCTGCCCTCCTATGCTGCCTGCACTCAGCCAATTCCAAACGCAATGTGCATTGGCTATAATGTTGATGCCTTGATGCCTATCTCAAGGAAACCTTCAGCAAGCCCTGGGACATATGATGATCAGCAGCAGACACAGAGGTGCAAGGACCCACACCTTTTTGAAGGTCATTTAGGTGGACAAGCTCCAATTTGGGGGGTACATACATATAAAGGCCTTGATCAGCCTCCAAATCATTTTTACCAGTCAGTCTCCTAGCGTTTATCCAGCATCTCTGCCCCCGTTTGGCCACTCAGGTAAGTTTTGGAAGAGGTCCAGGGCGACCTCTGGTGGGGTCAATCGTGCGAATCCATTGCGCGTCTGATGTCTGCGCAATTGGGTCATATTTCCACAGACAGGCTACATACATTTGTCTTCAAAACGAGCTCCACCCACTAGGCACCTATGCCAGGCTCATGCTTTACTAGAATTATTGAAGTTCCTGTAGTATCATTCAACTTAGAAATCACAGTGATGAGATGAGCAAAGCATGCCCTTGCTGCAAGGTACTTGCAGCCCAACTGAACCTTTTCTATATTCTTATCGCCCTTCTTGGAAGAAGATTTAGGGGAAAACAAGAGAAAGCGCTTGCCTCTGGAATTCTGCAAACATCAAGCGTGGCCCCCGTGCTCGCCAGCTGGCCTGCAACACAGTTGCCGCCCCAGGAGCTGCGCGCACAAAACGCTCCCTGCGCAAGAACTCGTCGATCTCACAGTTCAAGCCATCCATCTCCTGCACAGGGAGCCGAGCAGGCACGAGCACAGCATGAAGGACTAGAGTAAGCCACGAGCGTGCAATGATCGCTGTCAGCGGAAACTTCATTCCAGGATCTTGCCTTTCAAGCCCTGTGCCCTCTTGCATGTCAAGCTGTCAAGTATGCAGAACACTTCTCGCTTCTGTAACCTTCAACCTGTATGCAAGATAGTTTTCATCCAGATGCACAGAGTGACAAAGTCACATGAAAAAGGAAGCCCATCGTCTGCCTGGCCGCACGAGCGCTGCATCATCATGGCCACCACCCCCTTTTTCCTCCCCTCCCCTCACCTTCTGGAAGGTGAAGCCTGCACCCCCATTGGTGTTGGCAAAGCCGCGTGGCCGGGTCAAGCTGTCATGTGCAGCACGGGCTTGTATTTCGCGGAATTGCCACTGCACAAAAAATGGCAAGGCTTGAACATAATTACAGGGAGGACACGATAATGATCAAGGAGATGGGAAGAGCCATTAACAGTCTCACTGCGAAACAGGGCCCAAAAACAAAACGTGTGTGAGGCATTTCCTGCTGCATGATGCATGAAAAATCCAGGGTCTGGCAGGTGGATGCGCCACTTTAATGAATTGCAATGTAAATATATCAATGCATTTTACACGTCTAGCAAATAATGATAGGCCTACAGTGTTTCTTACTATCATATCATGTGCTCCCATGGGCAGCAAAGAACAGGCAAACTCTCACCTGACCCGGAAGTGTGCTTGCCAGCTTTGCTGCCCCCCCAGGCTGCTGCTGCTGCAGGTGTGCCTGGCGTGCTGTGGACGCGCCAGCCTCCCTGGGCTCAGCCCATTTATCTTTGGAGGGTGGTTTTGTTTTTGGAGTTAACAAGCTGGGGTCCTTGTGCTGCTTCTTTGTGTGCAGCATGATGTCTTGCTCTGGCACTGTGTCTGCTGCAATCGGGCCTTTGGTGTACCTGGACAAGGAGCATGTTCAGAGGGGTCATGCAATGAGGAATTTCACTCAGGGATTGGAGGCTCATGAGTGAACCTGGTAACTCGAGGCTTAAGAAATCACAAGTTATAACCCCCGGTTCTGCAAGACAACCTCAGGTGATGAGCAGCAAGCTTATGGCTTGTAAAGAACTTTAAATTTCCTTCTAGATAACCCATATATATTCATATTGAAAGGGGTGCCTTTATGGTCCAACTCAAGCACTAGCAACCCTGATCAGTCTGTAGCACACCAGGAAGGCCCTTTTGTTGCTGCCAGCTGGTTGAATACATACATCAATCTTGACATCTTTTTTTTAGGACATCATCGTGAAGAGGAGTTGATGAAGTGATGACATTGGAGACGAAGTTCAATCCATTTCCAAGCATGAGTTTCCGCCTGCTAGCAGCAATAAAAAAAGCCTTTCTGGTGTGTTCCAGGCTTGTTACGATTGCCAGCGCTTGAGTGATCCTATGTAGGCACCCTCAACAGCTGAGCTTGCTTGATCCTGCGCCGGGGGACCTAAAGTGTGTCGAATTGCATGGTTTCTGCTTCAAGAGGCCAAGGTTAGCCCAGTGGGCGGTGGCAAGTGCATAAAGCTTTGGGAAGGCGAAAGTAGCAGTTTACAAGCAGGTGCCACACTGCCACTCAATTTATGCCATTAGGATCCTGATGACCACGTCATTTTTCTTCCATCCCAGATGTGACCAGGGGTGGATGGCAAGCAAAGGTGGAGGAGCACGCAGAAGTAAAGTAGAGGAAATGGCCCCACTCAATGCACGTCAAGTAGATCCACTATCCATGTCCTGATTTTGCTGCAATGATGGTGACGAGAACACGCTGACCCCACTGTCATCCTGTAATGCTGGTCTGACCACGCTGCCAGTCCTGGAATCCTGGATGTTTGATGCAACTTTGGAAAAACACGCCTCCCTGCTGAAATGGGTGCAAAAGAGCCGCTGAGCCCCATGCAACATGAAGGAGTGCTCAAGACATGTATGGAGCTCCCCTCCTTGAGTTGTCTCTGATAATTTGATAATGGTGCGCGCAAAACAGCAGCTGTATCAATATGTCAAGCATACGCTCAGGGCATGCAAGGAGGCATGCAAACAGCCTGAATACAGCCTAAAAGGCAAAAGCTGGGGAAGAATAACATGCGTGCACTTGCATCAAGTGGATGTGTCGAGCTTTGTCTTGGTCTTTCAGGGCAGTTACAAAAAAGGGCCTGCTTGCTTCCTCTAGCTCATTGCACATTGTGTGCACCAACAAACGAGGCAGGGGCCACGTGGGGGTGGTAAATTGAGCTCACACTATGACGCATGTCCGTGCAATACATGCATGCGTCTACATCATCAGAGCACTCGTGTTAACTCCTTGTACCCTTTCAATAGAAACCATAATTGCTGTGCACATGCAACAAGCAAAGTTATGTTTTGCTCACAGAAGCATACTCCCACGCATGCGCATTGAGGCCCCCTCCCACCTCCAGCAAGCCATCAGTTCTATTCCCTGGCACACTGGGTGCACCCACCCTCACTCACTTTTGCATTAGCTTGGCACACGGGGTGCACCCACTCTCATTCTTGTTTGCATGAGCTAGGCACATGGGACGCACACACTCTCACTTCCTTTCCCATCAGCTTGGCACACAGGGTGGCTTGTCACACCCACTCTCACGCACTCCTGCCAAAGCTTAGCCAGGGGCAAGCCCAGCAGCCCACTCTCACTAACCTATTCTCACTTACTCATTTTCACTCACTTCTGCATGAGCTTAGCCAGGGGTGAGCCCAGCGGCCCAGGGCCGCCCAGGTCCAACAGCGCATTAGTCTGCGTGTTTTGGGGGCCCATGCTGTTGCGTGCAGCTTCTGCAGCAGCAGCCTTGGCCGCAGAGTATGGGGGCACATGCCTGCCCACCAGCTTGGGGTTGCGTGCCCGCGGTGACAGGGCGCTGGCAGGGAGTGAAGGGGCGTTGCTCGAGGCTTTGGGCAGGGGGCTCTTGGTGCCAGGGGCGCTCTGGGGCTGCTGCTGCTGCTGCTCCTGCTGCTGGGGATGGGAGGCAAGCTTGCTCTGTGGCTGGGCATCAGCACAGGCAGCTGGATGCGCTGCTTGCTGGCCCTGGTTGAGCTGTCTCTCAACCTCCTGGGGCGTGTTTGCCAAAAGCGTGGAGTGTTTGTCATGAGTGTGGACTGATGGCAAGTGCCACACAGATCCAGATCTGACTAGCTGTTATGTCTGCTTATGGTTTGCTGACAGCTGTTGGTGGCATTGAAAGCACTCAAGGTGCATAGGCGAGTCAACAAGAGGGAGATGCTGTGCGTGCATGGACAAATTGTGCTCTTAGGTCTGTCAGTCAACTTTCCCGCTCTAATTACTCCATGCTATCATACCAACCTGTTGCACATTTTTCAGGGAGTTAATAAGTGGTCAAATGGACTTACTTGCGCACTCTGGTATGCACCAATTACATGCAAGCATACAAGGGCGCGCGAGAGGTGGGAACATGCTGCATGTTTGAAACGTTCACTTGCACATCTTCTTGGTAGAGTAAAAACCAAGTGGATGGAAGCTGTTGGTTGTGTGCCCGTGTCATAGATGTTTATGATGTTTCAGCAAGCCAGGCACGCTCAAGAGCGAATTTGACATGGCCCTCACAATCTTATGCTGGAGGTTCAGAGTGCTTGTGTACCACAGTCTGCCACTGCTTTTTCACAGTTGAGAGATGTGAGGGAGCTTGCATCTGACTGTCCGGAATCTGAGTGCAAATGGATGACTGTATGCGCGGAAAGCCTTTGCATTTCCAACACTCCCAGCTCTAAGGCATGTGCAACTGCTTGCATGAAAACCATGGCACTCACGTTGCTCAAGTCCTGCAGCTCCTTCCTCAAGCTTTCATCCATGTCTGGAGGCATGAACTCTTGCTCCATGGCCCTGTTTCCCCCTGCGCCTCTGTGCTGGACCCTGCTAGCCCTTGAATACGGGCCCCTGATTGCGGGTGCCAAGCACTACTGTGCAGGCATTGCACACTTGGCAAGTATTCATCATGACTCTGTACAGTCAAGCCTTATACATGTTGTCCTATTTTGGTCCTCATTTCGTCATCTCAGGAACGCCATTCATTGGCACATTGTCTTTTTAATAAGTTATGGCATGAGAATAAAGTGTCGTGCGATGAGTTCGTTGTTAGTGCCTGCAATTAAAGACGTTGAATGACAGGTGATGCAGGCTTTGCCATGATATGTTCTAATCATACAAAATAAAAATTTCTGAATACTTTAGATGACCCGCGCCCTACTGGAGATAGGGCAACCTGGTAGGTCTCACTGAAAGGGTTTGCAACCTGGCAGGTGACAATGAAGGGGAATGCTGCTTTGTTATGAATAGGCCCTGCAAAACCATAATCACCTGGCTCTTGCGTAATGCCTCCCATTGTGATCTTGGCTCTGAACACAGGTGCTTTTCGCTATGTGCTAGGCGTGATTGTCATGCTGGCTGGTGTGGGTAAGTGTGTGTGTGTGCGTGCATGCACATGTGTGTGTGTGCGTGCATGCACATGTGTGTGTGTGCGCGCGTGCGCGTGTGCGTGTGTGCGTTTGCGCGCGTGTGCGTGTATGTGTGTTTGCGCACTCTCGTGTGCATATGTGTTTGTTTATGTGCATCCGTGTATGCCTGCATGTGTGCCTGTGTATGTGTATGTGTGCGTCTGTGTGTGTTAATGCACGCGTGCATGCTCCCTAGCGCTTGTTTGTCTGTTAAAATACGCAACATGTATGAGGGCTCATTGTCACACTGCTTCATGATGCTCGCTGCAGTGTTGCCACTCGCCTACTCTGCCCTCCGCAAGAACAAGGCAAAGACAGCTCTCCCCACTCGCCCAGTCGCACGCCAGCAGTCAACTTGAAGCACGCTGGCATCTGTAGCAGGTGTAGCAGCTTAGCTTCAGTGCAAAGCAACTTGGCTTGCAGCTCATGACGCTGCTTGCTCCAGCTGCCCAAGCTTTGCGCTTGCTTGTCCGGCCAGTGCCTCATGGAGCACCAGCAGCAGTAGCAGCAGCAATAGCACAGCAATGCCGCTGGTTCCATGCCACTTCTGTGACGGGACGCGCAGCAGAGGGTGCGCAAACGCTGCCTTCTACCCCTGGACCGTCTGCCGGCAGCACAGGGGAACTGCATGTCTCTGTCGAGCCTCTTGCTGGGCCGCTTGAAGGAGTGTCAGTGCTGAGGTGGGGCTGGTGATCATGAGTCATGTAGTGTCATGCACAACTCCAGGCATGAGCGCTCTTAGGGGCCATACATGTTTTGTAAATGGGGTCAGAAACGTATCATTCAGGGCACAGACGCCCCCTTCAAGGCTTACATCCTACAGATCATGCAGGTATACGTCTTTCTTGCTTGATCTTACATTAGACAGTAAACAGTTTACTGTGCTCAATCACACTGATCATGCAGATGTTTGTTGTTTGAGCTTAGCACCTGTGCGCGCAGCTGGTGCTGCACCAGAGGGTACCCTGCCTTGCCCACATGTCATTGCCTCGCGTGCTTTGGCACTCGGCTACTGTGTCACTTGGCTGCTGCCTGGGCAGCATTTTTTAATGTACTTGGCTCACTTGCTGTGCCCCACACAGCACTGTTATCAAACAAGGGAAAACCCGTGCCCATTGCAATAGGATTTAAAATGCAAGGGACCTCTGCTTGGGTGTATGCAGCTTGACGCGCGCACATGCGCGCAACGCGATAGGGCGCCAGCTTCTCCGGGAGCTCATTGAAGTGCTAGACGTCCTGCGCCAGGTAGGTTTTCAGTTAACGCCCCACACCAACTAAACTTTTGCAGGAGGGTCCAAGATTGCGTGTGAAGGCAGCATGTGTGAACTCAACAAGGAAGCAGTCAAGCCCCGGGGCTCTTATCCCATCTCTGGAACATGCCAAGCATTATTGGTTGGCATGGTTTGATTTCAGGAAGAGGATTGAGAAGGATTATATCCAGCAGTACAGGGGAGCAGTGACAGTCCACCTCTCTGCTTTTCACAAGATTTTCGCATCTGGGCCTCGCCCCGGTCGATTCCTAAATCATCCCCTTGTCTCCATCCACTAAATTTAACAATGGTCTCTGGCCTTAGTCTTTGATGAGCTAACCAGCACTGTCCCTGTCCTTGTCCTTGTCCCTAGCCTTGCCTCTGCATCCTTTAGCTGCATGCTCCTTTCTGCCAGAGCTGTGCCCTATATGCCTTATACTTTTTGCTCAAACAGCAAATGTTCTATTAGGTTGGGTCCAAATTCTCTTGGTCTCTATTGACTGTGCAGTTTGATTTAAGATGGCACGCGCCAAGAAAAATTTTGCAGAGAACTTCTTATCCCATTCCCAATGGATGATGTGCGCATTGACGGGTAAGGCATCCTATTCCAACTGCTAATCTGTTTCTTTAATGCAGTCCACCAACACGTAATCTCCTGAATCATCTGTTGTTTTGGATGTGTCACTTGATAGTACTGCCATTGCATTTGCAGGAGCGCAGCACAAGCTGTGTAGTCATAAGGAGGTGAGGAATGCAGTTCCCTTCGGTACCTACGTCAAGATTGGAACATTGCAGAGAAGGCGAGCGTTGCTCCTGCCAGAAGCGCAAGCAATGCAGCTTCTTGTTGCAGACCTTAGAAGCTGAGAGGGATAACTAAGGTTGGAAGGAGTTAAAATTATCCAGGGAAGCTTCCAACAGGAGGGGTAGGGATTGTCCTGAATCAGCCAGGTCAAACCGTGATGGCACTTTCATTTCTTTTCATGGTTCTAAATCCCAAGGACAGAGCTGCTTAGCACCGCCTTATCAATGCTAAACACAGCGGAGGAGCGTATACCCAGCAGGACGCGCTGTGTCAGCAGCTTTGCGGAGTTGTCCTTTGTTAGGTCTGATCCCTAAAGGTCTCGAGCACTGGGTAAGCAGGATTTGTATATTGGTGGTGGTGATGCCAATCGATAGTGATGCCTGTCAGTGGTATGGCTCTCTTGAATGAATGCCAGCTTCATGTCTTCAAGTGTTGGTCGGATTGTGCAAAACAAACGCGCATTGCACACGCAGTCCTACATGTCCATGCATGCACACATGCTAACTTGATTGCTCAAACATTTGTCTGCTGAGTGAATTGCACACGCAGTCCTACATGTCCATGCATGCACACACGCTAACTTGATTGCTGAAACATTTGTCTGCTGAGTGTATTGCAGCACTGTGCCAGGGGTGTTCTCTTCCGGGGCAGATCTGAAAGAACGAGCCACAATGACGCACACAGAGACGCTTGAGTTTGTGGGCACGCTGCGCCGCACCTTTGGCCAAATCCAGGTTAGTAGGTTTACTCTTTTGACCAGGATCCATGTGCATTTGTGCTTCATCAACCATAGATCAGCAGAAGTGCTATGAAAAGGAAATGTTTTTTGGAGAGGAGTGCTTACGTTCCTGGCGCGTAACAAATGCAGGCAGAAGGGAAGGCAGCTCATGAGTAGTACTTTGTGGTATACATACACGTGCATGTATGCGCGCGCACGTGCACACACAAACAGTTTACGCATGGTGGCACACACACGTGCATGCTACGCAGGCTCTACCCATGCCCACCATTGCTGCTATTGATGGCCTCGCCCTCGGTGGTGGAGCAGAGCTCGCCCTCAGCACAGACATACGGTAAGAATAGCTGCACCTGCCTACAAGGACAGCTTGGCTAAGCGACCTACGGTGCGCGCTGGCTACAAATAAATGCCCATGCTGGACTCCGACCAGCTTGCATCAAGGAAAGACCTGACTAATAACATGTCCTGGCAAAGGTGCACCCCGGCTATCTGGACCATGCTCGTTTGCTCTGCATCCAGCATCACCAGAGATTGGCACCAGCTGCTGGTGGGAATGTTCGTGCTCCTCATTTTTCCCATGCCTGCCCTGCATTGCAGCATTGCCGGCCAGGGCGCCTCATTGGCTTTCCCGGAGGCAAAGTTAGGCATCATACCCGGGGCTGGCGGCACACAAGTGAGTATGGCTGGCTAATTTGCCTCAGTGAGTGTGGGTGACCAATTTGCCTTGGTTAGTCATGAGTAAGTTTGGGCAATCTGCGAGCCCAAAGCTGGTTTCAACAGGCTGGTGACATGCAAGAAAGTGTGGCTGTCCAAATTGCTGCAGTGAGTATGGCTCTCCGCCAATTCCAGACATGTACTCCATAGTAAGCGCATATCCAGTGCTAAAATGTCTGCAAAGGCCACACAATGCGCAAGGTGTAGAATTGACCAACGCCACAAGTGAGCAAACCCATCTGCTCAGGCTACTCCCACATCAGGACCTGCTGGGGGCGTGTTCTCTGGGGTAATTCTGTATTCTTGTGTGTACTCTGATACTCTGAAGGAACTGCGCAGGAAACTTGGAAGGGGGCTTTTAAACTGCACTGGCCAGAAAGGCTGCTCTCACCCAGAAATCAAAATGCACTCCTCTCCTTTGTAATATTGTGAACGTGCAGCACATGCTCCCCGCCATTCTTCTTTGTGCATAATAGCACTGCTATTGTGAACCCCACCATGCAGCACGTGCTCCCCATCAGTTGCTCCTGCATGCAAGTACAGGGTTGCTGACGTTTTGCATTGCTTGCCCCTGATGTGCACCGGTCTCTACGCTGTCACACATGCAGGCAGCGTCCTGGGCTTCGAAGGCATTCGCTGCTTGCATGCCTCACCCTTGCAATGCAGTCTGCTCGTTCTTTGCGTTATTGGTGTTGCTGGCCTCAGGCATACCTGCGTGCAATGTAGCCTGCGCATAATTAGTGTTGCTGGCCTCAGGCATTCTTGCATGCAATGCAGCCTGTACATTGTTGATGTTGCTGGCCTCAGGCATTCTCGCATACAATGCAGTCTCTGCATTATTAGCTTTTCCTGGCACCTGGCACTCCTGTATGTCATGGGGGCCTCCTGACTCCTGGAAACCACTGTGACCCAGAGGCGGGCCTGAATTGTGTGCCAAACCACCATGCCCTCCTTTGCTGAACCACCTGGGTGTGTAAGACCTGGCACCCCCTGAGTGTGCAAGATTGCACCTGTCTTCGATGCATGGGTAATCGATCCTGTTTTTCAATGCATGCGTGATCTTTCCTTTTTTTCAATGCATGCATGATCGCTCCTGTTTTCCAATGCATGTGTGATCACTCCTTGGGTGCGCAGCGCCTGCCCCGTTTGATTGGTGCGTCGCGAGCCAAGGAGCTGTGCTTTACAGGCAGGAGGGTCAGCGCGGAGACTGCTGCTCAGATTGGGCTGGTGGACCATGTAGTGTCCGAGGGACGAGCATATGAAAAGTGAGTGGGTGTAGACACAAGAAGTTAGTGGGTGCACCTGGGGATGGGCATATGAATAGTGGGTGTGAAAAGTGAGTAAGGACAGGCTTTTGTTCTTCGCATTCTGAACCAGATGGTCTAATCCTCGTTTCATAAGCTCATCATCCAAAGAAATAATCTGGCCTTAAAAGAACTACAAATATTCACTATCAGAATTTAATCACTAAGCTTTTCAAGATGTGTTGCAGGCAAATCCTGAGTGGATAATATTTGTGAAGGCACCTAAGGAGGCTAGGTGGCAATTGAGGGAGGAGAATTAAGAGCAGAACAGGAGCAGGACTGGGTGGCAGCTAGAGAGCAGAACAGGCAGTTGAGGGAGCAGGACTGGGAACACCATGGTGTTGCCGATTGCAAGGCATCTGGCTATCCGTGCTATGTGAGCTGAGTAACCAGGGGTGGCACAGGCAGGCATCGGTAAGATCTGAAGTCGTCAGTTGTAAGTATGGAGGAGTGTTTGATGGAAACATATCAGCGACAACGAGGCTTTACACTGACCCTCACATGCAGGAGAAATGCTTGTGTCATAGAAATGTGAAAGGTATTCAGGCAGAAAAGCGTGTGCTCCAGGTTATCTTCAAATGCTGATCATCTTCGATTACACTCTCGCGTGCGTGCGTGCGCGCGCGCACACACACACACACACACACACACACACACACACACACACACACACACACACACACACACACACATACACACACACGCGCGCGCGCACACACACATACATGTACACGCACACACACACATACATACACATACACACACAGAGCCCTGGAGCTGGCCAAAGACATCATCAAATCAGCTCCTCTGTCCCTCAGAATGGCCAAGGCTGCCATTAATCATGGGATGGACACAGATAGCAATACAGGCATGCTGCTTGAGGATGCCTACTACTCCAAGGTAAGGAGCTCCCTTTCACATCAAAAGAAAAGAAATGGAAAAAGAGGAAAGCAAAGTCTGTACCAGCCAAAATGCTGCGTGCATTAAGGAAAGCTCCCTTTCACATTAAATTGAGCGTTGGGGTAGCCCGACCTAAATGTTTTGGTCATTGATCTGTGCTCTTTGGCGTGCCATGTGGTATACTATCTCATGCCATAAGAGTAGGAATCAGCATTGGCCTACAGCGCTAAATCGCATAACGCGCTATAAAGCGCAAAATAGCGCTATTAAGACCCTCATATAACACTATATGCCAATTTATAGGGAGCCACGTTGGTAAATAGCGCTATCCTAATTGAATGCTACATGACGCTAAATAATGCTGGAAAATGTGACAGATAACGTGAAATGCCGATCCCTACATGAAAGCAATTTTTTTATACAACAGGTCTGGGTCCTTTAAAGTAAGGTCATCTAAGTAGCAAAAAGGCCAGGCCAAAATAGGCCTGGCTGGTTTGGCTGCTCAGAGAAACTCGTTTTTAATCGTTTGCTAGCAAACATTATGTGCATGGGTTTATCTAGAAAGGTACCAGGTTGGCTTGTGTTTTAGGGCATGATTCTTTGTCTACTTATGTCCCAAAATCAAGTCGAATCTTTACAAGACATTTGCTGGAACTTATTGAGCAGCAAGTGAGACCCAAATACTCCGCTGACCTCAGATAACCTTACCAGGGTCCGCAGCTTCATTGGCACCCATTTCATCCAAACAACTGTTTCAGCCGGGTCTTTCAAGAAAATAGCTGAAATTTTAATGTCTTTTGAACTTCTTGTCTTTTGTCTGTTAATGAAAACCCAAACCACACAAACCACCTAACTTGCTGCACTGGGTTGAAGCTTTTTACGCCAAGCACAAAATACCTGTTGGTCTAAGGATCAGGCCGGGCACAAGGAGGGGACGCGCCAGCATGTTCTCAGTCGGCCTATCTTAAAACAAACACAAGGACAGTGTAGGTGGCGTTAAGACTCTCTGCATCAAGTCAACAACAGGAGATAGAGTGCTTATTGTAAACGCGAGCCTCTTGACATGCAAATTAAGAAGAGGAGATGGCAAGGACTTGGAAGGTTTTTGCAGCAACTGGCCCTTCACTCTATGAGGAGGTATTGTCTTCCAGATTGTCTCAGAGTGGTGACTTCGGAAACGTACTGGTTAAAGTAAGCATGGAGCTTACGTGCACGTGCCCTCAAGGTTTGTTTTACCAAACCTTTTCCTACGTCACAGGAGAAAAGGTGAACAAAATGTAGCTCTGTATCTAACTCCCCTAGCTGTCATTGATTCAATAAAAGCGAACACTGGCACTGTAGTGAGGTGCTTATTGCTTTTCTAAACCAGTATGCCAGCTGCTGCAATAATTTTCCATGTTCGTGCGCTGCTAGAACTGTTCCAAACTTCTGCCTTGCGCTGCAATTCATGGCACTTTCAAAATCATTCTACAGCAGGATGGATGGCCTACTCTACTACTCCAATGCTTTACGGAAACTTCCTTACTTACTGCTTACTTCTGTGCTTGATCTGAGGTATCATTGACCTTGCATCGCTGTCCATACCATGCAGCTCATCCACACCAAGGATCGAGCTGAAGGCCTGAGGGCATTCAGTGAGGACAGGCAACCACAGTACGTTGGAGAGTGAGGGCCAAGCATCATTCAGACGCACGCTTCTTCTTATAAGAATTGACTTGTTCACAGGCAGATCACAACCTCAGTTATTGCACAAGGAGGAACATGCTGCTGAGGACAAATTTTCAGCTGTTGAGTTGAGAATGTTGAGCGAATGAGAAGGCATTCAGAGTGCGCATTGGAGCATACAAGTTTGGGCTCAATCGCTGTGTTGATTTATTTAAGTGAAGCAAGGAAATGACGGATGTAATGAATTGACCACATCAGTACCCTTAACAAAGCACTCCTGATTCTGAAGTCGGGGAGTTTTTGCCAAAGCCCTAGTCATGGGACGTGAGCCCCTAGGCTTGCCTGTTTCCCAGTAGAGTTCACACCTGCTGCCCTGGCCCATCCAGCCCATTCCCACTTGCCCCAGCTTCTGATGCTTTTCTCACTCGTCTCAGTAGTCATCATGGTGATGAGATGACATAATGTTATACTAAAAAACTGTGCACGTGGAGGGAAAATCAGTAGAATTCATATGAAGGGAAAGCAAGAGCCTGGAGTACTCATGACAGAAGAAGGCCTTGAATTAGAACGCCAAAGTGCCAGAAGGGGTCATCTGAGGCCGGAAAACAGGTGTTTCTTGCAATCTCCCTGAATGTATGCTTTAAAGCTGCCTAATTTCAAGCTTAGGTTCTTCAGGAAGCCTGTTTCACACTCACTCTTTAGCACTGGGAGTTGAAAACAGGCTTTTGGGGCACAAATGCCTAATTAGTCGCGGCATGAACCCTACTTTTCACCACCAAATCTCCATACCCAATTGCAATGCGCCAATTGGGTACTTTTTAAAAATTGTTAGCCCTTGTACCAAAAGAATATCATTACAAAAGAAATGGAGTGAAAAGATACAGTGTTTGGTGAGATGCAGGATTTCAGCCATTTTCCGTGGAAAAGTTTCAGCACAAGGGGTGCCCAAAAGGTCAAATTTTGATCTCCTCCTTTTTTTAATATGGAGGATTTTAATAATGTATATGGAGGTCACAAAAAATGGGAGTGACAGTTTGTCCTCAGGCGGAGCCGTGGGCCATTTTTGGGTGATCTGGGGTCCTCCAACTTTCATCATTTTTTGGTGAACATAGTATTTTATGGAATTATAATGGTTGGCATAGTTAGATTTGATAAACATGACCGGGAAAGAGCATGTCCAGTGATATGGGGGAGTTGTCTAGCTCTGCAATTTTCCTCATGTCATCCAAGAGTTATCAACAGCAAAATAATGGCTCATCATCATTGGTGTGCTCTCCAATCAAAAAGTGCATGTCACATATCCCCATTACATTTGCCCAAACACCTTTTCCTGGACTTACCCAAACATTTCACGGCTCTTCTGAGCCAATGTGTCTCCTTTTCCTTAATTGATGTAGGGAGAGTTTCCTCTGCCTACGTAGTTTTTCTTTTCTTTTCTTTTCTTTCAAACATTTTGTTTGATAAAAGGTAGTGAACTTATAATTGCTCTGTTGAAAAAGAAAACGACTGCGCCAACCAAAAGAAGACCTTGGCGTTGAGGTTGTTTGATTCAAGGATTTACTTACTTATACTATTAAATCAAAGATAAAGTTGTTTTCTTCATTTCTCCAGCGGCATGTGCATACGAGGCCTGGACAACAGTTGGAGGCGGCACAGGCAGCATACAGACCTCCGTAAACTTACTAGTGCAAAAGCTGTGACTCTTACCATTCTCCTGGGCGTTGGTGGGATGTGTTATACTGAGCATACCCTTAACCGATCTAAACAACTGGGGCTGTACCACCAGCGCGCCATTAAGCTTGCCCGTAAGCTTAGTGCCCACCCTGTCCATTATGCCCACAAGCTTGTTACAACTAGGCGTGCTACCAAAAAAAAACCTACAGCCAGGTCCTGGAGCCGTATGCTTCTAGTAGCCCTCCAGATCCCCATCAGCACTTTCTGAGGTCTGTAGCCTTGTGGTGGAGTAGACTCATGGCTCTTCTGAGCCGATGTGTCACCTTCTCCTTAGTTGACATATGGAGAGTTTCCTCTGTTTACTAAAAAAAATCGTTTTTCTTTCTTTCTTGATTTTATAACCTCAGTCGACTTTCAGGTTTCGTCCATTGCTTACAAATTATGCGACTGTGACTGTGGATGTAACATAGCTTAGGCAACCAGGAGCATTGCTGACAACCCTCCAGATCCCCATTGGTTCTGTTTCTGGCTTTCTCGTAGTCTAGCTGTATCTAGTTTAGGTTTGATGGCTCTTTGTTGAGACCCTTGCTGGCTTGCTAGTCGGGAAAACTTTTCTTATGGCACGCAGCCTTTGTGCTGGCGTAGACTTTTCTTTTTCCTCGCGGCAGCAGCAGGAACAAGTGCATGTCAGTAGGCTTTGGTTTTACAAGTACCGCTCTTTTTCAAGGAAAAAATGGTGTAGCCAATGAAGTAGCAACAACGCATCCCATGTAGTGGAAGTCGTGCAAGTTGTCACAGATGTTTTACATCACCCTGCCAAACATTGTGTGCAATGCTTGAAAACTGGTGCAGCCATTTCCTTAGGAGGAATCGCGACTTCCGAGTTAGTTAACTTGTTCTTTTAAGCTTAAGATCCTAGCGTGCTTTCTGGCTGTTTACAAACTACCTCGGGCATGAACATAGATGTACGGCATGCACACCGGCTTATCATGCTGCTGAGGTTCGGCCTTTGCCTTGACATGGACGTGAGTCACTGTGCTGCTAGCCAAGCAGCCGTGCACACCATCTGAGTCAGCGCGGGGCAAGCTGAAGGTGGAGGCACGCAACCCTCGGCCGGCAAGCCATGCCGATGCAAGTTTCTGTGTTGCAGTGGCTGCTGCATTCTCTGGCACTTGCCCCTCTGTAGCAACATGGCCGTCATCATGCCCACCTGCTCCTGAGCTGCCCAGGTTGACCTTGAAGGTGCCTGATGGCACCCAGGATATGCCTACAAGGGTCACAAAGGTTGCAAGGACAGCAGAACAAACCTCGAAGTTCCGGCTAATCGGCTGCCTACAAGTGCATGGACAGATGCAACTGCACAGCTGAACAGCCTGTTCCTGAGGGGCTTGCTGAGAGTGGTGTTACAGGGTCAAAGGGTTACAGAAGCAACCGGCCTTCTGGCAGAACAACTGACTGTTTGCTCTGCTGGGGAGAGATGTCTACAAAGGGGGTTGTCAGGTGTCTAAGTATTCACGCATTTAGGCGAGTTGGCCAGGGGTCACTTTTCAAGGCTTGGTCACGTCACTCAACTAGCGGGAGCGCGCATCTTCAGGTTAAACACTCTGGCCGCAAAGCTGACGTCAGGACTTATTCCCTGCTTGCAATATAAATGCCACAAGGCTGATCAAAAAGGGATTACACGGAGGCCTACGGCCCGGTCTCCTGGCTATGGGGCAACGCTTACAACACAAGCGCCACCCTCACCTTTTGTCTGTTTGCCTCCACAGCTGGTGGATGCGGTATCCAGCCCCAGAGACACCTCCAGGCTCAGATGGGCCTGGTCCCCGGCACCTGTATATTTGTTGCTGACGCTTGCTCCACTGTTGCTCAGTGCCACCACAAAGCTGATGGCCACCAGTTCTGATGCTGTGCGGCTGGGCAAGAACCGCAGCTCCACAGCTGTGCCCTGGCCTGTTAGCAACAGAGGGCAAGCATAGCTGCCTTCCAGGCCATGCACGGCAGGGTGCACAGAGGGGGCTGGTGCAGGAGGGCCCGTGATCAGGCGTGCACGTGGGTGCCGCACGTGCTGGCCCGGCAGGAAGATGCGATGCAGCAGCGCGTGGGCGTGGTGCGCCAAGCGCACAGACCATGTATCGCCTTGGCCTGGGTGTGTGACCGTTGCTGTAGGGCTGTGGCTGTGGAGCAGCATTGGGACCAAGGGGCCTGACAGGGCTGCCAGCGCAGCTTCTGTGCTGTCAAGCTTGCTGACATGCATGAGAGCAGCGGCTACAGGGCATGGTGCTCCATGGAAATGGTGGTGCCCTCCACAGACAGGGCACACAGTTCCAGGAGAGGATGAGGAGTGGGGGTTGGAGCAAGTTTGACAGGATGCGGTGGCATTGGCAGACAGTGCGTGCAGCTCATGGCGGAGGGAATGCAGCGTGCCCTTCAGCCCCTCCAGCTGTGGGGGTTTGTAAAAGGACAAGGAGTATAAACGGTTGTGTCAGAAAATGGAAAATAGAGTAGAAGCTGGAAGGTGTAGCAATGCGCTTTACACTTTGATCCCTGGAGGGGCTCAATCCCGTAAATACATTGGACCTCGCTAAATGAGGTGTTCAGGAAAGATTGGACGTGGTGTATTGAGCAAAGAGTGAGACCCAAAGCAAGCAGTTCCATGCGCAGAGCTAGCTGTGTGTGTGCAGGAATAAAAGTGTTGGTGCAAGGGCTGCAGTGCCAACAGTGCATGCAGTGTCATGCATGCTAACAGCATCCTTTGTGCCAACAATATTTTCAAGACCTCTGCCTCTTGTGCGCTGCGCTGCACTGATTTGGAAAAAGGGAAATCTTGAGCATGTGATCCTAGCTGCATGATATCCTAAAACTGGACTCAAGCTGCAAGTTTGAAAACTGTTGGGGGGTTCAGCCTGGCAGGCAGACTGTTGAGGAGGAGCCTGTGCACTTTGCATTGACTTTCAGAGCATGTACTTTTTCAGGCTAACACCTAATCCCTATATAGGTTGAGAAGACACAGCAAACACACACAGATCTTTCTCTATTAATGCGAGAGCAAGAACTTGTCACCTCTCAGACAGGTGCTAGGTATGCACTAACACCTACTGCCCTGCTTCCTATTTTAGGCCATAGAATGGCAGTATGGAAATATCATTGCAAGACTGCCCTCTCCTGCAATCACTGTCTTACACCTTAAGATCTAAGTCATCCAGGCGCTGCTGATGCAAGGGGATGTGGCCAGGTGAAAGGGAGGCCTGCAAGGCTGGCAGCTCGTCTTCAGTGATGCGGCTGACTTGATTGCTCAGCTCCAAAAGCTGGGACACAACAGGCTGCAGGGGAGTGGAGGCTGCCTGAATGCATGAAAGGGGGGGGCATGATGCCAAGAGTTTTTGAGTGAGCAAGTGTCCACATTAGCGTTTCAACCTTCAGAGAAGAAAATGGAGAGCCAAATCGATGGCAAATCCAAATTTCAAGATCAACATCACAATCAGATGCTGAATTTCATTACTTGTTGTTATGCTTGGTCAAGAAAAGCTGGTTTGGCGTATATAACTTTGAAGCGGCAGCTGCATGGATTGGAATGCGCCTGCTGCGTTTGAAGGTGGTGTCAATGGCAACAACAACAAAATGCTTGCCTGCTTCAAGCTGCTTGCAAGGATGAGCGCAAGGAGCCCAAGCACTACCACCAGAGCTACCAGCAAAGCTCGTGGCCGCCAGTTCAAGACAGAAGCAGCAAAGTGCCCTGGAGCGAAATCGTTCAGACTGTGAGCCGCCTTCTCGCCTCCCTCCTCAGAGATTCCATCTAGTTGAGGGGCAGGCCCAAATTGCTGGTACTGCTTGGCATCCCCGCGATGGCTGTGTAGCACGTGCTGCTTCTGCTCCAGAGCTGTCCCGTGCACCTCATCCGGACGTGCTTCATCACCTGCCTGTGGTGGCTCTGCAGCACTTCCCGACAGGGTGCCTGGGAAAAAGTATGAGCAAGGTTGTAGAAATTAGAAAATACCAAGGCACACACCAGCTGATAAAGCAACTGGGCCAGAAGTTTACGCTTGCGAATTCAAATAGTGGATGCTTGCAAGTTCAAATGCTGTGTCGCACCTACAACCCCGCCTGAAATACGCTTTGCAATTCCAATCAGAGTTGTAGGCCCTGTGAGAGGCTGAGGAGCAGGCTCTCCGTGCTGCTGCCTTCCTTTCTTCTTTGCAACAGCCTTCTTGCCCGACTTTTCCATTGTTAGAATTTTTATAATGAATTTAAATAAATTATCACTGTGGTCAAGAATGCGCATTATTCTAGAAAGCTATAAAAGCCTGGAAGCAGCCCAGAATTTGCTACAAAGAAAATCATTCTTTCTAAACGTCTTCTAAACGTCAGATCTTACAGGTGTCGACATTGCGCCCTCCACCGACCTGGAAATCCAAGCCCACGTACACCTTTTCCGCACTCCCGCCGTATTACAAGGTTCCTGCAATTTAACAACAAAGGTGCTGCTTCACTGAGAAGAAATTTCCAACAATATCAGCATGCCAGTGGCATAGAGAGGCAGATATATCTGTATCTACTTCTGTACCTGCAATGCTGCCAGTAACCTTCCAGACATCCACTAAGGATTTGCTAAGTTTGCATCTGCAAGCCTGATAACTTCCTTGAAGCCAGGACGGGCTACTGCTAGTAACCCTCCTGATTCCCGTTAATTTTTCTTTTGCTTCTCTTGGTGAAGGGGATACACAGTGCCCCGGCCCTAGGTATCTTACTAAGGATTAGTAGGTAATTGATGTGGGTAGTGTTCACTACCTGCATAGTTTTTTTTCTTTAAAGCCAGGATCCGTTTAGAAGTAGAGGGGGGCGCTGGGCTCGGGGGAACAGGGCCCTGGCACTTAGCGCCAGCCACTCCACCTGCTTCCAAAGTCCGTCACCCTGGCTATTTCCTTCCAAATCAGAGAAACATCCATATTGTGGACTCCTCGGAGGTCAAATATCGTGAAGACACCAGGCTAAAGGGTCAGCTTGAGGCCTCCAAGCAGCAGCACTGTGACCTCTGTCGCTGTCCTTCAAGATCCTCAGTTCAAGTTACCTTCCACACCATTCTGTTAGGTGTGGGCGGGGTTATCTATACACCTTCAAGCGTAAGTTACACTTTGGAGCCCCTTAAAGAACTCGGCCTTCACAATCATACAGCCATCAAGCTTGCTCTGAAGCTTTGTGCCCACTCTGTCCATTATGCTTGTAAAATTGTTAGCACCAAACACGCTCTTGAGAAGACTCCTCTCACCTCTCGTAACCAAGACCAGGCACGGGCTACTGCTAGTAACCCTCCTGATCCCCATCGAGTTCTTTCTTTTGTTTCTCTTGGTGAAGGGGATGCCTCGGCCCTAGGTATCCTCTTTCCCTGAATTGATGTGGAAAGTGTTTTCACTGCCTGCATAGTTTTTTTTCGTGTTTCGGGCCTCAGGTGTCCTCTCCTTCTTAATTGATGTGGGGAGTGTTTTCACTGCCTATGTAGCCTACATACTGAGTTTGTCTTTCTTTTCAGGATATTGGGCCGTAGGCCCCTTGTAAAAATCATGAGGACTCATGAGAACATACCACACACACTTTGGCATTCCATTGGGCTCTATACCAGGCTGGTGGGATGAAAGGAAGAGGAACAAAAAAACCTTTGCCAACTTTCTACCTACTGCAAGGTATTCCTCGTAAATTGCTACGCAGTATTTCATGATTACGCCTTTCCGGTCACAAAATCTCCATGTGGAAACCCAAAGGCATTATGGAAATAGGTGCTCATACGAGCTAAGGATTTGCAACAAATGCAATTTGCTCAATATACAAGACGAAGAGCACATTATCCTGAATTGCCCATATCGGGATCTGACAAATTTGCGCACTCAATTCCAGCATCTGTTTAGCTCTGCACCCCCAAGTAGTGCAACACGTCTTAGAGACGTCATGAACCAGGCTGGTCTCTCCGAGAGAGTCACTGACCCTGGCAGGGGTAGCAAAGTTTGTGTCTGCATGCCCGAAATGCTGACTGAAGTTCTTGATTTGCTTTTAGACTGTTTGGATACATGCACATTTCTGCTTCAGCTAAGCTGCCCCCCTCAGGTACGGCTACGCAACTCTTTCCTCTCCTTGATATCTCCTTGCCACGATTCCTAAAATGGTGCATTTTTATCTAGTTATAGGCACTGCTCTTGTCCTCCAGATGGGACTGGTTTGGTAATAGGCACCTTTTTTGCTTCAGATTAGCTACCATCGTTTTTTTTCTGGACGATTCAGGCACTTTCTACTATTCTCAAGCTAGCTCTGAGGATGCTATTCATTTCTTGCAGAAGCAAACTAATGAGACTTATCGTTTTATTTCCAATCTCATGGATATTTTTTGTGCAGTTGGAACAGTTGAGCAGACCGAGCAGCCAAACTACCTGGCTGAAGGTCAAACCCCATTGTAACTCATTGTAACTCATTAGCTACCATCGTAGGCTGAAGGTCAAACCCCATTGTAACTTGTAACTTAGCTACCCTCGTAGGCAGGTAGAGCTGTATAACCCTTCCCTTTTCTTTTCTACTGATACTTCTTGTTCTTTTCCTGGGTGATTCCAGTAACTCTCCAGATCCCCACTACTGTTTCTATTCTTTAGCTTTGTGGTGGAGGGGACTTAGGGCATTTCTGAGCCAACCTGTCTCCTTTTCCTCAATTGATGTAGGAAGAGCTTTCCCTCCTTATGTATTTTTTCCCTTTTTCCCCCCCTAATTCAAGGGCAGCGCGAAGGGCAGTTGATCCCTACCTGCATCAATTGGGAACTTCTTATGTATGTCTTCTTCGTGATATCACAAAATTGCTGGCTTGACTGATTAGCTTGCCAACACTTGCTATCACTACTGTCACTAAGATGTCCATAACATATGCAAACTGACAACAACGTCATATAATGTAAAGGGCACTTTCAAGCAGGCTAGCACAGACATAAGGAACACACCTTGTAGGCAGAGCTGGGCAAACACTTCCGAAGCTGGAGATCAGGAAAGGCTACATTTGCGAGTTTCAGTTAGTTATAATGCTTAATGTATGTTTCTAGATCACGCAGTTCAGGGGAGAATCTTTGCCAGGCTTGCCATTGGTGGAGCGCAAAATTTCACAGCATTATACATCTCCATGGTTATGAATATTAATTCACCAGCGTGATTCATGACAAAAGTGCTGCATCATACCAAATCAAATAAACATACAAATAAGAGTCAGGAGGTTGCACAAGAAGGTTGGAAGGCTGCTTGGCTCTTCAGCTTCCTGCATTGCTGCCTTTGAGAAATCCCTGCCCGTGCTGCTACTCAGGCGTGCCATCAGGCTTTGTTCACCTGTTAATAACACAAATTGGAAGAAATGTTAGCATTGTTGAAGGATGGATCTAGAATGAGCAACAACTAAACGGAGGCTGCTGGTACAAAGTGAAACGCATGGGCTCAGTAACAAATTTGGCTTGCCCTTGCAATCCTTTGGTATTCATGAATGACTAGGAAACAAAAGCAATCTTTCGTGTGAACTTCTTGCATGTTCATACCTGTGCATGAAGGTTACATCCTTGTTTGGAGGAGCGCCTGTGCCCAAATGCCCCTGCAGCCTCCTCCATCCCATGCTCCAGGGGCCGTGTAGCATTAGCGCGCCTCAGGCTCTCTTCCACGGCTCTCTTCCACCGCCATCGCCGATGACCAGCTGCGTCTGGCACATCCCCCCTGCCCTAGGGAGCATTTCTTTCATGATTTGTCTTTTGTGTTGATGATTTGAGTTCAAGGTGCCTGTGGCAATGTGTGTTCATGAGTGGGTGCAGCAGCCATTGCAGCCAGCTCAGCTCTTCCTATAGCATGTTAAAAAAATTGGGAACATGGTAAAAATTGGAAACGAATTGCTTTCCATCACAGCCTCTTCTCCATCTCCACCAGCTTCTGCTGCAACGCAGACACCTGTCTCAGGATGACGTCAGGGTGCACATTCACCACAGCACCACACGCAGCCGCCAGCGCCAGCAGGTCAGGGTGATGCGTCTCTGAAGACATCATCTGCATTGGGATGCTGGTGTACACGTGCGGTTGGCTGTGCACCCTCGTGCAAGAAGCAGGCTCCCCCGCAGCTGCTGCTGCTGCTGCACATGCCTCTTGATATTGCTCCTGATGCGGCTCTGAGGCGGCACCACTCCCTGCTGCGCCTTGCCTCGTGTTTAGCTGCATCTCCGCATAACCTTCCTCCTCTGCGTCCATGCTACTTCCCAAGCCATGCCCTGTTTGCATTGCTGCAGCAGGGTTGAGGTGCCCATCAGTCCCAGTCTCCAATCTGGCCATGCGCCCTAGGAAATTTGAGAGGTCAGAGAGTCCTGGGGGTGGCTGTGCCCCCCCAAACACAACCTCCTTGCAGTACCGAAGGTAGGAGGCCAGCTCTGGTCCACGCAACCGGCATGCCTGCAGAGATCAACCGGAGAGGGCAGCGGTGAACGATGGACTGTAAGCAAGCATTGATTTGTTGTCGCGAGTGCTGGAGTGCCAAGGTTGAGGGTAGCCAGAACCAGTTGGCAGTAAATGTGTGGTCTGATCATGGTACTGCTCCTGCAAAGTGAACAGGTTCTAGGCAAGCGAATCCTTGACATTTCTTGTCACGTGGCATAGGGGGCCTGGAGAATCGCTGGTAACTAATGAACTGCCAGGACACACTGTTTGTGCATGCACCAATGCTCGCAAGTACTTGTTCCAGGTTGCTCACAACCTGTGCTCCTGTACAGATTGTAAGCACAATAACGTACCAACAGACAGAACACTCATCAGCAAACGCCTGAGCAAAGGGTAATAAAGTTGAATTATCTGCTGTCGAAACCATCTCCATGCATGTCCTGCAACCATCATGCAAGTTATATACCCAAGACCTGTGAATAACGCACGCATTTCTAGTTTCAATCCATGGTTTCTTTCATTCATAACAAATTCCGACCAGCTGCAATGGCACACTCCAACCTGCAAATCTGGGTATGCTTTCCGATCAGGAGACATTGCTACACAGTCTAAACAATCAACAACAAGTTGCATGACTGCACCTCATCAACAGAGGCAGGGTAGCTGTGCGGCCGGGTGTGCTCCTGCATGCGCGCATGAGCCCACTCCCGCCAGCCGCTGGCATGGATGGATCCCAAGCGGGCGGCAACTTCCTCCTCAATAGCCTGCTGCGCTTTGATGGCCTTTGCCGCAGCATCTGTGCCCAAGTGCTGCTGCTGCTGCTGAACTGCTTTCAGCATCATGGCAGCCCGCGAAGGCGGCAGGGCTGCCTCCACACCGGCCTGCTGCCATGCAGCCACACCCTGCTCATGTGCTCGTACCCCCCGGCTTTGATCTGCGCCATGGCCTTCAGCAGCTGCTGCCTCTTGATCTGACTCAGCAGGCCTATCAGCTGCCCCCAGTGAATACGCAAGGGAGGAAGCGTTCGGAGGAGCAGGGGCAGGTGGGGGGGGCAATTCTGGAAAATGTGGCGCATTCAGCTCGCTGCCGTCCAGACCATAGCACAAGCAAGCGGCAGTGGCTGCCACAGACATGATGAGGCAGTAGGGGTGGTGGCTGCTGCTCATAGATGAGGGGGACATGAGAGGCGAATCCTGCAGAAGCAGGTCATGCAGCTCCTTGCCGACGAGGAAGACCTCCTGCATGGCATGTGTGTGTGAGAGTGTGTGTGTGAGAGAGAGAGAGAGAGAGAGGGGGGGGGGAGCGGGAAAGGAGATCTGAGTGGTGGGGGAAGGGAATGGTAGAAAGAGTCATCCCTCAACTACGAGTGAGAGGCATCTTGCTGCCTGATGACCCGTCATGAAAGGACAAAAGAGGTTCCGATAGATGGACGCGTCCTGCCAGGCTGCCTGTGCTGAAGGTTGCCATTCTGCTGGTTAACAAAGAAAGCTTGTTCTTGAGCTGCGCTGGATCTCTTTTGGATGTACACAATGCATGCCAAGATCCACGTGGATGAGGAACCTATATACCTGCGACATTTTATGTACAAGATCTGTGCTGATCTACAGTGCACAAAACCTGCACAGTCCCTCAAAACCTCCAGATGTAACACAGCGACACCTTAGCCTCCTAGCATCTGAGGCAACACCTTGAGTTAAGAGATTATAATCAGCTGGAAGATGAAGCAGAAGCAGCCCATATTCGTCCCCAGCATCGCAACTTCCCACGCACACATGTCGGCATACACCTCCGCTCACCTCAGGAAGCGCGAGCTCGCAGCAGGCTTTGTACAGCAGCAAGGGCCCATTGACATTGGGGAGCTGCAGCCCCAGCATGCTGGACAGCTCCACTGCTGACACCAGCAGGCTGGTGGCAGGCCCTGCACCGGGGGGCTGAAGGAGGGCGTGCAGGGGTGCTGCAACCAAGGGGTCCAAGGCCTGCAGCAGGTGCTGGCACCTGAGGAAGCCAGGGGCAGACAAGCAGTGTGGTGTGGACTGTCAGTGCAGGGCAGGGGTGAGTCTTTATCAGCATATGAGCAAGCATGCATTTCCAGGTGTTGACATTTGTGGCACTTAGTTGCTTTTGCGAACATGTGCACTGGTCCTTGTCCAAATCCGTGCACAATCCCAAATGCGCAGGCCCCCGTGTTCATACCCAACCTAGCTTGCGCCTTCGGAATCCCACCTTTGACTGGCATCCAGGAAGGGAAGCTGCCCATCCAGTGCCCATCGCAGGATGTCGAAAGGGGTAATGGGCTGCCTCAAGATGATGCAAGCAAGGATGCAGATGGACAGCGTTGTCTGGAGGCTGATTTCCTGTCAAAAATAAGCACAGCAGCAAGCATCACATGAGCATCAAAACAGCAGGATACGAGGCCAGCGCCAAAACATTTTACATGACTGGAAAAGAGGCCATCACCCTTATCATTCACATGCATAACTCGAACATCTATTTGAACCTGAGGGACTGAGGATGTCCAAAACAAAGGCAAATTGAAAGGGTGTCACAGAGCATCACTGCTCATGGGTAAAATACACGCCACAAAACAAGGCACAAACAAAATGGAAGGACTGTGATGCACATCAGGCATGACAGGACAAAAGCAGTGCTGTTCCAAATCAGGGTTGTGCAGTGCACATGCCTGGCTTAGAAGGTTCTGCAGCAGTCCCCGCATCCAAGCCAGCAGGCACAAACACACGCCTTCACAGTTAACCAATGCAACCCCAGACATCTGATCATGGCATTTGATGCTGGTCTTACCGTGGAGAATGCTTGCACGACAGGGAAAACCTGGGTCACGAAGGAGATTAGCTTATTGTCGAGCTGCTCGGGGTCCAGCCTTCGGCGAACCTTGGGTGTAAAAGCAGGACACCAACAGTTTCTGTCTGTTGGTACTGGTTGTTGTACTCAAGCCAGGATCCGGTACTAACAGAAAGGCATGCATGCAAGGTTAAATTTGGTGACCTTCAGAAGTCCAAGCAAAGCAGTCCAAGCAATGCAGCATCATTGTCAAACTTTGCTAGCCGATAGAAGCCTTGGCAGGACCTAACAGGCTCAGGTCCACTGTTTGCCAGATGGCCACCCACCCCGCCAATGCTAAATTGCCTATGGAAGTCAAAGCTCATCAGACAGACAACGTCCCCTCCACCTGCACATCTTGCAATTGGCAACAACATTGTGCATGCCTTTCCCTCCAGCACCCCCACTCAGCAGGCCCATCATGTCCATACTGTTGGCTCACTAGTGAACAGTCTACCCATTCCTGCAGCCAGTAAGTTTGGCACCCCAACTTGATCTATGACCAACCTTCTCGCGGCTTGCTCTTTGGTGCACGGAGACACCAGGCTGCCTCCTTCCGCTGATAGAAAACTGCGTCCGCTCATGCTGGGCAGCATCCTCATCCTCTGCAGGATCTGACTCTTCAAGATCTTGGTCAATATCGACCTCACTGTGGGCAAGGGTTGTTGCGTGTGGTAGCCTTTTACAACCAGAGTCTTGCCTCAGAACAACATTTGTATATTTGGAGCATCTCACCAGGGCAATACAAGCCTTATGCAGACAGGAAAATAAAGAAGCACAAAAACTCAGCTATGCTTGGGCCCCATCCCTGCACACTCAACCTGGTTTGCTTTGCCGCTTACCACTAGAAGCATAACCCCTGTTTTCCAGCAAGCAAAAGTGTGAAAGAATGCATTCCTTCTCGCAAGCTGTCAATTAAGCATACTTTGTTTTCTAATGTCGAATTCTAGTCAGGTTGGCTCCTTTTCAACGAGACTTGAAAGGGCAGCAAGAGGCTTGAAAGGGCAGCAACGCCAGTTTAAATCCACAAACTGATCAAGGAAAGGATCTGGTCAGTGGCTGATACGGCTGAGTGGCTGATACGGCTGAACCCACAAGTGCACACTTGCTCAGGCATTCACGAACCTCTGGAGGAGCTCAAAGTCCAGGCAACGCAAGTGGGGAACAAGTGAGAGCCAGATGTGACGAATGAGGGGACGGATCTCCGGAATGACTTTTATGTTCAGGACCAGCGCATCTGCCTGAGCCTGCACAGGCGGCAGCAGCAGCAGCAGTACAAGAATATTTGGCTAGAAATGATAATTATACTTGGATTGAGCAGCTTGATGCTCCCAATTCAGACAAGTGGGGGAAGCGTTGCAGGCGACACTGAAAAGTTGGCGGAGCCAGTCCTTCCTGACACAAAGGTGACATTTATATGCAGTGCCTGGGGACCTGCCTGCTGCAGAACATGCCTTGTTAATGCGTGCACGCATTAATGATTGCACGCCATGCAAGCTGCTCCTGCCATTCATTGCTTACTTGCTCCCCTTAGACAATCATAAGCAGACCATAAATCAGAGGCTCCCTCACCCACACACCAGGGCAGGGGTGCAGGTGTGTTGCTCCTCATTGCATCAGCAAACTTCTGTACTCTTACTTCGCATCTCGCGGTGCACATCACACCATCATTAGAACATAGAGCAAACATCCCATCGCAAATGAAATTATGCAAATCCGTTGGCTCATCAGCAAGCTGGAATGGTCTGCAGGTGGACTGTGAAGTCCCTGAAATGGGCACCCAGAGACCCCGGACCCATCCAGGGCATCCACAAATATATGCTGATGAAGTTTGTGTCAGCTGGAACCGTTCTGGGGGCCTTAGGTGGCCGGGCTGGGAAAGTCAAACCCAAAACTTGGTGGAATCTTTGCTCCCACACCTTGCCCACAGCACACACCCCAGGTCAACAAAACTTGGCAGCCTTGGTAACATATTTTTCTGGGCAAACATGTCGAGTTTCAGGGCGGAGGGCAGGCTGGGTGGCTCAGGCCAAGAACTGCCTGCAAAACTCGTTGCAAGCGTCTCTACAGCACCAGCCACTGCCTCCCACGGCCCCCTGACACTGCAGGGCTGCCAAGAACTGTTGTTTGGGAGGCTGGCCAAATTTTGGCAAATATAGAGTTTCAGGGCCAGGGATGTGCTGGATGGGCCTGCGGGGCAGGTGCAAACTCTACCGGGAAACTGGCAGACCTCAAGCCCCATGAATGGGGCTTCGCCCTAAACAAGAAATAAGCCTGAATGGGCAGCAGCAGCAACACAAGTATTTTGAATGAGACCACATAAGTGTACTTTGTGCTCCTCATGTATCAAGAAAAGAAGTATGTTATTATACAAAGCATGGTTTGTAGAGGGATGAGCGCACGAGCACATAAGAAGAAGTTTGCCCAGGATCAAGGCATGGAGAGCCTGAAGTTGGTGCCAAAGGGGCTTCCAATCTTGATTCCTTAAAAATCAAGCACCCAAAAAGTTTGCATCCAGCAGACATAAAAGTAATGCATGACTCTGAAGGAAATCAAGCACATCCTTTTGCGTTCTTGGGGGTTTCAATAATGCCTGCAATGCCTTCCTGCCTCCATTCCTGCCCTAAAGTTATTATTGCTGAAAGCTCGCACACATGGTTTGTATGGTCACAGTGAGAATACAGTAATAGGGGATATGTCAATGTTGGAACGGTACAGAGGAGGCTAATATGGCCCCCTTGAAGGATGACATGGTAATAATGAGGATACATGCGCAATTGACATGCAGATGGTATCACCCACCAGCTGGTGACCCCTGTGTGCTCCATTACCTGGTGATGCACTGACACAAGCAAGCAGCAGGATGGGTTGTGTTCTTTATTTGGTTCCCTTTTTTGCTTCAATTATATGAATGCAGCTGGATTAAAAGTTGTTCAGATATATCGTCTGCTTTGGCTTTTTCATGTTGGTTGGATTTGAATGTGCTGTAATTGCTAATCCCAAGTGCTCCGGGCCTGTACCCTCATGAACACCACACCTGCAGCACGTGCTGTAGGCACTGCAGGTACGCCCTGCCTTGTGCCTTCACCCTGCTTTTGGCCTCATGGGGCTCCATCCCTTTGTCCAGTACAAGGGACCGGGGCACAGCCTTAGAGGACCCTGCATGTGACATGCGGGACACAAAAATTGAAAGCCCTGTGCGCAACATAAGGGTGAATGCGTGCTGAGGAATAGCGCCTGTGTCCTTCACCGGAAAAACCAGAAGCTGCACACAAGAGCAAAGGCTTTAATCCTTTGAGGAATTCGGCGCTAAAAGAGCACAGCATGGCAGTCCAAGATGTGGCATGACACGCAAGGATGTGCTGAAGGAGCGCAGCATGGCAGTCCAACATGTGGCATGACACGCAAGGATGTGGCAAGATGTGGCATGACAACGCAAGGATGTGGCAAGATGTGGCATGACAACGCAAGAATGTGGCAAGATGTCATGACACGCAAGGAGATTCTACTGAAGAAGCCAGGCTTTTGGAAACACCTGCTGGAATGGCTAGCTCAGCACACCAGCCTTGTGTATTGATAGGCGAGTGCAGCACAACAGCAGTTCGTACACTGCCCATGACTTGCAAGGCAGAACATAGGCTTTATTTTGCAAATTACTCCCTTTTCCGGCCAACATTAACATAAACATGTTTTGGGGCTGAAAAGCTGCCTGTCATGAAGGTGGGAGCCAAAAACGCATGTTTGTAGCACTGTCATTTTTAGCACATGGTGTGCATGTATGTGCGTGCGTGCGTGCGTGCGTGCGTGTATGTATGTATGTATGTATGTATGTGTGAGTGAGTGTGCGCGTGTGTGCGTTCTCATGCAAACTGGTAATAAAATCTATGGCATGAGCTCCTCATTAGCAAGCACATGAGCTTAGGGTTGTAGAGAACATTTCATTGGCCATAAAGCTTCAGTTCAGCAGAAAACAGAGGCATTACATAGCAGTTTGCTCCAAACTTTATTGCAACCTCCAAGACACATTCGTTACATTAATTCTCATGCTGTAATCACCTGCAGCCCTGCGTTTAGAAATGCCCGCTCCCCCCACTTCCTCATATTCTGCTTCTTCAACTTGAGCCTGCGATCATGATTGAGAAAATGAGAATTAGAAAATGAGAACGGGAAAAAAATATGATCACTCTAAAGTTAAGCTTGTGCAGCGGGAAAAACTGAGCGATAAAGGCTTGCTGGCATGTAGGCAGGCTGGCAGCAAAACCATGCAATTCAGCATTTGCGCATGCATGTGATTATTTACATGTAGCTTATTGTCTTTTCTTTCAACTGCGTGTGTAAGTGCGTTGTCATGAAATCTGTGCAGTCGTCCCAAATGCAGGTGAACTATTTATTCATTACATAAGAAGCGTCGTAACCTTTTATGCAAAAAACTATGTTTTGGGGTCCAGGCCATCTATGCATATGTATGCGCATGCTTTCTATGCAGACCATGAGTAGCAAAAACACACGGTTATATGTTTTCATACAGGCACTCGCACTATTATTCACCCCAAATCATAATTGCACTCAAGGATTAACTCACCAGGCACTGCGTGCCGCAGTCTTCACACACAAGAACACCATTTTCCACAGTAAGGTTGGAACCAAAGCACGCTAAGCACACTTGTGCCATGTTGTGACGCCGACCCTGCAACGCATTTAAAATGTCACATCCAGCAGGTGTGAGTTCATTTTCCTGGTTCAGTCCAATACCGTGCCATTCAAGCAAGCGAAGCTCAATGCTCAGAATTGCATGGCCAACAGACGAACGTAGCAATCGCATGCGTCTGATACAAATCAAGGGAGAGGCAGAGGGCATGCCAATGAAGCACGATTCTGAATCTGCTCTTGCGGCTACCATTGCTGATAAGTAACAATAGAACCTGTCCCTCTAGACATCATCGTGTGCAGCGCAGTGCAGCCATACACCCTATCACTCCTGGGAGAAGGGGCTCCAAACAGAAGGCGGAGGCCATTTGTACCTCTCAAATGAATTTGTAGCAGGCACTTTTGACTCTGGTGCTGGTGGGGCTCAGGAGAGGGGAAGCCACACCCGTCATGATCAAAAGCCAACGTGCTTCAATCTGTGCACAAAATGCGTCAGGCATCATGCAAACATGTCTGCATAAATGCATCTTCTTGTTGGCTACTCCGCATGCGTCAGTGCATACATGCATGCGTGCGTGCATATGCGTACGTGTGTGAGTGTGTGCATGTGTGTATGCATGTGTGTGTGCATGTGTTGTGTGTGAGCGTGTGCGTGTGCGTGTGCGCGTGTGTGTGTGTGTGTGTGTGTGTGCGCGTGCGCGTGCGCGTGCGTGTGTGCGTGTGCGTGTGTGTGTGTGTGTGTGTGTGTGTGTGTGTGTGTGTGTGTGTGTGTGTGTGTGTGTGTGCGTGTGCGTGTGTGTGTGCGAGTGCGTGTGTGTGTGTGTGTGTGCGTGTGTGTGTGTGTGTGTGTGTGTGTGTGTGTGTGTGTGTGTGTGTGTGTGTGTGAAAGTGTGTGAAAGTGTATGTGTGTGAAAGTGTGTGAAAGTGTATGTGTGTGAGTGTATGTGTGTGTATGTGTATGTGTAAGTGTGTGTGTGTGTGTGTATGTGTGTGTGTATGTGTGTTTGTAGTGCGTACCTGTTGACTCCTGTTTTGACGATCAACGAGGATGAATCCTATATACCTCTTTTTCAAAAAGAATTATAAATTATACTTCTTGCAGCCATCTTCAAAACGCAATGTCATCTGACTTTGCAGCCATCTTCAAAACGCAATGTCATCTGACTTTGCAGCCATTTTTAAAACGCAATGTCATCTGACTCTGCCGGAGTGAGGTTGACGAGCCACGCAGTTTTTCAGAGCACAACAACCCTGTCAATGATAGTTTCCTGATCTCGCAGCTCTGGAGCAACTCCCTATCGCTCATGCTGAGGCGAGACTCCTGGACTTGGGTTCTGCAGAACACCAGCAAGTGATCTGCATAGGCATGGCAAGGAGCAGGCTCCCAAACGCAAAGGCTCCAAACGCAAAAACCTTCCCCAATTTCTTTTCGCGGCTCCCTTTCCTCCTCTCTTCTGCGTCTCTCTGTGAGGGGACCCTGGTTTTGCATGAGCAAGCTTTTCGTACTACTAGAAGCTCCTTTGGGGATTGATGTAGATAGATTGTCATTTTCATTTTCTCAGACCCCAGTGTGCAGCAGAATAAACAGAATCTACGCAGAGAGAGTTTCATCTGCCAGATAGAAAGGGCTGTTGGGGATCTGGGAAATGAAAAGAAAAGAAAAAAGAAAAGAAACATTACATAGGCGTAAAATCAAGTAGTGTGAAGACACGAGGCCTGGACAACAGTTGGAAGCGGCACAGCGGCAGCATGCAAACCACTGCAATCTTATCAATGCAAAAGCTGTGACTCTCCACACCATACTTTTGGGTGTTCGTGGGACCTGCTATAGAGAACACACCCTCAACCAGTTTGAGCAACTAGGACTTGACCACCAACATGCCATGAAACTTGCTCGTTTACTGCATGCCCATTCTTTTGAATATGCCCACAAACTTGTTACAACTAGGCACGCTATTGAAAACAAAAACACTTCTCACAGCCAGGTTCTGGAGCCGGGTGCTTCCGGTGACCCTCCAGATCCCCATTAACTCTTTCTTTCAAGCTTTGTGGTGGAGGGGACTCACGGCTCTTCGGAGACAATGTGTCTCCTTTGCCTGAATTGATGTAGGGAGAGTTTTCTCTGCCTACATAGAAAGAAAAGAAAAGAAAAACTACGTACTGATGGGGATCTGGAGGGTTTGCCCCACCACCAACACAAACAGCAGCAGCAGGAGCCAAAGCAGCAGGAGCGACAGCAGCTGCAGCAAGAGGAGCCCCAGTCACTCCCACCAGGCGGAAGCGGATTAGCAAAGAGCCCAACCCTGTCCAGCACCAACACTGCCATCCCCCAGCAGCAGGAGCAGCAGTACCTGTACAAGAAATGCACAAAGGTGGCTTTAGAGGAGCCAAGAGGCACGGACAAACTGCAGACCAAGAGACCCGAGTCTGAGCACACAAGACTGTGCAGGCAATAAAAGCAACATGGGTCCCTTATAGGAGGTATGCAGGAGTGTATGGGGGAGTGTATGGGGGACCTCAAGGGTCGTTCGAGACCCGTGCCATGTCTGGGAGAGACTACTCAGGATGTTGACATGTGCACTCACCAGGCTGCATCAGCAGTTACCCTTCTTGAAGCAATGCAATGCATCTATGACAGTGGATGCTGAGAACTAAGTACAAAGCATAACATGGACACATTTGTCATGGCCTCTTGGTCCATTTTTCAGAGTGGTGCCGTTCTCAAACTTTCTGCGCTTCTTGTGAAAACACGAAAGTATATTTTCCTGACACTACAACCTTTTGGAGTTTTTGTGCATGAAAAGAAAAAGGAAAACTACGTAGGTAGAGGAAACTCTCCCTACATCAATTCAGGAAAAGGGGACACATTGGCTCAGAAGAGCCGTGAGTCCCCTCCACCACGAAGCTACAAAAAGAAGACCCTAATGGGGATCTGGAGGATTATTGGAAGCACCCGGCTCCATGACCTGGCTGCAAGAAGTATCCTTGTTTTCAATAGCACGCCTAGTGGTAACAAGCTTGTTGGCATACATGACAGAATGGGCATGAAGTTTGCGAGCAAGTTTATTGGCGCGTTGGTGGTCAAGTCCCAATTGTTTAAACTGGTTAAGGGTGTGCTCAGTGTAGCAGGTCCCACCAACACCCAAAAGGATGGTGTGGAGAGTCACAACTTTTGCACTAATGAGTTTGCAGAGGTCTGCATGCTGCCGCTGTGCCGCCTCCAACTGTTGTACAGGCCTCGTGTTTTCACAGTACTTGATTCCAATCAAGTGCACATGCCGCTGGTTTACATTCAGTTGGTGGGGTTGCCTCACGCGGTTGGCTGTTGTGGTCCTCAGTGTGGGTTTGTGTCTGCTGCGTAACGCATGATGGTGTGAGCAGGAGGTAGAAGGAGAAGAAGGAGTGGGTTTGACTTTATAGGGAGTAATCAGCATAGCATCAGGACGGCTGGAGGTGAGTCTAGATTTTTAAGAAAATTTTCTTGGAAAGAGGTAAGGGGGTATAATTATGTTTGATGCATGTGCAGGGATTTGAAGGTTATGCTGGGCCAACCTATCACCACTCCCAATGTCCATGTTAACCAAACCTGCTCCCCAGGGGCTTTTGCTAAGAGCTTTGATTATCATTCTTCCAGCAACATTGTGGCGTTCAGTCTTCATGCTGGAGATGAAATGATTTTGGCAGCCTGAAAGCATGTGGAGTGCGCTGTCTAATTGATGACAGCCTGGGAGAGGGCATAGTGGGTCAGTAGACCTTTTGAAACGAACCGTATGTTTTTGGTTATAGAGGGTGTCAGCATGACTTTGCATGCTTGTTTCGTGTAGAGTGACAGTGTGTGTGATTCTTACAGTTGACACTTCTGAAATCAGCTCAAGGCTTTCAGTTGACATTAACACAAGTTTGGTTTGGTTTGGTTACAGGCACCTTTTCGCTTCAGCTAAGTTGCCTTCGTAGGCATGTACAGCTATGTAACCCTATCCTACATACAAACACCAGTGGAAATTTTTTCCCTTGTTCTTGGCAAGGTTTTTTTTGTACACTTACATGCATGGGCTACACAAACATTCCTTAACATTTTATAATACAGTCTTTCACATGAGCAGCCTAGCAGTCGCACTTCTTGACTGATGGCTTAATTTGTAAAACCTTGTAAAACATTGTAACCCTATTCTATCCTATCCTATCCTTAAACAGAGAATGCTAAGCGCTTCCAAGCGATGTAATCTTACCTCACCTTATATATTTGGATAAACAAGTCATGAGTAGGTTGACATTTCGTGCCCTCTGCTTGGAGGCTGAAATCAAAAGAGAAATTACACAGGCAGAGGAAATCTCGCTACATCAATTGTGGAAAAGGAGACACACTGGACTGGAGGTTAAATCTTGTAAATGGCTGGGTGATTTAACTATGTGTGATCAGTGTTGATGTGCTGAAGTTCAAGACAAGAAGCATGCACTCTTCTATTGCAATTGAATTGAGGTGTTTTAAACCTTAAACACTTTTGCCCGGCTTCAAAACACTGACTTTGTTTTTTTCTTGGCAAGCTTTCATATCATGACTGATCCTGAGATTAATGCTTTCCTAAATTGAGACCTGAACGGATTTTAGAAGTCTGTCCGAGTCGGTTTCAATTTTGGATGCTGGTTGAGGTTGTTTCACCAGCAGCCGATCAGCCAGAGTCTCAGGCTGTAGGCCAATTCCTCGTAACCCTTTCTCCCATGGAGACTTCCTTTTCTTCCTCGGAGACTTCCATACACTTCCCCTTCCCCTGCCCCTTCATGTGTCTCCCAGCTGCTCCTGCCCCCCCTCTCGCTACGGCTGAGGCTGTGGCTGTTGGGTCCACCCCTTCTCGGCATGGGTTCAATCCTGGGGCCCGAGGTCGGACTGTACACGTGTATGATCTGTGAGGACCTCGGAAAAGTAATCCACAATTGGATTGAAAATTTGCGAGGAGTGCCCAAAATGATTTAAATTAAACGCAAGACTCCCAATATCAGAAGGGTAGCTTTTTCGGATGTACCATGCCTATTAGGGTGTGCCAAGAGGAAAAACACATAGCAGATCAAAAGAATGGAAACAAATGTGTGCTCACAGGCCACCATTTCCGACAAAGTCTCAACGAAGTCTGTTCAGCTTTGCTTTAAGTAGAACAATTTTTAAGGAGTGACACAGCATCATGCGTCACCTTCACCTCACATAACTGAGTTCAACAAAGCATGAAACGTCATGGCACCTCCTGCAGTCAATGCACCTATTCAGACAACAAAAAATCACTTTCAATGCACTGGTAAATGTTCATTGTATTGCGTGAACACTTAGCCACACAGACGTCACCTGCCGGAAAATTCCTGCTATTTACAAACCATGCAGCTATGGTCAAAGCGAACATGCTGTCATGGACTTGGTGCCTCTTCATAACCTTGAGTCACTGGCCCACGGGCCTATTTAACCCAGCCTTGTTGAGGCTTGGCCCGTAGGTTGTGGTATTGGTTGATCTTGTGCAAGCCACGCCCACTGTGAGAACGCTCCAAGCGCTGCAAACAAAGACAAGCACTTGCTTTCATGCATTTAGCGTACCGACGCCATCATGAGTTCTGCAGGAGCAACGACAGTTAAAAAAAGTCCTACATGGGGTGACAAGCCTGTGTCGTAATGAAAAGATGCCCTCACCTCAAGCTCTTTTGTTGGTCCGTGTACAATGGAGGTATCCATGGACAGCCCCGGCCTATCACGCAGAGCCTGGATGCCCATCATTGATGCCTGAGAGATATGGACATAACATGTATATGTTTGATATAAGTCTACATTTATAGATAGGTAGGTATGGACCAGGGTTGATCAGTTGGCTGGTTTGACAAAATAAGTTTGCCAACAGTTTGATAAAGTTTGAGGTTCGACGAACAGTTCAAACGCACGTTTGCCTGTAGGCGAGGGGCTGGGAAGGGGGCACCAACTGCCCCCCAACCACCCCTTCCCCCTTTCCCCCCACTTCCCCACTTCCCCCCATACTAATCAAAATAACGTTTGAATATAAGATTTCAGGACAGCTGGGTAGCTGATCGGGACAGCATTTTCCTTCGAACAGGAAAAAAAAGCCTCCATGTATGCGCCACTTCTTCGAGCCGACAGATTTGTGAAGAAACACAAGCACAGCCAAAATACCTGGGCGATCTAGTCTGCAGTGGGCATCATAGATTTGTTGGTGCGCAAGCAACATTGCATACATGCTTGCATACAAAGAAAGCAGTCGAATAAACACTGCCGTGTACCCAAAGCCATGGAGCTACCTTGACACGGTTGTAAGGAAAGTCCTCAAGGAGGCGATTCTTTGCAAACTCTGCTGTGTCCATGCCATATGCACGACCATAGTACTCTGCTAACTTTTTGCCTCCTCCGATAGGTCCTGCAAGAGTGGGCAAGGAGCGGTAAATGAGCAATGCCAGGAAGCAACACGGGCAGAAATGCCAGGAAAGATTGGTGATACTAGGGGTCTGCTCTCTCTTGAATTTGTAGCTTAACCTCATTCCCGGCATTCCCATAATTGTGTGGTTGCTACATGCTTCGCATTGAGGTTTTAAATGACACAAAGCTGGTTTTTTAGCTGCCTTCTTTTTTCAACGTGTTTTGCCCTTTAGTACACCATTCACCAACTTGAGCTAAGCCTGAACATCATGCATTTCTGGAGAAAACAATGCGTACAGATCCTTTTACTGACACGCCCTCAGAAAGGACATTTCAAGCTGACCGTGGCAGCAGGAGGGGCAGAGAGGATGCTTGCAGCAACTCACCATAGTAGTCTGTATAGACGACATCGCCTGTCGCCGGTCTTGGTATGTACTTCCACCTCCCCCCTACGAGCTTTGCATTTGGGCTTGAGAACACCACTCCCTTGCCAAGATCTTGGATACGCTGCAGGTCTTGGACGCCAAGGCAGTCATTGTCAGATTTCTGCAGGGGGGCACGGAAAGAGAGGGGAGACGGCATAAGAATGGGAGAGGAACATGGCAGCTCGCCCACAAATTTTTTGTATCTTATCTGAGGCAACATAATGACTTGAAGCATGCACATTATTAAGGTTGCAAATGAAGGTGGCAAAGTAGCCGTCTCTTATTGCGTAAAATACCCCTCCCCATATTTTCTCCTAAATCCAACAATGCCAATCATGATGATGCTATTAAAATCAATTTCAAAAAGATGGAAGAATCTGGCAATTCCTGATCACTGTTGCTCTCACATCACCTTTGTTAATGTTTTAAGAAAAGCCGAGAACCACTCACATTCTTAAGGATTCCAAGGGCATTCAAGACCCCTTGCAACATTTTATGCACAGTCAAAGGAGCTTGTTATGTCAAAAATTGCCATTTGCACCACTTCAGATGGTTCTGAGGAGCAAAGTGCCTGACACAGAGTACTTCAGTAATTCAATGACACGTAAACCATCATCCTTTCATTAAAGTCTTTCTATATGACCTTGGCCATTGAATACCAGAGACACTGACATCCGCCCAGATTAGGCACACATGTGGACCTATCAACTCGTGGAGTTCTAAGGTATTCAGGGGTTGGGCCCACAGTAGGCAAGATTCCTAGTCTGATCTAATTTGGAATGCCACCATTCACCACCAAGGATTTACACCGCAAATGAAAGGGTCCATCACTTAAGATCCCTAAAAAGCATACCTATGTTGGGTCGTAATCATCCCCCTAAAGCAAAGAGAGGAAAAGAGGGGTAGCCAGTAACAGGTATTCATATCTGCATGTCATGCTACCTTCCTCGTTGATTACGCTGCCAACAACTAAAAAACGCATGCTTAATTGTCCGGACCACTTGTTAGGTGGCTCTAGCTCCATACCACCAGCTTGAAATACAGTTGGCAGACAAAAATGCGTGAGGTTGTCGCACTCATCACGGCAAGCAAACCTGCCTTCTATGAACGTGACCTTACCGGCCCGTAAGGGTTGTCAGCTGCACTTGCGTAGGGTCCATTTGCAAACGGCTCCTTGCCATAAGCAGGGTCATGCTCCCATGCAGGTGCTTCACCGTTTTGGGTGAACACCTCGTCGCTCCTCTGGCTACCTGTCATGTTCCCCGTTGCACTGCAGCACTCGTGAAAGCAATGAGAAGGCAATGCAGTGTTGGTGACTGTTGAAAACCAAACTGGAGGTACAATGTGGTGGAGCAGGCTGGGCCAAGAGCAAGATCGTGCAGCAGCAGCAGCAGCAGCAGCACCTTCAGTAAGATCCACTGATCTTGCCCTTCCTTCTATTTTACAAGCCTAAATTTGGAGCCGCTGTATTTACAACCTACCTTGCTGCGCCTCAGCTTATAGTAGCCAGCACGCATGTGCACGCACTCAACTTCCCTCCCCATCATGACACGAACACACAGGCTCAAATGTACTTGTCAAGCAAACACACCTGTACCTCTGCCCCTCCTCCTGTTGGGGCATCCACCCCCTGCCTCCCATTCCATGTGGCTGTGTTGTCCGGAGCGAAGAGCGCTTTGGCAGCCCATAGTAGTTGTCATGGTAGTTTTTAAAGCTATTTGTTGTGTGAGCTGAGCCTGGGCGGTTAGTCCTGCCTCCAAATCCCCCCTGATGCTGCGCTGAAGAATATGGGGATTGCATGTTGGGGGACCATGTGGCGTAAGGAGAAGCATAGCTAGGGTCATGTGCATAGGGGCGAGCATCGCCAGCAGCAGCAGGGTGTGAGCTCCTGCCATTTGCTCTGGACGCTGACTGGGGGCATGCAGAACTAGGACTGGACCATGCTGCAGCTGGATAGCTCCTGTGAGTGCATGCGTGCATGTGTGTATGTGTGTATGAGCACGCGCACATGCATAGGAGCATACATGTGCTCATGCTATCTTCTCCATGGTCCTCTGGTACTAAAGACAGGAAAGCTATCATGCACGTTTCTAAGTTCCATGCATACAAAGCTGTTGGACCATCTCCTCACAAAAAAACTAATGGGGCAACCAATCATATTTTTATTCTGTTTTGTTTTATGAGGCCACATGGTGGCTGGGTGTCATGTAGCACAAACACTCGCTGAAGTTCACAGCGCCCTTGCCTCTGATGTGCCCTGTGAACCCTGTGTGTCACATGAGCCACTCAGTTTTCCTTTGTACTCAGATTCTGTTAGATGCTGATTCCTTCCTTGTCATCCTTGTTGTCACAAAAGCGCATACTGTGTAAGGTGCGCGGGTCGAGGCAAAGATCGCCCAGCGCTGCCTGGGCGCAATGCACTGGATGCACTGGAAGGCCGTGCCCTCTGAAATTGCTGCTGCTGCTGCTGCTGCTGCTGCTGTTGCTGCTGCATAAGCTGCTGCTCATAATCCCACAGGCGCTGATCTTGCTCCTGACGCACGCGCTGCTGCTCGCGTAACCTCGCCTCCTCGCGCTCCCTTTCCTGCATTTCCTGTGCCTGCTTCTGTTGTTGCTCCAAGGGACTCCGTGTGCTCTGTATGTACACATACAGTACAAAAATCCTTAGCCTGTTACTCTGGGCCTCATTTTCAGAAGCTTCTGCTCAACTCGCATGCATCAATCCTTTTATTTGCTTTGAGCGACGTCACACCCTGCAAAGAAATTGCGGGCAAGTATGCGCACTGTACGCTATACGTGGACATTACAAGGCTTTATGACCATCAGCACATGACGCAATGTAACACTTTATCCCACACCTTGCTTCTTTGTGCAGACAAACGAGGCGTGGTTTCCACAATATCATCTGAGGTCACCACAGGGCTTGAATCGTTGTAGGAATGCAGTGCTACGACAGGGCTCATGTCACCCTCATCACCTGCAGCCAGAGTGGGCCAAACCAAAGCACCTGTTGATACGGATTGCACTCCCTTGATCCTCCTTAACAGGTCAGATCTACCAATCTCCTGATCACACTATAAACTGCAATGGTTCGGCGAGTATAGCATGATTGTCAGATATTTAGCCAGCTCCTACCTGCTACACTGCGGCTTGTCAAGTGTACACTGGAGCCAAGTGTCTTGGTTGCGCTCAGGGGCTGTGTGACGCTGTGCAGGTGTTTTGGGGGGCTGTTCAAGGTCCAGCGTCCCCTCTCATCCTGCAATTTTGGATGGATAGTACGATCAATTGAGAAGGGCACATTGAAGAATGATAAATTGTTGTGCCATACTATGATAGCAACCTATTGAAGGTTTGAACATGGTATGCCAAACTTTGGTTTGAACAAAGTCCACGCACCACATTCCATCTTAACCTTAAACCAATTGGCCTTGCAGGCAACGGCTAGGCCTTCAGAATTTGGATTGATCAGCATAGGCCAGGTATGGTCTCTTTCTCTGCTTTGCTGCCTGGGTGCACAAGACAGCTTGTTGGCTCTGAAACACGCCGCAAAGACCACAATTCAATGCAATGCCATGCATACAGGCGTGGCATGTTGAAAATTAGAAACCAACCATAAAATGGGGGGCGCAAGGATCGCTCCTCCCTATGGCAGTGGCTGTTCTTGGCCGAGCAGAGGAGGGCCTGACTGTGAATTGCTTCAGGGGCTCCTCCCTGAAGAGCAGGGAAACAGTGAATTTAAATGAGATAGCCAGCATAGGCAGCAAGCTCACGAGCAAGGCTACAGATACTGAGCATCATACCGCACAAAGTACAGCAACCAACCTGGAAAAGAATTGCCCTCTGTCCCTCACTTTGTCATTCACAGATAAGCACACGCTACTGTGCTTGCGCGGGTCACTGCAAGGCAAAAAGCAAGGGCATGTCATCACGTTCTGGGCATACAACTTGCAAGCAAGCTTAATCAGGAAGCAGCATGGGGAGGTTAATTAGTGCATGTTTTGATTTTGCAAGAAGAGTGACACATCAAGTGGCCGCTGCGTTCCAGAGAGCATGCCCTTCAGCTGCAAACATGGCGCATAAACATGCAGGAGTCATTCCTATTTCCCATGCACACAGATGGGCTGGGCACAAGCATGCATCACAATTGTGCATTCCTCATCAGCCACTTACAACAACTCTGTACTTGCACTCATTTCCGCAAAAGGCTTTGAAATTGCTACAGAAAAATATAGTTTTGCTGCACCATTTTGCACTTGAATGTAAATGGAGCACGATATCGTCCCCCAACGAAGTATCGAAGTGTTCCCTTAGAATTGGCGTTGAGACACAAGGCTTTAATCTTGATTTGGAATGGCTGTTTAACAAGTAAATGTGAACGCTGGTGTGTATTCTTCAGAGGTTGATATAACTCGTTTCTGACAGCCTATTTGTGGGGAGGTCCTAGGAGAGAGGGCACCAGGGGAGGACAACATGACGAGCAATCTTGTTAACATGTGCACGGACCAGATGCGTGCGGTGAGTCCTGCACTTGCTTGCTCTTTGTTCTCACCTGTTCTGAGTGCATGACTGATCCTGCTTGCACAACTCCACAATTGCAGGTCCTGATGCCTGTGGGGACCCTTCCTGTTGAAGTGGTACATGAGAGGCTGATGGAAGCTCGGCGCTCTTACAAACTTAACCTGGGGTGAGCCTTTCTTCGCTCGGTTGACTGTGTCCATCTCTCTTGCCTGCCATGGGCAACTGGCTACATCTTCCACATATGATCTCAAAGCATTATTACTATGCTGTGTTGTGCTGCAGGTACGCTGGCCTCACGCAATTGCCAGCGGGATTCGTAGAAATGGTCAAGAAGTACAACCCACACATCACTGAGTTGGAGCTGTCCAGGTAGGACAAGCATTCTAGAGAAGGCCCAATCATGGAAAGCTAATGTTTCAACCCCACTCAAGTTGTGTATTTGTGAAACACATGCATGCGCATTAGCAATGCCATAAAGCCAGAACGGGCTTAAACGTGTCGCATACCATAAAAGCATGCTCATGAAACCATGCCATGAAACCAATGCTCACAAAGTCAATGCTCATCGTTCAACCTGCCGTCTCAAAATGGCCTCCTTGCTCACTTCATCTTCCTCAAAGTTATTTCAAACTTAGTGGTCATGCCCCTCTACTTGGCCACCTGGCTGCAGCAACAACATTACAGACCTGCCAGATGAGATCCAGGAGCTACGCTACCTCCGCATTCTGCGTCTCAAGTACAACCAGCTGAGGCGGCTCCCTGCTGTGGTGTGTGCTTGTTGCCATGTAACACAAGTCATGTGTCCGAGCAGGAAGGTCAATGCAGCCTGCGCAGCCGCCCTTCCTCTCCAGCATTCTTCAGCGTTTGCCTTCTATAAAAAGTGTTGTACGATTGCATCTTGTTTAGGAACCCAGGATATTGTTTGTGTCAAGAGCTCCCTTGGGGTACTTGCTTGTTGTGCCAATAAGAAGGTCTGCTTGCTGGAATAAGTGCCCATTGAACCCATTTTTACGACAATGTTCATGAAAGATCGGTTGAAACTGGTGGCATACAGACCATGACAGTGCCAAATATTGCTGGACGTGCTGGTGGCCAATATTTATGTTCAGGGCAGGACATTTGCGCGAGTCACAGATGAGCAGGATGAATTTTCTGCTTGCTCAAGGCACAGCATCACGCACACTCACATGCAAACGTCAACCTCCACAAAGAAGGCTGCAGCGCAATTCTATTTGGCATTTTATTTCCTGGCTGAAGCAAGCCTGTGCAAATACACTTGCTTCATGCTGCATCAGGTTTCAAGATTGCCCCAGCTCATGGTGCTGGAGCTATCAGGAAACCAGCTCACACGTGTAGACGACTTCATCGAAGGCATGACCATGCTCAAGGAGCTGGATCTCAGCGGCAACCTGCTGAACCATGTTTCTGATGCCATTGGCACCTTACCAAACTTAGAGGTAGGTTTGCACGCATGTGCGCACAAGGCAATGCTAAGCCATTATGGAAACGTGGAGGTTTGATCAGATTGTCTCAGAGGACATGTTGTCTGTGCCAACACACAGCAGAATTGTCTGCATGCATTAGAACACATTTCTCATAGTTGCCCATCAATAAGTTTATTAAGCGTTTGTGCAAGAAGAGGACATGCAAGAAGAGGACATGCTTGAAAATTATGACTGGTGCTTTTGGCTCTATATATTTTTCACGCATCGTTGTTAAGAGCCCCTGCTATGTCCTCCACTTATGGCCTCTTGGACGTGAAAAAGACGATTGGAACACTTTGACTATATTCCACTTACAGGGACAGCCACTAAATATCTGTCCGTTTCAGCATATTCCTCAAACATCTGCGCCACTACGCATCCATGCTCAGATCCTGCAACTTGAGAACAATCGTCTGGACGTCTTGCCTGAGACCCTGGGTGACCTGCCTTCGCTAATCAAGCTGGACATCTCTACCAACAGCCTGCGCTTCTTGCCATCATCAATAGTGAGTATCCCAGGATGGTGCTGGCAGCTTTCTGTTCACCGTTGATACCGGAATTTTGTGCGGTGACTTCCATTCAATGTAAAAAAGTTACCTGCAGTCAAACTGCCTTCTTGAAAAGCAAATCAGCATGCTTGAAGAAGCAGGGATGCAATAGTGGCAATTACATAATGTCCCTGCACGCTTAGAATTGGTTTGTTACCAGCTCGTACACTTTGAGCCATGCAGCTGTGGACCTGTAGGTCACGACAACCTTTTCACTGAGCCTTCTTGCAAAGTTGTCCTCCATGCCACCTACAACCCTTGTCTTTTGCATGAGCAAAGCATGTGGTGCACTTCTGCATGCACGATGCTGTGCGGACTACAAGCAAGCTCAATAAGGTGAAGCACCTGGAATACTCAGTTGACCTCCTAGCCAATGTTTACAAGCCACGCAGGTAACAAAGTGTTTTAGATACCTGGTACCTTGGCTGCGGCGGACCTTGGCTCTATAATAGATAGTATTATGGGTCTTTGTGCTTGGAAAGATGTTATTCCCAGATACTTGAAATTTTATGAAAGCCCTCTGTGACATCACAAGCACCATAGCAAATGAGATGCTTGATTCCATTTGCACCTCGTGTGCTTGTAATCTTATTATAGTCTTACTTATTACATTATAGTCTTATACCTAGGTAGACATGCTTTTAAACACAATTGAATCAAAAATGCAAGGGCAGCCTGGCTGTAACCCTGGATGCGAAGGGAACGGCTAAGCTCAGCAAGGCTGAAAGAGCAGCATTCAAACCATCAGTCAAAAAAGCCACTTGTGCGCATTGCTCGAAACACCCTTCCCTCCCCTCCTACACGCCTGACTTCCCCTGACACTCAAACAATGCACAGATGCGTGGTCTATGCAGCTTTTTTTATTGTCTGTTAAAACACAGCCTCAGTAGTGGTGCTCTCCAAGGGAAGCGCCTTGCATAAAACTAGGACAAACTTAGGCCTAGGAATGGGGTAAGAGGCACCACTTCTAGGATGAGAAAACACCTGTAATTATCATTATGTAAAACATACTTGGTTATGAAGCAGGAATGTAATGCAAGCATTCAATAAGTACAAGACAAGCTGCAACGAGCAGGTGCGGCTTGTCAGAAAAGTAATCAACTGATGTAAATTACTACTTGGTGTGCTGGAAATTGACTCACCTGCAGGGTAACCTCAAAAAGGTGCAGCGCCTGGACTGCTCAAACAACCTCCTGGCCCGCATCCCCCCCTCCATGGGACACCTGAAGTTTTTGAAGGAGTTTGGGCTGCGCTACAACAGCCTGGACGATCGGTATGTTTGGGTTGCTATGGTGATCTGCAAAGTATGAGGGCATGGCTGGCACCCTTGCAATTGGGCAGGCTGGGTGTTATGTGCTTGTAGATGGAAACAGTGTGGACGTTTTCTTACCTGGGGACTTACCTTCTGGTGTCTGCTTCTACCGTTGTTGATGATATGGGGCCCGATGTTATGTTCAACTCTTTATCTGGTCATGTGCAAACAGGGATGTATGGCATTTTGCAAGGTTGTCTTTTAAGCATGCAACGTTGCTTACACAAGCAAATACTAAATGGAACAATGCAGGTACAAGGCACAAGTGGACAAGGGTCTATCAAGGCTGCTGCAGTTCTTGCGCGAAGAGGAGGAGAGGGAGAGGTTGGAGGAGATTGAGCGGCTGAAGCCAATTGGTACTCCAGTGGGGTCATACTTGGAATACAGGTGAGCTTTACCCCTTCAACTTATTATGCGACTTCCCTGATACATTTGCATGGTGCAACTGATTTCAAGAGCAGGAAAATATCATTGGAAGGTATGAACGCACGTTCTGGGAGGTGACATCCTCCTCCTTTAGGCTTTTGATTACTTACACAGGCATGACAAAAACTCACATTTTATTGTAACGAATGCTTCTTTTCTTTTTCTTTTTGGAATTTCACCCGCAGATGCAAGGTCGAGGTTGGCCATGTGCACAAGACAGAGCATGGCGACATAATGCTTGACAATCGCTGCTGGATCAGAAGTGGACACACGCTCACACAAGTAAGCTGCATGACAAGCGTTGCTGAATAAGTGCTGGATCAGGAGAGGACATGCACTCACATAAAGGAGCTGCAGGGATCAGTAGGGATTCCGGATCAGGAATGGGCATACGCTCCTGCAAGTAAGCTGCAGGGGGAGTGGTCCGAGCGCGCTGTGGCAGGGCCAAGGTGCAGGCATTGCTTACTTCATCATGTTGTGAGGAATGAGCTGTGTTTTGCAGTAGAGGACCTTTGTGAGGTTGTGTTTCGCAGTGGAGGACCATGGTGGGCAGTTTTGCAGTACATACCACGGTAACGTTGCATTTTGCTGTGGAGGACCATGGGGTAAAGTTGCCCTTGCTCAAGAGGGCCATGGTGAAGTGTGCTTTTGCAATGAAAGGGAGTCCATGGGCTCCCATGTTAGAGTGCAACTGTGCTCAGCTTTGTCCAGGCATGCCTGTAATTTGTCATGGATGTCCAGATCCATTTGGTTTGCGGCACGCCTGAGTTGAGCAGCTCTCACCGCATCCTGGGCAGTACTCCGAAGTACTTTTTTGCAATTCTTCATCAGTTTTGCGTTTTGTGTGTTGCAAAGGTGTGTTTGGTTGTCACTTTGCCACCTCTACTTCTACTGCACTTTTGTCAGGTTCCCAGTCTTGTAAGCAAACAGAGCCTCCAGGGTTGCGTGCTCCCATCATTTAGGTTTGGACATTGACCGAGGGACCTCCCAGCCTCAGTCTTGAGGTCTATATCATCCTCCTGTTCATGCATGTGTGTGTGTGTGCTTGTGTGTGTGTGTGCGCGCGTGCTCGTTGGCCATTCACTCCCTCTTTTGGTACAATGTGCTTGTTTTGCAGGTTGACAACATGCTCATCATTTTTGGCGGCCAGGTTGCCAAGGATGGAACCACCTCCAATGACCTGTTCTGGATGACCCTGGACCGCATGGAGTGGCACCTGCACCCCACAAAGGGTGACAAGCCACAGCCCAGGTAAAGCGCGCAATGTGGCACTTGCACCCCACAACAAGCTGCTTGTTACAAGCAACAAGCCGCAACCCAGATGAGGCGTATAAGGCAAAGCTGGAATGAGGTGAGGCACGTGGGACTGTATGGAGTGGCACCAGCACCCCAGCACACGATTGGCGACAACAGCCACAGCCCAGGTACGGCGCCTGCAGTGCACCTGCAACCCGCAAAGGGCAAGTTGCAGCACAGGTGAGGCACGCTGGACTGCATTGAGTGAGGCCAGGCACGCTGGAGTGAGATAGAGCACGTGGGGCTGCATGGAGAGGCGCCTGCACCTCACAAAGGGCGACATGCCTGAGCCCAGGTAGGGTGCACGTGAGCCTCTGAGGAGGTGCAGGGTTTTCTGTTCCTGTGCCTCAGGGTCTAATGCATGTTACCAGGGATGGGTCATACGTGAAAGCGCGTTTTAGCGTATCAAAAAAACTGACGTTTAAATGCGTATGCTTCAAATGTGAATGCCTAAATTGCTGTGAATTGCCGAAACATGTATTTTAACGTTTTGAAAAATTGATGTTTAAACGCGTACGGCTCTTCCCAATCCCACGTATGGCCCGTCCCTGCATGTTGCTTAAAACCAGTGCAGAGGGCTGCACACTGGACTGCATGTTCATGTTGAATCAACCTGATGATTTTGCACACCTCATGTGAAAGACTGATCTGTATGGGATCGATAGGAACGTGGGATTCCAATGAAGGCTGCTCGTTGGACTGCAATTGTTTTGGCCTGCTGGCCTACTTGGCCTGACATCCCAGAGCATGTCATGAGCCAAAGCAACCTGCGCACCTGCAGGTACAACCACTGCGCTTTATATGATCCGGAGAACAAGCGGCTTGTGGTGTTTGGAGGGCGCAACGCTGAGCGTAAGCGCCTTAACGACGTCCACTTTCTGGACATTGCTACCTTCACCTGGTGAGGGCCAACATCTTGCGGATTAGCAATTTGTAAACGTCCCCATGACAGTGAACATTTGGCACGTCAAAGCATACTTTGTTGTGCTGTGTGTGCATGAGTTTTTTAATGGATGTTTCCTTGCTACCACATTGGGATGTAGCGGACAAAGTGTGCGCAAGTAGTGCACTTCAACGTGCTCTTGCTCTTGTCTTAAAAGCCACTCCAGGGAGTCTGCAGCCTCTTCTTGGATGGCTCTTTCCATGTCCCCTGCAACCATCCCGTGATTGCACTTCAAGTAGGAAGTATAAAGCATCATCAAACTCCTGGTTTATGGCCCAGACAATGCAATGAACTAAACAGACAATCCATATTGCGCACAGCTCATGTGCTTGCAGTGATACTCCCTGCGTGGAAGATGCATTCAATTTATGTTGCTTGTGCTTGCGCACTGCCACAGGTACAAGCCAAGCTGCGAGGGCACCGCCCCCTCACCCCGTGAGCAGGCTGCCGTCACACTGTATGGCAGGAATAATATGGTGGTGTTTGGGGGATATGCCATGGGCGGGCGCACCAATGATCTGTATGTACTGGACTTGTCCTCATGGCAGTGGACTCAGCCAGCCACTCAAGGCACAGCCCCCTCGCCACGCCAGGTCTGTATTTGTAAAATCAAGGCTGTGGTAGGGGTGTGTGTATGTGCTTGCTATAATGGCTGTGCACTCAGCCAGCTCGGCCAGCATAAGGTACACTGCCGTTACCATGCTAGGTTGGTTTATGTCTCTGCTGTTTGAACAGAAGGTGCCTCACAATGATCGTGGCATCAGCCAGATTTGGCCCCAGTTCCCGTGTGCGGTGTGCTTATTTCCGTATTTCCATCTATTGGTAAAGCAATGTGCTCAAACTTTGTGGCAGCAAAAATGGTCTAAAGTCTTCACTCATAAAGTATTCCTTTTAGCCTGTACTCAGTGCTTCTTGTTTGTAGGGTTGGCTAATTCTATACATGCATCATGTGTTCTTCAGTTTCCCTGCCCAAAAGCATAAATATGCGGCACATCATATACGGACTTGGCCAATCTTATTTTTTAGCCCTGCTCCTGTATGTTGCTGAGGCTTACCCTCTTCCTTTGCTACTGCTCACTTCATGCAGGCTTCAGCCATAACAATAGGCCATGAAAACCTGCTGATCGTGCACGGTGGCCGCAACAACTTTGTGCTGGAAGACCTGCACATCCTGAACTTTGAGGTGAGTTCCTTCATTCCATTCAAATTTAATTGTTCAAAAAACCTCAGGTTTCCCTTCAGAAAAGATGAGACGACTCAGGACAAACTATTGACAGGTATTGATGGTGTGCAAGGCAAGTGCGTTGCTGAGTATCATGCTTTAAAGTGCTCCCCCATACCCTCAATAGACTGGCACTGTTGATGGGCATCTTCTTGGGTGAGCAAGAGCAAGACACAGAGGCAGGGAGTGGTTGCTAGCAATGTTTCACATGTGCTGCCAACAAGCGCCTTGCAGCATCTATTGGCTCAGCCTTGAGCCTCACCACACTCATGTCCGCCAAGGGATGCAAAGTGCAGGATTTGTGCTCTGATGCAATGCGCTCTGCTGCAAAGCCACTTGCACAAGATAAAGGCCAGCATACTGTAGGTACATAGGACACCCCTGATTTGTATCGATGGCAATGTGTCTACATTTCCTGCACTTGCAGAACAAGACATGGGCAGAAATCAGTGCTACCGGCAGGTTGCCGCCCCCTCGGCACTCCCACCTGATTTGCGTGTACAACAGCTCCATCTACCTGTACGGCGGCATGGATGGCTTGGGAGCCCAGAGCTTCTCCATGTGAGTTTTATTTACATATGCGCTACTTAGTATGCCTTTATACACATGTTTGTACATGTGTATGTATGTATGTGTGTGTATGTATGCGTACATGTAAATGTGTTTGGACGCAGTCTAGACTTATAGCATTGGCTGTCATCTTGCAGGTTTGGGAACATGGAAAGGCAGTCAAATCCATTTAATTTACCGGCTGTTTGACGAGCCTCGTGCATGGCCTGCCAGAACTGGGTGGACCCACGAACCGAGCCCTCAAGCCTCCCTCCTACCTTGCAGTCTACCTTACATTCGTTTTTGAATAATGTTCTTGCAGTCTCCCATGTGTTTAGTGCCTGAATGCGGTCTCAGCCAATGTAGCACCTAAACAACTTTGTTTGTATCCTGAATGTGCCACTTGTAAAGAGTGTGTGGAAGTCCTCGCACGTCTCACATTCCTCAGGTACTGCATGCGCATTCCCCCTGGGGAGAATTACGCTGTGCTGCGGCCGGAGTGGGTGGAGTGGGACAGTGAACTTCCCTACAACAAGTGTCGCACCGCCACTTTCTTCAACGGCAGCATCTCCATCTACCAGGTGCGTTTCACTCATACTTCACAATGCACATCTCACACTCGTTCATTAATCTTAATGGTTTTTCCTTAAACCCAAGCATATACAGCAGAGCCATCATCAACAATAGGAAGGCCATATTGGTCTTGCAAAGTGGTCCCGTAGTAAAAGCATACCGCAGGCCAGATTTCAAGCTGGGTGTGAGGTCCATGTTGCAAAATTGCTGAAGGGGTAACGGAGCTCAACTTCATTCAATGGAACCGTGAATTGTGCACTTTGCTTTGCAGAATGAACTCCATGTGACTATTTTGCAGGCAAGATGCCTATGTGTGTGGGCATGTTTGTGATGTGTGTGTGTGTGCATGCCTCACTGCTTTGTTTTAGCACCTGTATGCAGCTTGGCTCCAACACCCTGGGGCGCGTGAACGATGAGGATGCAGAAAAGGGCCTGGTGTACTGGGACGTGTTCAAGTCCGCGCGCTTGGACTTGCTGAAAGAAAGAAAGCTGTTGGAAGGTGCGCAGAGTGTCAGGGAGGAAAACACACGTTCTGGGTAGGCTATATGCTTTGACCTTACTTCGATACTAAAAAAATGATGGGTTCATCTCAAGGCTTTGACAAAATGACGGATTCGATTCATCTCCTGGCCATGACATGGGTTCATCTCAAGGCCATGGCATGCTGATAAGCACGTTCTTGTTGGCATATTGCACCATGGGACCTACAGATGTGTTGTCAACTTGAAGCATTGCCATTTGTTAATGCCAACCGCTTGTCTGTCCTTGTGCAATGCAACACTGACCCTTAGTGAAGGTGATACAATGCAAAGCACACTTTTTTGTTCAAGAAATGCAATGCACACCCTTTAGTGAAAGCACATAGCCTTTGATGAAGGTGACCAACTGCGCCAAGTTTAGGCACCTGCAAGGCCAAGCTCCTTATGGCTTGGAATATATAGTTAGACTGAATTTCCTGATTGGCACAACCGAACGTGTCGCAGAAAATAGGTGCTTTTAGGCCTGTAAAGCTCAAGGAGCCATTCAATGCCCGTGTTGAAAGATTCAAAATCTGCTGTACTCGATGAAGATGAACTCAAGCCCAAGAAAGGTCCAAACCTGCTGTGTGCGCCAGGCAGATGAGCTGAAGCCCAAGAAAGATCCAAAAATGCTTTGCACTCAATGCAGATGAGTTGAAGCCCAAGAACGCCAAGCGCATGCGCGTGCAGCATGCCCACAACATTGCCTCCAAGATGCCACGGAGCTTCAACATGCACACTCCAGCAGAGTCCAAGATCATGGCGTACGTGCAGGCAAGTGGGGGCAAGCGCGTTGCAATGCTCTCATTACAACATTTCAAGACAAAACTGTGGTGCTTTAATTCTAAGCTGTGGCAATGAGTTGCATCTCTGCCCACCTTGCTCTTGTGCATTGCACGCTTTCTTTGCAAACAAAATGTGTCTGTGTTCTTGATAATAGCAGGTTTGGGGGTAAGGAGTGTGTTGGGACATTTTGGTTGTGACGGAGTGCATTGGGGCAAAGTCATGCATGTACTGTACAAAGCAGTGACCTGCACCGACTTTTTGGTTATGCCTTTTCTCCAATTAATTGCAGGACTACCAGCGTATGTTTGAGGAGCTTTATCCCCACCGACGTCCCTTGTACCTCACGCCACGCAACGAGTGCAATGTGCCAAAGCTGGTGTGCACGACCATCAGGCCAACTCAGGTGCACAAAATTTCAGGCATAATTGGACAATAGATGACTGAGTATATTTCTAAGAAGAAGATATAAGAGCTTGAATCTGTGGTTGCATTCGTTGTGAAGTTCACGAGCTTTACTTCCAGCATTTCCGTCAATGCAGCCTTGTTAGTAATATTGTATAATAAAGGAGCATTAATCCATCCATATTGCTCAATGCCTATTGCGCATGTACTAATCAAGCTGCTCCTTTGAAGCCATTTCCCTCTCACCCCCTGGTGCGCAGCTCATGTACTCAGAACTGTATGACCTGGAGGGTTGTGCTGCCTTTGTGGCAGACTTTTTGGCTTTTGAGCCTTTAGAGGACCCCCTGCACCCTCCGGAGTTCCTGCCCTCCCCCACAAACACGCTGCTGTGGCAGGTGAGGAGTAGGCTGTGGCAGGTGGTGTAGGCTGTGTGGCAGGTGAGGAGTAGGCTGGCAGGTGGTGCAGGTGGTGTGGCAGGTGGGAGTAGGCTGTGGCAGGTGAGGAGTAGGCTGGCAGGTGGTGTAGGTGGTGTGGCAGGTGAGGAGTAGGCTGGCAGGTGGTGTAGGTGGTGTGGCAGGTCGGAGTAGGCTGTGGCAGGTGAGGAGTAGGCTGGCAGGTGGTGTAGGTGGTGTGGCAGGTGAGGGGTAGGCTGTGGCAGGTGAGGAGTAGGCTCTGCTTTTGCTTCAGTGTGAGCTGTGTCTAACCGCGTCAAGGCTCGCTTACTGATCTTACATGACATGAGATGGTTGGCATGCACAGCTGAGGGTGCACTCGAATTGGGGTTAGGGTGATTGACCCTTTTTAACTTGCTTTTTGCTGTTGTCTGCCCATAAGAAATTGATAGATGGTGTTGGCATGGCTGAATCACACATGAAAGCATACGTTCAGACGCCCCGGCTCAAAACCAAAGTGTCAAAACTTCTGCTTGCAGAGTGCCTTACTTTGCCTGTGCTCTTGACATGCTGCTATTGTGACGCTTGCATTCCATCCTTACACCCAAATTCTTCAAACTCGTTGGCAGGCAAGCAACACAGTGGTTTTGTCAGTCGTTTTGCGCACTTGCTGGCAGGTGATTGACAAGCTTGACGCATTGGCCATTGTTCCACCCATATTTGCAGGCAGGTGACACATTTAACATGTGAGTAACTTTTCCACTCATATTTGCAGGCAGGTGACACATTTGACATGTCAGTCATCCTGTGCTCGCTACTGCTGGGTGTGGGCTACAATGCCTACGTGGTTGTGGGCTACGCACCCCAGGTAAGTGCATTCCCAAAGTGAGACCAGCTGAAGTCTTTTCAATCCGTTGCAGGCGTCTGTCTGTAGTTGCAAGCCTCGTCTTGGTTGAGTTGATCTCATTTGAGGAGATCCTGGACCATGGCTTGCTTGTTCGACGGCTGCTGGATGCAGTCCAATACTTCGTGTGATGTGTGTTTTACAGGCATGTTCTTCACACAAGTACAGCTTGCAATGCTTTCTAGCTTTCATCCTTTCTAGCTTCATCCTTTCTAGCTTTCAAGCGTCTCTAAGTGCACTCACTGCAATGCTGCTCATTTGCTGATAAGCCTGTTGCCTGCATGAGCCCCAAGGGGGCTTGCACGAGCCACACAAGCGCAAACCATTGAAGTAAGGTGCATGCACTGAGGGAGGAAAGCATTGCCCCTGCCCTTCGTCATTGCAACGTCCGTGCAGAGGGTGACCTCCAACGAGCAGACACAGCAGCCCTGCCCAGCTGTTGAGAACAGGAAGCACATCGAGCTTGACAAGGTCCTGGCCCCACCAACCCCCGCACCTGCCACGTCCGCAGCGGCAGCAGCAGCGGCAGCGGCAGCAGCAGTGGCAGCAAAGCAGGATGCAGTCAAAGCGGCAGCTGGGGCAAAGAAGCAAGACAAGGACGAGAAGGTGGGGCGCGCAATTGGTGCCTAATAAATGGGTGTGCAATGGTGTCTTTTATGTAAAGCAAAGCAGGATGCAGTCAAAGCAGCAGCTGGGGCAAAGAAGCAAGGCAAGGAGACAAGGTGGGAGACACAATTAGGCGGTGTCTTGTGCACTCCACTCTTCATACATCATCATCATCATCATCATCATCATCATGCTTCATATGATGATTTGATGATTTGCCAAGTATGCTCCGAGCAATGCTGGATTGTGCAGGACACCTCTTTAAGTCCTGAAGTTATAGACAGTGCTAGACAGAAGTCGTGCACAGACCCTGACAGGAGGCCTCTATCCTCTAGCTGATAACGATAGACACAAAAGAAGCATGGCTTCAGCGTCATTATCGAGTGTGCCCGGTCTCAGCCTTACATTAATGGAAGTAAATGGGGCACATGCCCCCATGTCATCTTGAAATGAAGCTATGGATCTTCAATGGCTTCAGGAGCTGTGAGTGCCCTTCACCAGGAAGCGCGCAGGCAGGCAATGGAAAGGGAAGGGAAGGGAAAGAGAGGATTGGGACACATAGCTGTGCCTCTCTGTGAGGGCAGCTTTGGCTGGTGCATCACAGAAATGCCTGGCAGGTTTGAGTCCTGCCTGTGCCCCAGCTGCTGGAGACAAATGGCAGCCCCACAAACATGACATCGGCTGCATCATTGGTGCCACGTGTTAGTTGGCCTCAACGCAGTCCGCTGAAGAGAAGACCATTGCCGCCATGTGCCATGCCGCTGAAGAGAAGCTCATTGGTTCCATGTAATTGTTGCCATGCCTTATGTCGGTGACGAGAAGCATTGTAGCCATGTGTCAGTTAGCCTCAACGCGGTCCGATAAAGAGAAGACCAGTGTTGCCATGTGTCATTGTTGCCCCTTGTCTTGCTGCTGAAAAGGAGGTCATTTTTGCCATTTGCCATGAATGCCATTTTTTGTGCTGCTAAAGAGATCATTGTTGCCATTCGCCATAAATGCCATTTGTCGTGCTGCTATCAATGTTGCCGTGTGTCATATGGCCACAACGCAGTCTACTGAAGAGAAGAAGCCCAAGTACGTCGTGCGGCCCCCCAACGCCCTGAAGTCCAACTTCCTGGAATCCCTCCAAGCCAAGACTGCAGAGGAGGAGGCAGAGGCGGCTGCAAAGGTGGGTGTCTGCTTGTTTTAACAGGTCTGTCAAGCACAGTTGCAATTTGTGAGCACAGCCAAGTGAAAGTGCACATGCGTGCATCGCATCCAAGGTTGACTTCAACTTTCATCTCAATTGATGATCACAAATATTGACTGCAACATGTCCTGTAAGTTGGCATACCCTGCACAATTGTGTAAGCTTGACCCTTGACAGCGTGTATTATCCAAGTTCAGTGGATCTCCTTGGGCACCTCTACTAGATTGCAGAAGTGAGAAGGTTTCAATAAACCAGCACCAGGTGCAGCAATTAAGGAGGCTCATGCAAAGCTGCAGATTGGGAAAAAAGGACGCTACTTCCCCCCTGGGCACAATTTATGAGTGAAGCGCAGTGCAATTAGCCTACACAGGCGGAGGCATGAGGACCATGCATGCAGGCATGAGGACCATGCAACCTACACAAGCCGAGACATTAGGACCATGCATGCAGGCATGAAGAGCACCTTGATGCAAAATGGTGTGCTTGCCAAAGCCTTCACACTATGCTTTTTCAGGCGGCTGAAGAGGAGAAAGCTGTGGCTGCTGAGAATGGTGACAAGGGAACAGAGGCAAATCCTCCGCCCAAGCCATGCAAGAATGTGCACGCATGGGTGCTGGTCATGCCTGGCACGCGCAACGTGACAGAACCTATCTTCATTGAGACCACGACGGTGAGAGCCCTTCCTTGAAATTGGGGTTTTGAAATGGCTTGCACGTGCATGGCATTAATTCCAGTGCAACATTCCTATCTTAATCTCTGCACTAGGAGGATAATTGTGTTGTGCATAGGCAGATATGTGAGGATTGCAACAATTGCACATGCTGTGCTTCCCTTTTTTAGTTTCCTGAACCCTCCTTCCAGCTGCCCTCTTCCTTTTGAATTGGTTGCGCTTGTGCATTGATTTGCCCTTGCACACACCTAGATTGTTCCCGCCCTATCTTTCAGGGCCAGAAATATTCTTTGCAAGATTCACCGTATGAGGGCGTGGAGTATCTGTGGAACCACAAGGTGCGGCTCCCATTTCAGTTTCCTAGCTCATGGATCATGGGATCAAATTAATCCTGCACGAGTACAGCTTCTGCCGCAGCACTGACCTTGGATTATAGTTTGCAACTGCCACATTTTCCTGCCAACTTGATCAGCATCTACATGAACACAGCTGCTCCCGGTGATCCCCTTTTAATAACTTCGGTACAACCACAGGTAGCATGTGCAAATTTTGCACCGCTATTGAACCGTGCGTGCAATCACCCTTGCAAGAATTGTCCAAAGGCTTTATTGGTGCTCCTTTCATCTGTTAACCCTTGCCTGCTTGCTCAGTATGTGTTGGCACTGCGCCTGCTGCAGTCTTTGCAGAACTTTTGGATGGGCATGCAAACGGCAGCAAAGGCTCCCTCTGCTGCCTTTACTGCCTTTGCAGAACATCTGGTTTTTGTACAAAACTTCTGGGCTTTGTGCTCCCTTTGCTGCCTTTGCCGCCTTTACAGAACTTCTGGGTGTGCATGCAAATGGCACTACCCCACTCTGACTCCAGAGCTCATCCCAAGGACATTTCATTTGAACTTGGCAACCCTAGCAAATGGTGAGTTGCTGCTTTGCCTGTTGCAACCTACTCCGGCTGGTTTTTAAAGGACAAGGAGCATGCAGGCTGCTGTTGCCAAGCAAGCCAGAAAATGGATGGGTACCTACAAAACCTTTACGTTTTCCTTTTTTCAGTTGCTACTTTCCTGATGAAACCTAGGAGCGTGGAGCTTTTGGTGTTTTTGCATGGGGAAGTGTTCATATGGTGTGCCTGAGATGGCTTGGGATTGGAATTTGATATTTAATTGTTGGGATGAATGAGAGAGCAAGAGCAGCAACATCTGTTTCGGATGCCAGCAGCTTTGGGTGACACCCAAGCAAGCTTGCTTGTAAGTTAAGAAAAGTCTCCCTAGTGCAGGCAAAATTTCGGGTCGGCGCAGTCTTTTAATGCCTACAGCCTTCATGGATGCCGCGAGAGAGGGTGCAAGCGCGCAGTTAGTGTGCACACCAGCTACCAATGAAGAAGATGTAAATGTAAAAGGGCAAAAGAAGAAACACACATTTGCGCCTGACTGCAAGCCAATATGCGTCTCAAAGCGACCCATTTTGAAGCTCACTGTGAGCCAGTAAACACCTTTAGGAAGCCGCCGATGGACTGAGGGTGTGGGCATATCACCTGGCTACAATGCTGCACATGAGTGCTACACAGCGCCCCCTGTTGATTGAGGACCGTAGCTCATTCACTTTTGAAGTTGTTAACGCATGATGCATGTCGGGCTATGATGCCGCACATATGTGCACCGCAGGGAGCCGGTGTTTGAGGACCGCAGCTCCCGCATCGCTGGTGATCTCACCGCTGACGAGGCGGAGCTGCGCAGCCTTGAGTCACGTGGAGGGGGCACCCGCCAAGGGATGCGGGGCCAGAAGCCTGGCCACATCCACAAGCCCTCCATGATGTCCTCCAGTGGGACTGCAACACAGGCAAGGCGCAGTGTGTATGTGTGTGTGCATGGCTTTCTACATGCAAATTTCATCAAATAGTTGGAGATGTGTGTTCATGGGTTGTATTAGTGTGTTATCCTCCTGTACACACTTTCTTATTCAAGAACCTGGGATATGAGGTGTAAGCGTGCGTGCTTTTTGACGCGATGGACATGGAAATTGACATGCGCCCAGCTTTTCATGCCGCATCTGTGTAGTTGGTGAGCAGAAAAATCACTCTTTGGTAAGGGCTGCATTCCAATTTCATAAGGAGCACGATTTCATGCACACGGTTAGACGGTTTACTTAGCAACCAGGCAGCGTTGTTGTCTTGCCAAGCTGCCATTTGTCTCGGTAGGAGCAGCCATGCTGTCCAGGCAAGCAGTAGGAGCAAGGAAACGCTCTCAATGGGCGCCTCGAATTGCTTGTAAGCTAACACACCACACTCCTCAAAGTGGCTTCCCGGCACTGCAGTTGCACCAGGAGTGCATCAGCAATGCAGCCAGATCCTCAACCGCAGGCATCTGGCTGTGATCCATTTTAGATCACAGCAAGGATTGGACAAGTGTGGATGACCTGCTGATGTCGTGCTAAGGTTAGCGTCAATCACAAATCATGGAAATAGGAGCACATGCCATACGAGAGTGGGGCAACCATCGGCAACGCATCGCAACAGACCTAAGCTGTATTTTCACTCATCAGCATTTGGTTAAGGCCAAGGGGAATGCACGCACTTGTGTGGAAGTGTCTGTGTGGGCAGCAGACCAGGTTGGAGCCATCGACTGGCCAATTTGTTACCCTGAAACCTTGATTCAGCCATTAGCGTTGGATGGAGCTGCAAAGACAGCCTGAATGCTTGAACATGGCAAGGAAGGCACAGTCCTGACAGGAAGCTTTCAGGGTTGGCTGTACAAGCCAGAGCTTTGGGTGTGTGCTGACCTGCAGAGCCACGTACTCAATTTATGCTTTTTGCAACATTGCTCAATGAGCAATGCTCATTCACAATAGCGTGTGCGTGTGCGCGCGTGCGCGTGTGTGTGTTCATGTGTATATTGCGTGACGTACTCAGAAGTCAATCTTTTGCAACATCATGCTCTCTGCAACATTGTTCAAAACAGCCTGTGGTTGTTGTTTGCACAGGGCTTGACCCGCAACCCCAGCAAGGCAGGCACAGACGGCAACACGCCTCCCCGCACAGCTGAGAGCTACGCTGACAGCCAGGCAGTGGGCGAGGATGGGGAGGGCGGCGAGCAGGTGAGCTACAGTGGTCCTGTGTTTCATGGCAGGGTTTTGGTGGCGATCTTAACACCTGTGAACATCTGTGATCCCTTACATGCCACATGTCATGTGAACACGTGTGTTATAAAGCTCAAAAGCAGTCTGCTGAAGACTTTGGTGGTAGAAGTAATGTACATAGAAAGGTGAATGCAAGCATGCCAGGTAAACTTGCTTGTCCAGCTCAGGATATTGCAAGCTGACCGCTCCCACAGCTGGGTCTTTGTTCTCTTACCGCCTACTTGCACATGCCAAATGCAGGACCTCATACCTGACATCCCTCCTAGCTGGGTGCCCAAAATGGTCATCCCCCGAGATGCATTTGACATGCGCTGCCCGCGGGGCTCAAAGCTCACGCTGTACAAGAAGTGTCAGCACGAGATCTTTGCGCTGTTTGGGGACTCCAGTCGGTGGGATGGCATGGTGGAGAAGATTGTGGTCTATGAGGTGAGCTGAGTATCTGCGCACAAAGTGCAATTGCTCTTGCGTGGAATTGCTTGACAGAAAAGTAGATGGTGATGTGTTAGGGCAAGCGATTATGCAATCGCTTTCAGAATTTATGTGGTGCAAGCTTGGAGTGTTGGTGGCTCATTTGCAAGGAGAATGTCTTGCACCAATTATTCTGTGGCATTTCTCACAGCAGCAAGTGGTACCATGCACGTTGGGTTTCTTGACTTTGATATTTGAGATGACAAAGGTGAAAGAAGTCAAGTTTAACGTGTAGTAATTCCCTTGTTGAGCATGTGCTCCTCACATCCATGTGGTGGCTTTCATCACTCGACTTTAGTGTCAAACATAACCTTGATTATGGTAGTTCATGTTTCACATTTATACAGGATGATGAGCGCACAATCCAAACAGAAGTGGTCGAGATGTTCGAACGGCGGAAGGACAAGTTGCGAAAGCGCGAGACTTACCCTCAAAAGGTGAGGCGGAGAGAGAGAGAGAGAGAGAGAGAGAGAGAGAGAGAGAGAGAGAGAGAGAGAGAGAGAGAGAGAGAGAGAGAGAGAGAGTGAGTGAGTGAGTGAGAGTGAGAGAGAGAGAGCAAGAAAGAAGGCTCCAAGCGTTCATTTTCTCGTCATTCTGCGGTTCAAGGAGGGTATCAGACAACAACAGTTCAATTTATTTGGAGTTCATAATGGTTTGCATTTCTTTCCTTTTCCCTTGTTTTAATTTTTTATTAGTCCCTCCTCCTAAGCATGATAGCTCTGTTTGCCCCGGCTCGTGTTGCTTAGACCAAAGGCTTCCTTTTATCTGCAGAACTGAGATACGTATGTGTGTACAGGACACCCTTGTTGAGTACTCCAGGTGCAGAGCTTTCTTCCATTACCTTCTTGTTTATGAATGCCTTGTTAGCCGCAAACCGTGAAAGTTAGAACGCAGGAGTCAGATTCAAAGCTTAGTGACATGTGTGTGTATTGGATATCAACGTTAAATAATTTTTCAATTTGTTTGTACAAGACACTCATGTTGGCTGCTTCAAGCATCAAATGCATTTAATACAACATGTTTTGCACAGGACACCATTGTTGAGTACTTCAAGTCCGGTAGCAGCTTTGGTCTCAAGGAAATTTTAACGATCAAAAATGAGCGGCGGGTGACCAACTTCTTCCACACGTGAGTGCAGGACCTCTTCATGACATTGTACCTTATGTGCCCGCAAGAAAAACATCATCTTTTGCTTGCATGTTTGAAGCAGCGTACAGCCCATACATTTTCGGCTTTTGTCTTGGATGGATGAAATTCCAATGGATCCAAACTCTAGCTGTGATTGATGCTTTATCGAAAAAGCTCATGTTTAATTTCTTATGCATAAACAGGTCTCGCCACAGCCTGTACCTGGTGAGGTGGAATGCCACAATGGCTGCTTGTGCTACCACTACTCACATTTAAAATTACACCTGGTTGCAGGGCGCGCTTGGATGGGCTGATGCGCCGAGAGGAGATTGAGGGCCAAAAGATCATAGAGACCTTCACAGGCAGGGATGACCGCCTCATCTACAGATCTGCCACATACATCGCGGAGCCGCTGGAATCAAACAACTTGGATGAGTAAGTAGATAGCTGCCTGCGGTGCAGGGATTAAAAAAAGGTTTTGGCAGCAAATTGAGTGAATGGAAAGTGGCCTGGTGCTAGAAGGGAGGTCTCACGAGCGCATACCAAGCAAGCAACAAGAAACCGTGCAAGAAGCAAGGTCATGCGAGTGCATCCTGAGCACTGCAAGGCGCAAGATGCATGAAGCAAGGTTCCACAAGCGCATCTCAAGCACTGCGTGGGTTCTTAAGGTTTGATTGGGAAAAGGGTGACAGGTTGTTGCTCTGGTACAGTATAGCTTGGATCTTAGGGTGTGCAAACCAGGACAAGGAGCACATATTTTTGTCGAAGATGGCTAGTGGACCAACAAAGAGTGGGTCATGTCGAATGGAAGTATGTGTTGAACCTTTTGATGTCATGACTCCAATGTGACCTTGTTTTTGTTTTTGCCACACAATGTGGAGTTCCTGCTTGTGTGTGCAGAGTGATGCAGGTGATGCTGACATCCCGCTCTTTTCCTTGCTTGAAACTTTACCAGGGGCATCGTTCAGGCAGCTGCTTCACACAGCTGGCCCTTCAGAAGCACCTGACTTGCATTGCTGTGAAGTTTGAAGGACTTTTTAAGGTTGAAGACGGATTTCTTACAGCATGAATGTTTTCCAGCTCTCCTTTCAACTGGGGTAGGCCTTTAAGTGAGCCGCTTGACCTACTGCTGCCTTGAGTGTGGGCGAGGAAACCGGGCTTGACATCTGGGGCTGGCTTGGCTGCAGAAAGCCGCAGTCCTTATTCTTGCAGTATCACCTTTTCATGTCAGGGATCCTAAGCGTGCCAATCGGAAGTCACGTACCAAGGAGTCCAAGAAGATGCTGCCCATCCGCAAGATGACAGAGAAGTTTGCACGGAACCAGGATGTGAGTCGACGTGAAGGGTGTAACAAGAAAGCTTGAGAATTCAGAGTTCAGATGCAATCAACTCTTGCTTCTGGCGGCCCTTTTTGACCCTTGCTTGCCATGGACATCAGCGCTGCAAAGTATGGAGTTTACTCGGACATCAATCACACACACACATACAAACGCACACATATACACACAGCTTAATATCTTCCAAGTGAGCCCAAGAGTCAGCGTTTCCCACATCAGCAACGTGTCCCCTTTAAGCCACCTCCTTGCTAACCCTCACTGCAATCAATTGTGCTCAAATTGATAATTAACAGTGCCACCGTGTAACAGCCAGGCTCTGTTGAAGCCCTTACTTGGCCTTTTGGAGGGGTCTAGCGCAGGATTTTTCTGAGCCGCTTCGACACCACCATCCCCAGTGTTTGTTTCATCGCAGACTGTTCTATGTTTGTTCTATGCTTTCAGAGACGCCAGTCTTCACCACCTTCAGGACATCTTGCATTGAGGAAAAGAAGGTGTACATGGCTGAGTATGTTTGAAAAATCCTTGCAGATCTCAGCAGACCAAGATGTAGCCAAGCGTGTCTTCTACTTAGCAGAGGGGCGCATTCGGGTGGACCACCATTATGGGGAGCAACGAGTGACTCGGTCTGGGCGCGTGTTCTTCAAAGACGGCCAGTCCCAGATAGTACATGTGCGTTTGTCGTAGGCACTGTAAGAATTTGATTGCTGCTATGAAAATTGCAGCTTGTGCTGAAAAGCTAGATTTCATGCATGCATCTCCATGGATTCTGCACCGGGCTGAGATGCGCTTGAGTGCATGCTACCCATGTACATGTGTGTATTTGTGCCCACAGGTTGATCCATTGGCACCTCAACCGGAACCTGGTGTCCTGTTGGAGGAGTACCAGGCACTCTTGCTTGCAGAAAAGGACTGTGTGCAGGTAGGCAGCTCTAATGATTAGAGGGCAAGGCCCGCTGTTTTGGCCAAAATCATGAAGCATGCAGGCACAGGAAGCAGCTTTCTCCCCTGTGAATGCAAGACACTTTTGTGCAGACACAGGTGCATTAAAGATATTAGAAAAAACAATTGGGGCAAGCGTCGCAAGCAACGCTGAAAAATTGGCAAAGCCGGTCCTCGTGACACAGAGGTGGTGTTGATATGCAGTGCCTGGGGCAACAGGACCTCCCTGCAGTCAACCATACCTTATTGATGCATGCATGCATAGCTGAGTGCTTGACATGCAAGCTGCTTCAGCCATTCATTACTTACTCACTCCCCCTAGGCAACCAGCAGCATACCAGCCCTGCTCCTCATCGCATCAGCAAATTTCCGTGTCTTCACCTCTCTATCCACTGATCAACTCGCACCATATATAGAAGATGAATCAATTTTCCCATTGCAAGCAAAATAATGGAAATCTGTTGGCTCATCGGCAAGCTGGAATGGTCCCCAGGTCGACTGCAAAGTCCCCGGAACTGGCCACCCCCAGGCCCCAGACCCAGCAGGGGCATCCACAAAAGTATGCTGATGAATTCTGGGCTGAACGGAGCTGTGCCAGGGGCCTGGAAGGAAGCAACTGACCAGCTGCTCTCAGCTGCCAAACACAATAATGTGTCCAGCAGTCCTGTCCACTGCGCTGGAAGCTACCAGAACTCGGAATCCCCCAAATTTTCCACTGTAAATGCATGACACTCATGTGCAGACACAAGCACTGTACACAGAGATGGGTCATATGTGTTCGGAGTATATACATGTGCGGCTAAAATTGCCATAACAACGCGTATTATTTGTGCATGGCAACTCTCCAAAATCAAATTTTAGCATCAACATGTACATACAATTACTACTGAAGTTACAAATCAAGTACATACGTACACAGTCGACTCTCAAAGCTGAGTATGACCCATCCCTGACTGTAGGTATGAATGGTGCACATCCTGTGCTCCTTTGAACCCATAAACATGGTATGTCCCTACCAATTGCCACTTGACCAAATCAAATTAGCAGCAAAATAAGTTCTGCCTCTGGTAAAACCAACTCATTAGCAGTTGCAAGCCCAGAGGCTGCCGGAGTACATGCCAATGCCAATGTGTCTTGCTTGGTCCATTCAAATGCTCCCCTCCACGATTGTAACGCCCACTTTGACCTGCCGCTCAGTTAAATCCCTTGTACACATCCTCCCTATAACACACACATATCGGGCCTTGCATACTCACATTTTTTGAAACGATGTTTACCCCTTTTTGCTGAACAGGCCATTCGGGACAGTGAATGGGAGTTCAACGAGATCTTCCGCACTCGCACCAACCAGGAGCAAAATATCACATTGGAGACACCATACTACGATGTTGTGCGCATCAAGGTGTGAGGGAGCTTTATGGAAAGGATGCATTCATTTGTCAAATGTTCATGTGCTGTGATGGCCGCTTTCCACCTTGTGAAGACTCTGAAAATGTGAAGACATGCCAATTTGCAGTTTGCAATCATTCACAGCAGCATTGACTGATTAGATGCACTCATGTACCGATCACAGGCTGAGGAGAGCGAGGAGGAAGAGGAGGAGAAGACAGAAGCCTCATATGACTACCTGAGCCCCTTCTTACCTCCCTTGATTGGCATGCAGCAGCTGACACGCGAGCAAGCATTTGAGGTAAAGGATAAGACCACAAATGAAAAGTGCAGCAGCTGTGTGTGAAGATAGCATGATACACTGCCAGCTGCACCGCCCTTGGGTCAAGAGTATTGCCAGTGTTGTGTGTTTCCTGATTAACAAGCTCATGCATACAATTGCACGCTTCATGGAGACTCCTTGCCCCATCTAGAGCGTGTCACAACCTGGATCAGTGTTGCAAATGAAATGCAGGTCCGCGAGAAGGCGCTGAAGGCACTCAAGGATCGCCTCATTGAGCGAGCCAACATCATTCAGGTGCTGCTTCTTCTGTTCTCCTTGTGCCCAGCCAGCATGCTTTGACAGTGCTCTGGGAGATGTAATGAGATAAGGAGAAAGAAGGAGTTAGTGGGAAGATCAGTGCTTGCTAGTTCATGATCACAACTAAAATTGTGCATGCCTTGCATGATCTGGTATTATATAATTGATTGTCTGTTGCTGGTTTATATGTTACGCGTTGTTTTGAAGCATATCTTTGTGTGCACAGGGTCAATTGAGGCATTGGAGCTGGCATTTACGGCAATGTGATTCAACTCATGTTTTTTTCCCCTACCACAGGCGCGCTTGGATGAAGACACAGCCAACCTCAGCAAGCAGCAGCAGAATTTCCAGCGTGACCGAGAAGCCATGCCACAACCCCATGAGGAGATTTATGAGAAGGCGGTGGAGGAAAGCAAATTCAGGTGTGTGTGTGTGTGCGCGCGTGTGTGTGTGTTTGCGCGCGCTTGCGGCAAAATAAAAAGAAAAAGGAAAACTACGAAGGCAGAGGAAACTCTCCCAATATCGATCAAGGAAAAGGACTTGCGGCAGCTCAATTATGAATTATGAATGAACTGTGCTGAAATTTTACGCACCAAAATTTTGCACACATGCAGGATACACATTTTGGAGAAGCGGCTCAAGCGGCATGAAGAGCAGGCACTGTACAAGTATTATGAGCTGGACCACAAGCTGCGATCAGATCCGAGGCTTGAGGCGCTCCTCAGTTTATGACGCACAGAGCCTCTTTAGTTTCCTAATAGCTCTAGTATACTTATTGGATTTCCGGTTCCCGGGGGTTGGGACGGACATCTTCTGGATCCGGAGGCACTGTGTGGACGTTCAGTTAGACATTGCTAGACACATCGAGATTCCTCATTTCCCAAGTGTGTTCCCAACTGCTTTGTCTCCACAGATTAAGGATAAGATAGGGTAAGGTTACAAAGCTGTACCTGCCAATAAGGGCAGCTTAACTGAAGCAAGCAGGTGCCTGGAATCAAACCCAATGCCAGAATTCGTCTCCATAGCTAAAACATTTAATTGCGACATTATGTTGAGAAGAACGAACCCCGTCACTGGTCCCATTCTACACGCGGTCAGGCAGGGAGCCCCCTGGAAAGCCTTCCCCCTCACAGTCTCATCTCATAGTCTAACCGAAGAGGCCCTGATATGCAGCAGCAGTAGGAATAGCAGTAGCAGCGTGGGAAGGGGAGCCGAAGAGGTGTCCACTTCCTTTTCCCGAGATACAAACGAGCTGTCTCCACATAGGGGTTGGCTCCGCAGAACTGTGAAGCAGAAAGGCGACGAATCTTTTACAGGTACCCAGCAGTACTATGACATGCCTTCTCTCGTGGCTCATGAGCTTGCTCAACAGCTTTTTCTCTTGTAGCTTTCACTCATGGCTGTTGAGCAAGCCCACAGGTCTTCACCTATGCTTGCCCACACAGAAATGCTGGAGAGGAAACAGAAAGCCTGGTATGCCAAGTTGAGTAATTGGGAGAAGGCTTACCTTGCGGCAGGTGCATTAGGTGGAGGCCTGTATGCATACTCAAAGGTGGACTGGGATGGCAGCAAAGCAGCAGCAGCTGAGGTGAGGAGCTGCCGTTTTGCATGCACACACACACACACACACACACACACACACACACACACACACACACACACACACACACACACACACCACACACACACACACACACACACACACACACACACACACACACACACACACACACACACACACACACACACACACACGCACGCACGCACACACACACACATACACGCACACGCACACGCACACATGCAAGATGATTAAGTATACAAGCATGCAGCACGCATGCCTGTGTTTTGTGTGTAAGAGCATGCTGGCAAACTATCCTCTTGCAGCAGCATGTGCATGTTGGAACAATTGTAATGTTGATATTACGTGCAAACTGAGGTGCCCTTGTTTTAGCATTATGACCCATGTTCAAAGCTGTACTTCCACTGTATTGCAAGGCTTCTTGTGTGATTGCAAGAAGCTTTGTGGGGGTGTTGGTATGAGTTGAAGCATTAATAAACTTAAGCGTTCATCATTACTGCTGAGACAATTCTTTTCCAATTGATTTTAATTGTGCATGTGCTCCTTTGCTGCTTTGTGAGCGCGCCTCCGTCTTCCCAAGCCAACAAGCTGAGGAGCACATTTGCTTGCATTCAAACTGTAACTCCTTTAAGCACTTGTTTTACAGCAATGTGAGCATTTTTACGTCTTTCCTGCGCCCAGGCCAAACGTGCTAAGGAGGCTCAGCTGTTGGAGGATCGGCTCAAAGCATTGCCTGCATACCTCCAGGTGGGAGTCCGACTCTGGCTTTGTCTCCTCCCCTTCTGCTCTAAGCGGTTAGCTGACGTTGATGGGCATGCACCCATTTGCTGTGGGTAGTACATCTGCTGGCAAGTATAATAACCCCTCCATTCCAGCATTGAGTTGCCTCAAATGCCAGTTGGCATACAGTAATCTATGCCATTTCGGTTGCCACCCGCCTCTTTTTCCTTACCCTGAGTATGAGAGTGTTTGCACGCATGTGTTTATGGGCGAACAGCATGAGGCTTTATTCAGATACAGGGAGATAAGTCAAGCACCAGCGCTAGCGTTGTTTGCGCAGGCCTCCCCTCCAAGATAACAAAAACTTGCTGATGCCCCTTGAGACAAATATGTAACATTAGGTTGACACTCACATAGAAACCAAATGATGCAAGGCGAAAGATAATAATGATTTCCAGCTTAATCTCATAAATGAATCAGCACGATATTTTGGTCAGGTACCTCAAATCCAAACAAATGCCAAGTTATTTTACAGTACAAATGTTATTTTCCATATGCATGGCATGCCATTCTTTGAAGGCCGGAGAAGCTGTTCTGGCCTTTTGGTGGGATTATTGCTGGGATTTCTTTTTAGGCTGTACCCTTTGAGGAAGCTCTGCAAACAAAAGGAGTAGCAGCATCACACATAACATCAAATATGATAGAGACGACACCTCTGGCTAAGGCACTGTAATTTTCCTCTAAAACTGATTTGAAGATCAACAAACAGGGATCAGAAGTTGAATAGGAGTGCCCCACTCCTGGCCTTACAGGTGAGAGTTGTGATTGGACTTCTTTAGAGTCCATCTGGTGCTGGTAACTTTGCTTGCACACTGAAACTGAGCACACAGGTGTAGGATCTGCTTTGTTATATGACAGAGGTTCATAGAAGCTATGAAAATGGGAGATCATTCCCCTTGCGCCAAGGAGGATAATGTGGAGGATGTCTTAAGCTGGAGCCCCTCAAAAATGTCGATTGACTCACTTTACTGCAGTTCGGAGGCCCTAACCTCCAGAAGTGTCTTTGCAGTGCTTTACCTCTGCAAAGGTGAACCTGCTGTAGGTTTTTAGAGCTAGTTGGGACCTGGGGCATAGGAGGACAAGCAGTGGCTGACTTCTCTTGTTTCCTCCTGCATCCCTTTTTGTTTGAGCTGCAATGGGTTGATAACATCTCGGCAATGCAAAAGGGCATTTGAAGTAGTAGGTCAATGTCAGCACAAGGAAATACTGTGTCAGTAGAGTTTATAACTGAAAACCTGTAAGAGCCAATAAAGAAAGCCCTTTTGAGCTCAACAACGGGTGCATGCACTTGTGAAGTTTTTCAATTGATTATGCATGCGCTCTTCTTGTTTTTGCGCAGGGCAAGAGCTTCTTAGGTGACGAGGACAGCCCCTTGGAAGGAGCATCTCCGGCAGAGATTGAAGCCCTAGCTAAAACTGCCCGGCAGTCCATGCCTGCACCGCAATTGGCATTTAGCAGTCAATGGGCTAAGGGCCCGTTAGAGGATGACCCCTATGATGTGAGTAGTCCTTGCTTGAATGAATTGAGGCTAACAAGAACAAGGAGTTTGGCAAATGCAAAAGTGAGTTCAAATGACAGGGAATGCTCAGAGCTTTGCCAAAGCAACAAGCTCATGAAAATTATATGTTCAGACTATTGCTCCAACACTGCCTAAAAATGTGCTTTTCTTCAAGCAGGCTGGAAAGGTGCCAGTTGAGTTCTCGTTGTTTGCTTCACCTGCAAGTGTATTGCTTTTCCATTGCCCCTTTGCCGCAGCATGTATACCTTACTCTTCACGCATTTGCGTCTCAATCATTGTTGGCATGAAGGCAATGTGAGTGCTCAGCAATTTCATACTCCAGCATCTCTCCTCTTTGCAACCAGCACCTGACTAGAACCACGAGCTGGCCTCACCCCGCTGCAAGTGACTCAAGGAGCATGGCTGGTAACTAGCTATGCGAACAATGCCTTTGCAGGGGCTGTCCCCAGAGGAAATAGATGCGCTTGTGGAGAGCCGAGGTGGCAGCCCTAGATGACAGGTCAACCTCGGTAATCGAATGCCACAAGTATCATGACCACACTTTCTGTGAACAGTAATGTAAGAATTCTCTCCCCTTGCGGATCCCTGATGCCAACATTTTCCATGTTTGCTTGGTTTTTCCTCTTCTGAAGAGGTGAGGGGATTTGTGGCCATTTGTGCTCCCTTTCCCTTGCTCTGTATATAAACTGGTTTGTTGTTTCGTTGTTACTTTTGCCTTTCAAAGGTGTTGCCTGGTGAAGCCTGTGCAGCCAAGACTTGTTGCTGGAAGTTCTAACACAAGTTTTTTTTCTCAGAAGTGTCATTGATGCATTTACGATGCCTTTGAGGAAAACTCATGCCACGCTGCCTCAGCCAGGGTTATTGCTGGCGCTCTGCTAGCAAGGACATTCCTGAGGCCGTCACTGCTAGGAACGATGCTGCCCCAGACTCGTGTTGACGAGTGGGTGCCCTAGGGGAGGCAATCTTGCTGGAGCAGACTTCTGTGTCTCCTCAGGCTCAAAGGCTCTTTCTTTTGGTCTGATCCAGAGCGACTCATTCTCAGTGTCAGCAGTGAGTACAAGTAAAAATCTACGCTGGGCAACAGCCAGCGTGCATTCAGGACCCAACAGCCGGCGCTGGCACTATCAGTGAGTCCCACCAGCTAGAAGCACAGCTAGGGGCAACCAAATTGATGCTGATCCGGCTGGTTGTGGGCCATCTTCCAGGCTTGCATCTCGCCGTTTTGTAAGCAGCGCTAAGTATTAGGTTATGCATACTCACACAGCTTAAAAAATAGTAACCAGGTCTAGTAAAGATCTGTAAGGCTGTGTGACACTGGAAATGACTTTTCTCCTTGTCTGTCAAGCTATGGGAGTAGGGAATGAAGTCTGTGTCTGCAGATAAAGCATGAAAAAATGTGCATGCCAACTTGGCATCGCCAATTCCCGCTGCAAGCATTAAGGTCACCTGACTGGCAAGCTAGCTAGGGTCTAACAAAAGAGGCTCCTATTAGTAGGCCTAGCCTAAACTAGGCAAAGAGCCAACAGAGAACTAATGAGGGTCTGGCAGATTGTCTACCATGCGCCTGCGGGCTTGACTCTCCTCCTCCTGCCAGAAGAACCCTGCACAACCTCGCTCCCAGCAATTCCCCCGCCCGAAGGGGTTTACAAGGGGTTTACAATGGTGGCCTACAGCCCGAGACTCTGGCTGATGGCAGCTGGTGAAACAAGCTCAACCAGTATCAAAAATTGAGACTAAATCTGACACAAATCTAAGAAGTCTGTATGAGTCTTGATTTAGGAAAGCTTTGATCTCAGAATCAGTGATAGTATGATGGCAAGCCAAGAATGGAATAAAGTCAGCGTTTGAAGGCGGAGCAAACACACGCAAAGTCTTAAACATCTCCTCAAAAAGGTCCTTGTATCTCGTGCGTAGCTCACGCACCTCAGTACATTTGCAAAAGAAAAGCACATGTTTTTCATCCTGGACTTCCCCACACTCACACTTATCACAGATATTTGAACCCCCAAGCCATTTACAGGACTCCACTCTCAAGTGATGAGCACGCAATCTAAATCTGCTAATGTTTCTCAAAACATGCTTGTCCAAATCCTTGAACAGATACGAGGGGATACAAAAAGGAGCACCTCTGGGACCACTCTCAGAATTCCCACACCACTTATGATACGTCACTGCCTTCTTGTTAATTGCACGAGGACAAAAAACATCGGCCCCTCTCCACACTTTCTGCTGTCTGTATCGCAAATCACCAATGAACTCTTGCATGGGGATTTTCTCAGCTCTCAGCATGTTCTGTTTGAACGAATCACCATTCCGCATCCCACCAAAAGCATTAGAGACTTCAGCAGCCCAGCAAGAGGAATCAAAAGAAGCCAGACTTAAATCAGCCCTCAGCACACGACGCAAAACTTCACTATTGGAGTCAAGCATGCTATTAAAAAACTTGATGGAGGCACGGAACCAGAAGAACTGCAGAGGCTCCTGGCCACACTCTCTCAACACCGGCCAATTAGTAGTACTGTTCTTTACTCCAAGAATGCGCCTCAAGGAACACAGATGTCTTTTCTGCAATTGACTATCAAACTCACTGCCTTCTCTCAAGTATTGAGTTCCCCACACCTGGCACGCATACATCCCAGCAGGAATGCCATACACCTTAGACAACCAGAGCATAGCATGAGGCCTGTTTTTCAGGTCCGACAGAAATTTCTGGCCTGCGGCTGCTAGCGGCTGATGCGGCTGTAGCGCGGCTGAAAAATTGTCAGCCGTGTTCAGCCGCTAGCGGCTGTGAGCAGCCGCACGGCTGATTTCAGCCGCTTCAGCCGTGTTCAGCCGTGATGTTATTTTTATTGACCAGTGAAAATTTTTTAGCCGTGTTCAGCCGCTAGCGGCTGTGAGCAGCCGCACGGCTGATTTCAGCCGCTTCAGCCGTGTTCAGCCGTGATATTATTTTTATTGACCAGTGATTAAAAAATCCTGTAAGTGTGTCAAGGAAGCAGGAGCTGTGCATGAGATGGGCTTAGAATTTTATGCTTAGAACTTATCTGTAAAGTGCAATAAGTTATCTAAATTACTTAAGATGTACTTCATCTTAAGTTGGGGTTTAGTTCAACTATCCTTGAAGCAAACCAACTCAACCCAGGCTCTTTAGAACATGCATGCAGAGGCAGCTGCAGTGAGTTGCTGGCCATACCAACCTAACAGAAGTGATCAGGAGGCATATATGACTAATGTTGATGTGAAGGAAGGGGGTTAGAGCCTCGCTGGATTTTCAGTTGTGCAGCACTTAGCGATTTTTGGTGAAGCTCACGACTGTACATTGATAAGCAACTTTTCCAAAATTTAAAAAGAATATTTAGGCCAACGTCGCTTTATGATTTCAACCTCCGTGCAAACATTTGACCGTGCCAGATTTCCCCCACAGCAACCCCCTCCCCTCAACCTCCTTGCCCACTGGACCCAAGGCACTTGGAGCAGCTGCATATGGTGCTGGCCAACTCCAGCACTGTGGTGTGATGTTGGTAACTGCTCAGCCTGACTGCAGCATGCGCACTGCCCCCTGCACTCCTCCAGGATGCTCCCTCCACAGATGGGCACCGAGCATGATGGAGTATGTACCACTGACGTTTGATGCTGCTGTGATTGTGCGTGCAGGGGAAGCTGGAGGCCTGAGCTGGAGAAGCAATCCCTTTCGATGAAAATTACCACCACTCGCTCCATCTCTCCCTTCGCCTGCGCTGCAGCTCGCACCATCAAGGCTTTGAGCATGTTGTGTCCGTCCGCTGCAGGTGAACGCGCGCGAAGGACGCACTTGCAGGGGCAGGGAGGCCGGTCAACGTTGTGAGAGCAGTTACATCTTCAGCACTTAGCGATTTTGCAACTAAAATAAAGTGGGCCCGTACGGGGAGGGGGTGTGCAGTAGGGTTTCAGCCGCATCAGCCGTGGTTTCAGCCGTGTAATAGACTCAAAAGTACACATTAAGAAGTGCGGCTGATGCGGCTGAAATCAGCCGTGTTCAGCCGTGGGGTTTTCAGCCGTGGACTTTTTTTGCTCACGGCTGAATGGGAAATTTCAGCCGCACTTTCAGCCGATACTCCACACGGCTGAAAACAGCCGCATCAGCCGCTGTTCAGCCGAGGCCAGAAATTTCTGACGTCATGACCCTTGGCAAACTCCGAAATCCTTCTCTGTGCAGCCATATATGGCCGCACCGCATGCTCCTCAGCTACCTTTAAATCCATCTTTTTATCCAACAGCACTCCCAAATATTTGAACCTGTCCTTCTCTGGAAGGACCACTCCATCATACGTAAAAGGATTCTGCAGAGGAGAGACAGACGTACTGTTGAAGTGCACCACCTCAGACTTAGCTGTGTTTACAGTCAACCCTTTTCTCTGGGCATACACACGGAGTCTGTCCAGCATCTTCTGCATTTCACCAGGGTCATTCGTAGTTAATCCAAGGTCATCAGCGTACATCATGTGGGACACACCATTCACTCTATCACCAGTCACAGCACCCTCAATGCCCTCACTTATCTCTCTGCCCATATCATTCAATATGTACATCAAGTTGATGTACAGAGAGAAAAGAAGGGGGGACAAAGGACAACCTTGCTTAACACCGTTTGATGGCTGCACGCGCGCCCTTTTCTCACCATCCATTAGAATGTACTCATCATTATCATACATGTATCTGATCACACTGAGCAGAGGAGTCGGCATTGCATTGCGCTGCAAGTGAGACCAAAGCTGCTGTCTGGGCACGGTGTCATAAGCTTGAGAAAAGTCAATGAAAGCAACGTGCAATCTGGAAGAATTCCGTGGCTTCAATTTTTTCGCAGCATGCTTGAGGTGCCTCAGAATGAACAGAGGATGCAGAGTGCTCCTTCCTGGAAAGAAGCCAAACTGCGTGTCCGGAATCTTTCCCTTTTTCATACACCAATCTGTCACCAGATTTTTCAGCACATTAGCATAAATCCTATACATTACACCGCTAACCGCAATCATCCTATAATTCCCAGGTTTCAGCACTTCCCCTTTTTTGTGAATGGGGCTCAACTTGGCAACCTTCCAGCACGCAGGCACTTTACTTTCAGTCAGCAACACTTTAAAGACGAGCCAACAGAGGCACCAGCACATTTACTTGTTTGGTTTTATTCCCACACTGCACTGGCAAGCACGCATGCTTAAGAAAAGGAATCAGGATCGCATCAAAGCCTGAAGAGGCACCAACATTCAACTTCTGAAATTCACTACCCAACATACCTTCTAACACAGATACATCAGGGATCTCAAACTCATCTGGCTCAGGAGCCCACCCAGACTGCGCGCCCCGCCTGAGAAGGACCTCAGGTGGAAGGTTGCGCCGGCCCAGTGGCACAGCCATATCCCTCGCAGATGGGCGAGACTCTTCAAATGTCCTCTTTGCTCTAAAGTGTTTGTGTAAGTGATCATGCCAAGCTGGAGCAGGCACAGGGGTTGTGTGAGGCTTGGTGTGCTTTTTTAGTAAAGCGTGCACTGCCGGATCCTTCCGAAATAGCCTGTCCAAAAACAAATTCCGCAACTGTCTCGCGTGCCTTCGCTTCATCCTACGATTGCACCTCATACTCTCCCTCTTGAGAAATCTGCAAGCATGCCTGGCTTCACCACGCTTCACTGCCTCAATGAAAGCCCTACGCTTCTCCCAACATTCTTCATTGAACCACACAGGGTTTAGAGGACCCTTCCTATTACGCTCACGTTTAAAAACACACTTTGCTCGGGCTGACATGCCCACAGCTCTACTGCTCGCTGCCTGGATGATCAAAGAACGCACACAAAACGCCAATTTATCTACATCCCCAGACCTCTCTGCCTCATCAAACTGAGCCAGCAGTTCAGCATTGTCCCGAATGTGCTCAGCGTAAACTTGGGCCTTATCCTGCTGCCAACGCAACACTAACTTGTTGATACACTCTCCAGCTTTGCACACATGGTGTGGAGCATTCACACCTTCTCCACCCTCATCAGTCACTCTAAACACAGTGCTCAAGCCTGCGTGATCTGAGGCACGTGTGTCTTTCATCTCAAAACATTGTACGATTTTGAGCAGAGCCGGAGACAACAACACATGGTCTGGCCTACTTCTCTTATCACCAAAATGCCCAGTGAAAGAGGGCTGCCCATCATCTCCAACAACACGCCCAGTAGAAATGGCCATACTCGTCGCAGCTGCTAGATCAACCAACAGCTGGCCTGCCTTGTTCACACTCTTGCACGCACATCTCCTAGTCTCAAGGAGCTCAGGGCAGTCCAACACAAACCGAGAATGCGCGTCACTCACTTCACTCAGCTCTCCAACATGCGCATTAAAGTCGCCACACAAAATGACTTGCGAAGATACCTGAAAAGCATCAAGCACGTCCTCAAAAAGGTTAGTATAGTGAGAGTGAACAGCACGAGAAGTAAACGAACCACTCAGAGGATTTATGTAAGTAGCACCTATCATCACATGTTCCCCCAGCCCAAACATCTTTTTGTCACATTGAAGCCAAATACACTGCGTGTGCTCACTGACTTTATGGAAGCGCACATAATCTGATCTGCCTGGCGCAACAAACACAGCAATCCCAAACCCATTTTTGCCTTCGTTCTCTCTAGCCATTCCCAAGTTGTGCAAAGTAAAGCCAGGCAAGTGCTGCAGCAACCTAGATGCATCACCAGTTCTTGTTTCTGTAAGCACTGCAATGTCATGGTCTTTGACCATGTGGCATACATCTAAAACCTTGAGCTCTGCATTAGCATCAGCAGATCGCCCCCCAATCCCATGCACATTCCATACTAAGAGCTTGAGCTTACGCCCAGGCTCAGGCCGGCCACCTTCCTAGCCCTTGTACTTTTTTCCCTTCTTTCCCTTCCTACTCTTCCATTCATTATATGTTTGGTCAAGGCCCACTTCAGCTTCCTCTGGATCCAAGAACTCCGGGCCCTCATCATCACTCCCCTCATCATCCCCTCCCTCTACATCACCGCCGTACTCTCCGTCGTCCTGAGCGTAGGGCGCGTAGTTGGGCTGGATCTCCTCCTCGGCTGTGGCACCCTGACCTTGGTCCAGCCGGGCCCTCATCCGAGTCATGGGGGCCTTGGGGGTTGGAGTGTCCCCAGAGGGATCCTTGCTCCTGGCGTGCTTCTTGCCAGTGCTTGCGGCAGCAGCATTGGCCGCAGCAGCAGCCGGTAGAGGGCTGCGTCGTGTGGAGGTGGAGGAGGGGGCAGCAGCAGCAGCAGCAGCGTAGGAGTTAGCCGGCTGCTCAGTGTGGTGGGGGGGGGGGTGCAGGATTCCCACACCAGGGGCAGCTGATTGTGTGGTGGTGGAGGGGGCAGCAGCAGCGGGAGGCGGCTGAGCAGCAGCAGCAGCAGCAGCAGCAGGTTGGGGCGGTGGGGGAGGGGGGGGCTGAGCCACCGCTGATTGGGGTGGTGGGGGAGGGGGCGGCTGAGCAGCAGCTGCAGCAGCAGCAGCAGGTTGGGGTGGTGGAGGAGGGGGCGGCTGAGCAGCAGCAGCAGGTTGGGGCGGTGGGTGAGGGGAGGGCTTGGCAGCAGCAGCAGCAGCGGCAGCAGCAGACTGGCGAGAGGGGGAAGGAGGAGGGGGAGAGCGGGCAGCAGCAGCAGCAGCAGCAGCGGAGTGCGAAGGGGGGGTGGAGGGCAGCCCCGCAGCTGCCAAAGCCTGCTGGACATACAAGCCAACATGCTCCAGGCAGTGCATGTCCCGCCTGTACTGGAAACCCCCCCGCGCATCTGGTTGGAGGTGCTTCCACGCAGGGTACACTGTGTGAGGGGCCCCATGATACAGGACTTCCCCCGCCCGAAGAACCCTGCAAATGTAATTTGAGCCTGGTGCAGATAATTTGTGTCAAGCTGGAAGCTCAGTTCAGAAGCTATTTTTCCTGCATCATGCCCTGTTAGGCCTAGCTTTACCAGAGATGCAATGGTGACATAGATCATCTATGGTAGTGCCTGCCACACCAATTAAGATGGTGTGCAAAGTCACTTTATTGTTTCTGTTTGGGTTTTTTCTTAAGCTATGGGTACGAAGTCTGCAAATGCTGTCAGCATGTTGGGCGGCTACTGTTTGCAGACTGGGTAAGGGTTTGATGTCTGGAAGTATTTGAGTTTGACAAGGTGTAGATTCTTGTAGCCAGGTTATGGAGCCGGGTGCTTCCAATAACCCTCCAGATCCCCATTAAAATATTATTTTTGTAGTCTTCGTGATGGAGGGGACTCACGGCTCTTTTAAGCCAATGTGTCTCCTTTTCCTTAATTGATGTAGGGAGAGTTCTATTCCGGTTGCATCGTGAGATGCGTGAGGAATGTTGCATTACACAGCGAACTCAACAACTTGCCAGGCATAAAAGGGAAGAGAGAACAAACAAAAAGAAGGCAGGAAGTGAGCCTCAGGCTAATAAGAATTAGCCTGAGGCAAGTTGAAGAGAGAAACTGGAAATACAAAAAGATGGAGAAGAATTACTGAGATACAGGAAAATACCCATGTCACACATCTCACTTCCTGCAACCTCCAAGAACCTGAGTTCTATTGCAAGCAAAGAACTCAGTGATTTCCTCTGCCTACGTAGTTCTTCTTTTCTTTCTGTATATTCCTATCTTGAGCAGTTGTTTATGAAGGATCAATGTGAGTTGATCAAGGGCTACAAGGGTTACAAGGGGGTTGGCCTCCAGCCCGAGACTCTGGCTTATCGGCTGCTGGTGAAACATTCTCATCCAGCATATGATTTTGATGCATCAAAAATTGAAACCAATTCTGACAAATTTTGAAAATCTGTGCGAGTCTTGATTTAGAAAAGCATTGACCTCGAAATCAGTTAAAATGTGAAAGCTCGCCAAGAAAGGAATAAAGTCAGTGTTTGGAAGCTGGGCAAAAGTATGTAATGGTTTGAAAATATCAATGAACAGGTCCTTGTATTTTCTGCGCAGTTTACACCTCAAAGCAATTGCAATGGAAGAGAACATGTTTCTTGTCCTGGACTTCAGCACACTCACACTTATCACAAACATTTGAACCATCCAGCCATTTACAGGACTCGACCTTCGAGCAGTGGGCACAAAGCCTAAACCTACTCACATTCCTCTTGACTCCTCTATCCAGATCCTTAAATAAATATGATGGGATACAGAAGGGTGTGCGTGCTGTTTGATGAAAAGGTTCTCCGCACCAAAGATGGTAAGTCACTGCTTTCCTGTTACCTCTCGGGGACTGAGGGCATCCGCTTCCCTCCAAACCTTCTGCTGTCTGTACCTCAAATCCCCTATGAAATCCTGCATGGGAATCTTAGAAGCGCTCAGCATTTTCTGTTAAAACGCATCCCCATTGCGCATGCCACTGAATGCCTTAGACACATGTGCAGACCAACAAGAGTCATCCCTATCAGCAAGGTGTAAATGAGTTGATCTGTTTGAGATAGGGCTTACAAAGGCAGCATCGGGGCAAGGTGTACTGCAAATAAAATGAAGCTATAAAAAGGCATAAAGAAATTCTGGAACAAGTCCTTGAATTTGACACGCAAGTCACAAAGCTCCCTGCAATTGCAATTAGAAAAGACATACTTCTCGTAGTGTACTTCATTGCAGCTACGTTTGTCACATAAGTCAGTGCCACCGAGCCACATGCATGCTTGATCTTCAAACTACGAGCACGGAGCATCAAAACTCGCCTTTACAAGTTCATGTGCACATACAATGGAATAGGGAAAGGGGATCCACTGACTTAGCCCTGCTTCAAGGCTTCCACAAACCAACTGAATTTGGTCACCACCTTCCTTCTCCTAGAAAGTAGTACCTGCACAAGGGCTTGATCCTTTTGCTTCTCTCCAAACTTTGAACTGCCTTTGCATCATTCCTTAATGCATGCCTGTTGCCCAGCAAATAATGTTGCTTGCAAAGGCAATAATTGTTGTTTGGTCTAGATGCTACACGGTTACATAATGAGAGCCAAACATGAGAACACTCTGAGTTCAAGAATGGTCACACTCACCACAGAAATCCCAGTCCGACCAGCTAAGAAAAAAAACTGCGTAGGCAGAGGTAACTCTCCCTACATCAATTAAGGAAAGAGAGACACATTGGCTCAAAGAGCCGTGAGTCTCCCTCACCAGAAGATGAGAGGGGAGTTAGTGTGGATCAGGTGGGTTTCTGGCAGCACGCTGCTCCAGGGCACCAGTGTTATGATGAGTGTTTTTATTTTCAATGGCACGTCTGGTAGAAGTAAGTTTGTGCGCAAATTGTACAGAATGGGCATGGAGTTTTCTTGCAAGTGTTTCAGATCTCTGTGTGTCAATCCCTAATTCTTTAAATTGATCAAGGGTATGGGTAGTGTAGATCCAGCCCAATGATTTGGTCTGGTTAAGGGTATGCTCAGTATAAGTTCCCACCAACGCCCAGGAGAGTGGTATGAAGAGTCACAACTTTTGCACTAATAAGTTTGCTAAGGTCTGCACGCTGCCGCCATGCCGCCTCCGACTGCTGTTTAGGCCTTGTGTCTTCACAGTACTTGATTTCAATCAGGTGCACATGCCTCTGGATTGCATGTTCATTTCGTGAGGTTGTCCCACGCGGTTAGCTGTGCCAGTTTATCACACAACAACTCGCCCTCTTCTTCTAAGGAGCGAAAAGAAAAGGAAAAAAGTCTACGCAGGCCATCATTAACACTAGACATGCACTTTGTTTTCAGGGAGCATCTGAGAGGGGGTTTGCTGGGCGCGCGGCGGCGGCAGAGGATGGGAGAAGGAGAGTCCGAGCGCTCAGGGGCATGGCAAGCAATCCCCCGGATCCCCATTAGTTCTGTCTCTTGCTCTCTCCTAGGCTAGTTTTGTCTAGTTTAGGTGGAGGGCCTCCTGGTGAGGCCTCTAACTTTTGTTAGGGGTTCTTCCCTTAATGCACGCGGCCTTTGGCTTGCGTAGACTTTCCTTTTCAGACTTTTCTTTTCGCAGGCCTGAGGCCGCATGCATTAAGGGAAGTTCCCCTAACTGGGAAGCTAGAGGCCTCACCAGAAGACCCTCTAAACCTACAATAGACACAGCCAGCCTAGGTGAGATCCAGAAACAAAGCTAATGGGGAATTGGAAGGTTGTTCGCCATGCTCCCAGACCTTCAAACTCTCCTTCTCCTATTCTCCATCTCTGTGCGCCCAACAAACTCCCCCCCCCCCAGAAGCCCCTTGAAAATGAAGAGCATGTCTAGTGTGAATATTGGCTGTCAATTTTTGGATAGCACTGGTGGCTAAGCTTGAATGCTAGTCCACAGTCCGGCCAGACAACAAAAAAGAAAAATTCAGTAGGCAGAGGAAACTCTTCCTAAAGAAAAAGAAAAGAAAAGAAAAGTCTACGCAGGCCACAGGCCGCGTGCATTAAGGAAAGGTCCCTTAACTAGCAAGCTAGCAAGGGCCTCACCAGAGGTCCCTCAAAACTGCACTAGCTACAGCTAGCCTAGGAGAGGGAAAGAGACTGAACTAATGAGGATCAAGCGGGTTGTCGGCCATGCCCCAAAACGCCCGGACTCTCCTTCTCCTTGTATCCACCTCCGCGCGCCCAGCGACCCCTCCCCCCCCCCCCGAAGTTCCCAGGAAGCAAAGAGCATGTCTGGTGTTAATGATAGTGGTTAGTCTCTGTACGGCATGACAGCTCAGCTTGGAAGCTAGGGGTTTTGCTTTGTGTTTGGATAGGCCCAAATTGACAAGAGGTTTGATCGTGTACTCATTGTAAATAGTGCCAGCCACACCAATCAGGATGATGTGTAGAGTCACTTTGTTGTTCCTATTTGGATTTCTTGAGCTGCGGGTTTAAAGTCTGGTTATAGTGTGAGCATGTTGAGTTGCTGCACTTTCTAAAGTGATGAAGGGGTCGGTGTCTGGACAAAATTTCAGTTCAACAAGGTGAATGTCTCTGTCTTGAGGAGGGATCTTAGAAGGATCAAGGTGAGCTTGTCTGCCCAGGATAGATCTCACAAAGATAACATCAGGGCGGCTCTGGTGCTGGGCAGAGGAGCCAGTACCATTAGGAAAAACCCAGTCTGGAATGGCTCGCGAGGTGTTTTCTGGGACTTGTATCCCCTGATCCAAGAGTCTCTCATTACGGCAGGCATCCATACCAATAAGGGATGAGCCAAACCTGCCTTTGCTAAGGGCTTTAACACAGAAGCTAAGGCCGACATGGTGTCTGTTGGTGTGCATACCGCTCATAGTTGGATTTGGACGTCTGAGGATAACATGATTAATGCTGTCTATATCATCACACAGCGGGCATCTTCCATCGGTGGAAGACCTATTGAATCTGATGGCATGCTTTTGCGTGTAGATTGTCCCTGCGTGGTATTGATTACATTAATCTGTTGTTTGAAGGTAGCTTGCTAGATAAGAGACCTTTCCTTAACGCACGCGGCCTGTGGCCTGCGTAGGCTTTTCTTTTTCAAGTTCTTTTCTTTGTTTGAAGGTGATCTTAGGGGTAGACCAGAAGGAGTTGCTGATTTCCTTTTTAGCAAGTTGACAGGTTGGATTGTGAGCTTCTATATTAGCAGTGGTGATTGGGGAAGTGGGTTGTATGGCATGGTTGAGCCTCTGCCAGCTATTGTAATGGTAGCCAGAGATATCAGCAGAGCCTAGCTTGTGCTTTTTGTGCATGTGCAATTTAAGTTGGTTGGTCAGGTTGTTGAGGTAGTGGGTTGGGAAAGCGTGGGAGCGGTGCAGGCTATCGTTTTGTCTGTGTGAGGTCTTCAATGAGAGCCAGTAAAAATTGTGGAATGGGTCCCAGGAAGAAGAAACAACTGCGTAGGCAGTGAGAACACCCCCTACATCAATTAAGGAATTGAAAACGCATTGGCTCCAAAGAGCTGTATGTCCCCTCCATCATTAGGGCACATTAAAAGAAAGGCTAGTGGGGATCTGGAGGGTTACTGGAAGTACCTGGCTCCAGGAGAAGTATTACTGTTTCTGGTAGCGCGGCTAGTGGTAATGGGTTTGTGGGCGTACATAACAAAATGGGTACGAAGTCTACGAGCAAGTTTAATGGCACGTTGGTGATCCAGCCCCAGTTATTTGGACTGGTTAAGGGTCCATGCCCAGTATAACAATTCCCACCAACGCCCAGGAGAGTGGTGTGAAGAGTCACAACTTTTTCATAAATAAGTTTTCCAAGGTTTGCTTGTGCCGCCATGCCGTCTCCGACTGTTGTTTAGACCGTGTCTTCACAGTACTTGATTTCAACCAGGTGCACATGCCACTGGTTTGCATGTCCATTTGGTGACATTGTCTCACGTGGTTAGTTGTGCCAGTTCAATCACACAACAACTCGCCCTCTTCTTCTGAGGAGCATCCTTGCTACTCAAAATGCAGGAAAACATTCAGTTATCTGCCTAGCTTATTCTTCTTCCTCTTCCTCCTGCTCACACCATGTGTTACGCAGCAGCACAGCACTCCACAAAGGTACAACACAGCCACCCACATCAACTGAGTGCAAACTAGCGTCACGCACACTTGATAGAAATCAAATACTGTGAAGACACAAGGTCTGAGCAACAGTTGGATACAGCACAACAGCAGCATGCAGATCTATGCTAGAATATAAGTGGGAGAGCCGTCATATTACCCACCATTCTCCTGAACATTTATGGAAATTTTTATGCTGAGCATACCCTTAACCAGTCTAAGCAACTGGGGCTGGACCTCCAACGTGCCATTGAACTTGCTTGCAAACTTCATGCCCGTTCTTTTAAGTATGCCAACAAGATTGTCTCCACAAGGCGCGCTGTTGAAAACAGTAATACTTCTCACAGCCAGGTCCTGGAACCGGGTGCTTCCAATAACCCTCCAGATTCCCATTAGCACTTTCAGATTCATAGCTTTGTGGTGGAGGGGACTCACGGATCTTTTGAGCCAATGTGTCTCCTTTTTCCTAATTGATGTAAGGAGAGTTTCCTCTGGCTGCGTAGTTTTACTTTTTATCTTTTCTTGCCTAGCAGAAGAACTGAGGTTCTTGTAGGCAAGTGAAGAATGTGGCCTGTCCTTTTGCCGGTCAAGCCACAAGGTATCCACCTTTCTCTTCCTAGGGCCTTTGCAGGCCTTTATATGCTCTGCCCCTCATGTTGTTCTCATACCTCTTCTGCAGCAGGCCTGCTCTGGTTTCCTTTGCTCTGCATGCCTGCCTGCCTTGCACTTGCCTTGGCTGTGCTTTCAGCATATCTCCTTCTCTCTGGCTGCTGTTTCAATTGGGACGCCACACAGTCCAGGTTTTTAGAATCCAAGGTTCTTTGTCTGCCCCCCATGTAACAGGAACACGCCCCTCACAAGCTTGAATATAACTCAATGAAGCGCTTGAGCATAATTACTGTCAGGAATCCACGACGGCTTCCTTGTTGAATCAGCAATATTTCAAAAGCACAAGTTGTTCTGCTCAAAAAAAGGAATACGTCCAATCATAGGCACAACCCAACATAGCCAGGTCCTCAAGACAGCCACCATAATTCTGATGAGTTCAGAGGCTCGAATTAGTAAGTTTTTCCAGGAGCTCAGGACAACACCAAACCTTCCATGCTGCGCCATCATTCACCCAAACAGAGCATGCATCAATCATATAATATGTCCCTGGGCTGTTCCATGCCACACCACAGTGTCTAAAAACGACAATTCACACCGCTGTGCTGTGCTCCTGCAATGCATTCCGCATCAGTGGTTTGATGTCTACACATGCAGAGATTTGCTCACAAAACTGACAAAGCCATGAATGCCAATCTTGCAAAACAACCCTGGAGTCCCTCCTGTGCAGCACATTGCCATAGCTTGACACAGAGCCATCCAGGAGAAAAGGTGGAAACCCCCACAAACACTTGGCTGGAGATGTTGACAAAGACTGCGGCTACTCCAGCCGCCTGCAAGCCTGCCAGTGCCACATGCTCAGTTGAGCCATGCGTGAACTTTCAGCCCTGGTAGCTTTAGCAAAGATGCTGCAGCACCTGGCCAGCCCATGGGTTGAATACACGCTGCTTGTATGCCCATTCATGCGCAGGGTACACCATGCCCCAGGTTCCAGATTCTGTCACGTTTCAGCACCAAGCACCAAGCAACACATGCCTTCAGGGGACAACGCAAAACAACAGACAACCTAGTCTTAGATGTTTTTGCCTAGTGTCTCTGCAGCTCATCTCTGCAGCTTGGCTCCCGCCCCTTCGAGCATCACAGGCCCTGTGTACTCATTTGTTTGTTTTGCACTGCTGTGAGTCTCCAATACAGTGCCCCACCCCAGCTCCAGTTCCAGGTGTCTAAATCTACATTCGTGCAAGCCCCTCATCGCATCATATTCCACACATGATGGTGACTTCTCTGGGGTCTCTCGCTCCTGGCAAGAGGGGGGTGTCAGGCCCATCACTCAGCCTGCACTTGTAGACGCATCACGCCACGTGCATGCTTGAGCGTGCATGCTTTGCCACGCCTCATGCTTTGCTACCAAGCTGTCTGTTGGTGTTTAGGCTGGATGTTATACAATAACACAAAGAGAGGGAAAAAAATACTCAGAGATAGGACCGATCCAGATTGACCAGTTTAATCACATAACATCAATTTAATCTTCAATTGAGGAAAGAAAGGGTCGCATGGCTGTTCCTGCCTCTTAAAAAATGCTACTAACCAAAAACCTGACAATTGCTCAAAATGAAGCACAAGCAGTCAGTTCAAGCACCCTGTGCTTCTTCAGCTTTTTAAGCCGCTGTGTCTCCCTTTATACAATTGGCGTAAGGAGAGTTTCATCTTTCTACATAGTTTCCTTTAATTCCCTCTGTGCTTAATATTGCAGCAATGGAGCACACCTCAGCAAGAGATGGATGACAATATATACATTTCCAACAAAGAGCATGCTTGCACATATGGCTGAGCAAGTAGAAAGAAAAGAAAAACTACGTAGGCAGAGGAATCTCTCCCTACATCAATCAAGGAAAAGGAGACACATTGGCTCAAAAGAGCCGTGAGTCTCCTCCACCACGAAGTTACCAAGAAGAAAAAGCTAATGGGTATCTGGAGGGTTACTGGAAGCACCCGGCTCCAGAACCTGGCTGTGAGAAGCATTACTATTTTCCATAGCACGTCTTGTGGTAACAAGCTCATTAGCATACTGAACAGAATGGGCATGAAGTTGTTGAGCAAGTTTATTGGCCCGTTGATTGTCCAGTCCAGTGCTTACCACATCCAGGTTCTAGCCAGGTGCTTCTAGTAAGAAAAGAAAAGAAAACTGCGTAGGCAGAGGAAACTCTCCCTACATCAATTAAGGAAAAGGAGACACATTGGCTCAGAAGAGCCGTGAGCCTCCTCCACCACAAAGCTACAAAGAAGAAAGCTAATGGGGATCTGGAGGGTTACTGGAAGCACCCGGCTCCAGAACCTGGCTGTGAGAAGCATCATTTTCCATAGCACGTCTAGTGGTAACAAGCTTATGGGCATACTGAACCGAATGGGCATGGAGTTTTTGAGCAAGTTTATGGGCCCGTTGATGGTCCAGACCAAGTTGTTTAAACTGGTTCAAGGTATGATCAGTGTAGCAGGTCCCACCAACACCCAGAAGGATAAAGTGGAGAGTCAAAACTGTAGCACTGATAAGTTTCCTGAGGTCTGTATGCTGCCGCTGTGCCGCCTGTAACTGTTGTCCAGGCCTCGTGTCTTCACAGTACTTAATTTCAATCAAGTGCACGTGCCGCTGGTTTACATGAAGTTGGTGGGGCTGTCTCACGCGGTTGGCTCGGGTGGTCCTCTGTGTTGGGTTGTGTCTGCTGCATAATGCATGGTGTGAGCGGGTGGAAAAAGGAGAAGAAGGATTTGGTTTGGCTTTACAGGGAGTAATCGGTATAGCATCATGACGACTGGATGTGAGTCTAGATCTCTTAGGAAAATTTATAGGAAAAAGATAAGGGGGTATAATTCTGTTTGATGCATGTGCAGGGATTTGGAGGTTGTGTTGCGCCAACTTATCATCACTCCCTGTGTCCATGTTAACCAAGCCTGGCCCCCAAGGGCTTTTGCTAAGAGCTCTGATGATCATTCTTCCAGCAGCATTGTGGCGTTTGGTTTTCATGCTGGAGATATTATGATTTTGGCAGCCTGAAAGCATGTGGAGTGCGCTGTCCAATTGATGACAGTCTGGGAGAGGGCATAATGGGTTAGTGGATCTTTTGTAACGAACCGCATGTTTTTGGCTACAGAGGGTGCCAGTGCGATATTGTAAGATGGTGCGCTTCATGGGTGTGGATATACAGGACATGTTCCTAAAGGCATTGTTGATTTTCTTACCTACACGTGGTAACAAACTCTGATAGTAAGAGTAGTAGCCTGTTTTGGAGTTGGCATATCCAAGTCTGTTTTTTGTATGCTTATGAGACTTGAGAGCATTTTGAAGATTGGGGAGGTAGGTGATTTTAGGATTGGGTGTAGGAGCTGTGGATGTGCCAGCATCATGATTGCGTCCTTGTTTTTTCCCCTTGGCTAACCAAAATGAATGAGAAGAAAAAGGGTTTCCGCCGGGGCCTGCGCTAGGGGTATCAGCTACGTTATTATTGGCTTGGCTTGTTTGATATTTTGCAATAGCATCTGCACATTCGTTACCAGCAATGACAGCATGAGATTTTACTTTGTAGGAACAAATATTGGTTTGTGAGGGCCCTTGTGGGGCCCTTGCTAGCTTGCTAGTTAAGGGACCTTTCCTGAATGCACGCGGCCTGTGGCCTCCATAGACTTCTCTTACTTTTCTTTTTCTTTTTCTTTTTTCTTTGGTTTGTGAGTTGCTAATGAGGGTAGATATGGTTTTTAGGACATCCCCTTGAATATGTTGTTTGTGCTTCTCTGAGTAAATAAGTTGTTTACGTATTTGATGAAGAGAGGTGAGACTGCCTGAAACAATGTGCGAATAAAAGTGTGTAATGGCAGCAGCAATTGCTGTTAATTCAGCTCGGCATGTACTTAAGCCCCAGAGCACCAAGTAGCCCCATGGTTGTCGAGTCTTTCTGTGACCAGGACGACCCTAGGAGCAAGCCTTGACTTTACATATTGGCACTTTGTTGTGCTTGTCTGCTCCTTCATCCTTTTATTTGTCTGTTCACGGGTTGTAGAGGAGAAGCTTTCAGTCAAAATGCTAGTCTATGGCATAAAGGGAAAGATATTAGAAATCATATCATACCTGAATCAAGAACACTGCACAGACAGTGACAGAAGAAAGGAATGAAGGTCCCTCTATCCTACGGATTACATATGAAGTTCTTTTAGTGAGGGGATACACGGAGCTTTGGCCCTTGCCAAGTGGTATAATTTTTTCCTGAAAAAATGGAGTCCTTAATTGACATGGGGAGTGCTTTAATGCCTATATACTTTTTCCTGTTCTTTTACAGGTTAAAGAAGTCCTCCAGTCAAGACTGACACTTTTGCCTGACTGTTACTGCCTCTCCATAGAGCGGAAGAGTTCAAAAGAGAGGAAAATATCTTTTAGTTTGTAACATGGCATCCTTGAAGCATGCAGAAATGAGATCTGCCAAATGTGGATAAGGGCAAAATAAGGGCAAAAAGAAACATCATTGAGACAGACTCCTAAAACCTAGTGGATGGCATAAACCTTTTCTCCCTTGAAGGAATCCCAGATCGAAGTCACATAGCATCAGCAAGGTATACACCTCCAGGGACTAAATTAATCATTACACCGTGCATAAGCCACGGAGGTCTCATGGCTAGTCATGCTCTTCCCAAGTCCATCTTCTCAAGCTCGCGCTCGTTTTGCATCAATGTGGGCTCAGAGGCTTGCGCGGACTCAGCATTTTTTCCAAAGCTTTGCTCAGGTAGAGCACTCGGTGTCTCCTGCTGTTCAGCCTCCTTCTGAGGCTGCTGCTCTGCCTCTTCCAGCCTCTCAGCCAAGGCGTCTTGCACCTGAACACAGGCCAGAGCCAGCAATCAGCATAAAGTTGAAACGCTGCTACATGTTGGCGTGACTCATTGTCAGTGCCAGCGTTGACTGTTGCGTCTTTCCTTAATGCTTGCTGTTGCCCAGCATGCGCTGCTACATTTTTTTGAGAACAATTCCAACTGGAATTGAAGGTCCGACCTCTGAGTCAGGATGAGGAGAGCATCTGTGGCTTTAGTGCAAAATATGCTGCAGATCAAACTTGGAGGCCTCAAGCAGTTGGTCAAGGCCATCATATACATCAAGCTTTTCTATAAGAGATACAACAGAAACGGACTGCTTAGGGACTCGGTGTGGTGGAGGGGACCCACGGCTCTTCTGAGCCAATGTGTATCTTTTTCTTAACTTTTGTAGGGTGTCTTTCTCAGAAATAACAAAGGAAGCAAAGTTGTGGGAACTAGATCATATCGGCTGTTTGTAAACACAATGCCAGTCTGCCCCATTTCACTTGTGAGGCTTCTTAAGACATTTGGCGTGCGCGCGCATGCGCGCGCGCGCGCACACACACACACACACACACACACACACACACACACACACATGCACACACACGCACGCACGCGCGCGCGCGCACACACACACACGTACACACGCATGCACCTATTCCAAGCCAAGCATTTTTCACAAGAGAAGAAGATTACCTGGCGCGCTGCTCCACTTGCTTTGTCTGCAGCTTGCTCAAAACCTTGCTTAACGGTGTCAGTTGTTTCCTGCGGCACATACATGACTTGTTCAATGCGACGCCATTGGCCCAATTCTAGGGTGATGCACAGATCCTTTGTCTTAATGACACCTACCAAGGTCTCAAAAACTAGCAAATTCAGATTTCCGAATAAATAAACACAGAGGACCACACGAGCCAACCGCGTGAGACAGCCCCACCAACTTCATGTAAACCAGCGACATGTGCACTTGATTGAAATTAAGTACTGTGAAGACACGAGGCCTGGACAACAGTTAGAGGCGGCACAGCGGCAGCATACAGACCTCAGCAAACTCATTAGTGCTAAAGTTGTGACTCTCCACACTATCCTTCTGGGTGTTGGTGGGACCTGCTATACTGATCATACCTTGAACCAGTTTAAACAACTTGGACTGGACCATCAATGGGCCCATAAACTTGCTCAAAAACTCCATGCCCATTCGGTTCAGTATGCCCATAAGCTTGTTACCACTAGACGTGCTATGGAAAATGATGCTTCTCACAGCCAGGTTCTGGAGCCGGGTGCTTCCAGTAACCCTCCAGATCCCCATTAGCTTTCTTCTTTGTAGCTTTGTGGTGGAGGAGGCTCACGGCTCTTCTGAGCCAATGTGTCTCCTTTTCCTTAATTGATGTAGGGAGAGTTTCCTCTGCCTGCGTAGTTTTTCTTTTCTTTTCTTTTCTTGCCATGCACTGCAGAGGCACCTAAGAAATCAGCACCTGACTCAACACTTCTCTCAGGCTCCGAGCCTGAGTCATGGAAAAAGGAACTGCTGTGCACACAGCTGCAAAGGAGGACAGAGATTGCCACCCCAGCTGGTAGCCTTAAAGCCTCCAGCATGTGGCTTCCCTGCAAGCTTTCCCTGTCTGGTGCACTTGCCACCATGAATGCTCACAGCACGCACGCAGCATATGTGCGCCACAAATGGTGATTACAAATCACGTTTCTTAGAAGATTCAAGACGGAAAAAGCTTGCAGATGACACCTAGCCACTCAACAGGTCACGCATGAACTTGCAAATAAACAAAAAAATCAGGAAGATCTAGTGTTTGTCCGGAATGTGCAGGCATATCCTTGACACATTAAAGGCAGACTAAAACCACAAAAATCACCATTATGGAACAACGCTAGAGTCCCCTTTCATAATCTGGCCACCCATGTAACACCCTAAAAGCATCAGCCTGAAGGGCACCCAAAACAAACAGCAGCTTCAACAGCTCTGAATACAGAGCCAGCCAGCCAAAGCAGTACGATGGCAGCGAAATGCTGGAAATAAGGACAGGACTGAAAATTGCAGCACACGTCCAGGTCCAGGTAGGGGCATGACCGCTTTGCATGTGCACTTGGGTTGCGCCACAGTGATCACTCGCCCAATATCAGTCCTTGTGCGTCCAAGGAACTGGCCAGTTTTGCACTTTTCACTCACACACATGCATACATACGCACACACCTTTATGCCCTCTTGCGCTTTTTCAGACGTTGTTTCTTGTGCCTCTCTGCTCTTCTCCTCGGCTCTCTTCATGACGGCGCCAGGATCTTTGGCTTCAGCGCTTTCAGGGCTGCGCTGGCCAGCTTCCTGCAGCGGAAGGCAACATGTTTTTAGCAGGTCTCTGGGTGATCATGATCCAGGAAAAATAAGGATAAAGTCTCCATGAAAAAGCATCTGCAACCTTCTGTGCCTTGAACCAACATTTGTTGCCTGTGGGAAACTTAAGAGGCAGTCGCTCGTTGCATCCTTTTACCTGCTCCTTGTGTTCCTCTTGCGCATGTTCCTGAGCCTTGCCTGCAGCCTCTTCAGCCTGCATGTTAATGGTTTGGCAGCATGAGCGCTTGTGCCTCCTTGGTGACACACGCAGATGAGATCAGCAGGCGCCCTACAAACAAATTTACCTTCTCTGCTGCCTGCTCTGTGCCCCCCTTGATCAGGTCTCCAATCTCCCTTGCATCTTCAGCCACAGCCCTCGCGATGCCAGAGATGATGTTTGCCATCTTGAAGGTCAGTCTTTCGATCTGCTCTTGCCAGACTACTGTTGTTGCGAAATATGGCTTATTTTTTACAAGGCTATAAATTATGTTAAGCTAGCTAAATAACTCTGTCATCGCCAAGCTCTTGGCTTTTGTCGTCACCAAATGGAACAACGACACGAGAAAGGAGAGAAAAAACGTGCTGCCACTTGTTCCATGGATCCTATTCTTTGATCGCACCAGGGGAGGACACCCAGACGACGTCTGCAGAAACAGAGTCGTGAGCCATCCCCAATAACGTGGAAATGTCTAGCTGACCAGGAAGGAGGAGACAGGACACAGCCAAAACTTCCAGGCTTTCGATCCCTCCTGGTTGCGCTCCTCCTGGCTTACTAGCGATGCAAACTTCTGTGCAAGCCTGTACGGATGATGTCTTCCCAATTTTGTTTTCCCCCAATTTCCTCGTTTTCAGGGTTTGAAGGTGCGTTTGCATCGCATTTTTATTATCATTTTTCGTCTGGCAGATCTGATGATTAAGGAAGTCAGAAATTTTTAAGAGTTTCCACCCAATGACTGAAGACGCCAAGAACCTTGAGAGCATCAAATATTTGAGCTCTGGGGAGCGCCAGATGGCGAGTGTGTTTGGCTCAGATCTTTGGTTAACTCTTTGCAGATCTCTGCTTTGTTGCATCCAGTGCACAGAAACAGCCTATGCACACAACTACCCATGCAGGCTGACGATTTTGGAACTGCAATTGGGAAAGAGGTGGCAGACACTTTGAGGAAAGAGATGGTGCGTGAGCATAAGCAAATTGCAGCTCCAAGCACCTGCGCACCATGATGTATACAACTTCTCCCAATGCATCCTAGGCTAGCTGTGTCTAATTTCAGTTTGAAGGCCCTTTAGTGAGACCCTTGCTAACTTGCTAGCAAGGGAACCTTTCCGTACAGCACGCGGCCCTTTGACTGGTGTAGGATTTTCTTTCCTTTTTTTCTTTCCCAATGCATGCAGGCCGAGCAGAAACAACCTCCAGCAGAGGAGAAAACAGCGGTAGGGGCGCGTGTGTGATGTCCACACCTCTCTCTATTGAAACGCCTCAACCGAGCCATTTGTGACTATGGAGGACAACCCGTGAAAAGAGGAGAGCCCTGCTGAAACCTAAAACGAGGCTTCTGCATGCCCACACTCATGCAGGTTGGCCAAGTGGAAGAGCAAAAGGGCGAGGAGATTGGGGTCATCAAGATGCCTGGAGAGGTGGTTATCTCAGGATTTTAGAATTTCTCAACAGCATTGCTTGATGACCGAGCCAGGAAGAAAGAAATTGCCTGGCTTTTGGTGCATACAGGAGGTACCTCCACCTGCACCTCCACCCATGGCTCAAAAGGAGCAAGGCAGACAAGACAAGCGTCAAGGTGAGCGCATAATCCCCATAAAAGCATCAAGCATTAGGTCAGATCTTCCACCAGCCATCTAATTCTCCTTGTCATGGTTTGAGTTGCAACTAAAGATCAATCATACCTAATGCCTTGCTTTTTGACAACCTCTGCTAGCGTTTTCTCATTTGTTTTCTAAACTATGATACTGGAAGTGAGTGTGCCACGAGGAATGAAATACTGTACTTTGTACACTATCGGTATTGGAAAGCATCCCTGCATATTGTTCTGTAGCGCACAATTCTTTGACCATTATGATATCAATAAAAGCGGGCTGTTTTCAATCCATCACAAAGCTCTCTTCGGCATCTTTCCTCTTCTCCCACCCTCTTCTGCCAACAAAGGTAACGACCATGCCTGCCTAATAGGTGAGCACTGGGAGGCAACGAATGCAAGTCTAATGGCTGCAGAAGTGGCAAACAGAAGCCGTGCAAAGCTGGAAGAGCATAGGGAGAAGCTGCGCTTGGAACGGAGTGAAAGAAAGGTGAACTTGCTGTATGTACTTTGTGCTTCCTGCGACTTGATTTGTGCTTATTTTGTTGTTCTCGCTTGCTTGCTACTGCATTTCATGCCATGGTTGGCAGAGGCAATAGATATCACTTCCTGTTTGCTACCCAACATGGCTCTAAAGCTTGTACAGCAAGATCACCAAAAGCTAGATAGAAGAGGTGACTTGCAGTCCAAATGAGACGCATGTAACAAGTGAACCTTCTTCAGCTTGCTGCCTTTGGAGCTCAAGGTCGGATGTAATCAGCAGTAAGCTACTGGGCATGGTTTCCTTAATTGACAGGCTGATTGTGCTTGACTCTGCATGCTTTTGAAGTTCTGGAAAAGAGAAGAAAAGAAAACTACGTGGGCAGAGGAAACTCTCCCTACATCAATTAAGGAGAATGGAACTCCAGTCTTTCAGCTTTCATCTTGCACCCTTTCTCATGACCGGACCTGCCTTCTTTCAATGCCTGCCGTGCCCCTCTTAGTCTGAAATATGTTGCGGTACATACGATCTCTTAACCAATGTGGCTCATACAGTCTTTAGACCAATCTGGCTCCTTTTCCTCGATTGATGTGGAGGGTTTCAATTACCTACGTAGATTTTATTTCTCAAAGAAACCAACAGTTTGGAGCAAGAAGGTTGTCTGCGTTCTTTTTGGGCACTTGATTAGTCCTCCTCCACTCCACTGCCTGCCATGTTTTCATTTCCATTGCCATGCTCACTTTCCAGGATTCCCAAGACAAAAGCGCGTCCGTGATTGGTGATCAATGAAAGCTGTAATGCATGGCGACTCGTATTGAAATCTGAATCCTTGGCTTTTTAATTCTCCAGGCCCAAGCCCCACCCATATAAAAAAATGGTGTACTGATTTAAGGGGTCTTCTTGTTGGTATGCTAGAAGCAGCAGCTGATAAAAACGCTACTTATCAAAGCTACCGTGCTACACTGCTGTACTCTTTTGTTTCAGGCGGAGCAAGGGCTTGCAGAGGCAGCTTACCAGGCTGCACGCATTGAGTCCCCTCTTGCAGCCATGCGGCCTCCTCCTTAACTGTATAAGGAAGCGTTAAGCATCATGATGAAAACTTTAAGTAGAACCTGCTAACTATGTCCCTTTTCATACTTGTGATTATGATTGACAGGTCTTGAGGGTGGACTGCACGTAACTTCTCCTTACTAATTTCATCTACTAGCCTCAGGTGACTTAGGTCTATAGTTCCAGCCTCGTACCATGATTTTTACAGCTATGTTTTCACGGCTTTCTTGCACCACATGACAACCTGCGCTTTCTAAAAAGAGTTAAGACTCCTTACTTAGTCAGAAAAGAAAGAAAAGAAATTTCTACGCAGGTCAAAGGCCGCGTGCATTAAGGGAAGGTCCCCTATCTGGAAAGCTAGAGGTCTCACCAGAAGGCCCTCAAAAGCTGTACTAGACACAGCTAGCCTAGGAGAGCCAGAAACAGATCTAATGGGGATCTGGAGTGTTGCTCGCCATGCCATGGACGCCCGGACTCTCCTTCTCCCTAGTCATAAATATTAAGGCCTCAAGAGGAAGACTTCCTCAGGAAGTTAAATTCAAGGCTTTCACCACTTTCACTGATATCATTTTTTGTTTTGCTTTTCTGTATCATTCAAAGAAAATAAAGGGAAGGAAAATTAAAAAAGAGGGTCAGATAATAATGTGCCCGTGAAGGGGATACACGGTGCTTTGTCCCTAGATATCCTCTTTTCCTTAATTGATGCGGGGAGTGTCTTCACTGCCTGCATAGTTTTTCTTTTCTTTTCTTTTTTTGTGCATATGCTAAGATTTATGTAAGTGGCACTGTGTGCTTAGATAGACTTGTCTTAAGCTCGCATGGGGCATGTAAACCCTAACTCAATGCTCTTGATGGGAAAATGGCTGAAATCGCCACGTAACACCAACCACTGGGTCTTTTCGCTCTATTGTTTTGGCAATGATGTTCCTTTGTTACAAGGATTGGTGCAGTAATTGGTCAGATGTGGATATTTGGTGGTGAAAACTAGGGTTCACGCCATTGCAAATTAGGCATGTTCTCTGTGACTGGCAGTTTTAAAACCCTTGTGCTATAGAAACCGTTTTACATGCTTCTAGGGGTTTTAGTTAGGCTTAGCCAGAACCCAAACTTGAAAACTGCCCGTTATGGGGCACATATGCAAAGGAGCATACAAAAAGCAGGCAATTTTAGGCCTCAGCTGACCCCCTCTAGAAAATTAAAGGGAAACTACGTGGGCAGTGAAAACGCTCCCCACATCCATTAAGGAAATGAGGATACCTAGGGCCGAGGCACCATGTAATTCCTTCACCAAGAGAAAAAAAGAAGTTGCCAATGGGAAAAGGTGGACAGGAGGGTTGCTAGCAGTATCCCTTGCCTGATCTTGATGATGAGAGTTGAAATAAGGCTGTTCAAGAGCCCTTCTGGTGCTGGTAAGTTTATATGCGTACTGGACGGAATGAGCATGAAGCTTCAGAGCAAGCTTGGTGACTTTACGAGTGTTAAGACCAAGCTTTTTTAGGGGCTCCAAAATGTGAGGGGAGAAGAACCCAGCCCACCCCTTACAAAATGGTATTGAGGATACTTAAGCCAAGGCCCTCGAAAGACGGTGACAGAGGTTGCGGTGCTGTTGCTTGGAGGCCTCCAGCTGATTCTTGGGTCTGGTGTCTTCACAGTATTTGACCTCCACGAGATGGACGTGCCTATGTTCTGGAAGTAGCTGGCTAGGGTGACGGACCTTGGAAGCAGGCGAAGTGGCTGTGACTGACGCTGAGGGCTCCCTATTTTCCCAGCGCCCCCCTCTACTTCTCAATGTGTACCGGAATTGGTCCTTGGCACTCTTTTCATTGGAACAACTCGCATTGCACCAGGGCAATTAGAAGTGAGCCTTTGTTTGTCAGGGAAATCACAAAGGAATACATATCTTGGGAGGGTTCTATTGTTGTGTGTTCAGAGATCTGCAAGTTCTTGAAGCAAGACGATCTGTGCTGCCAATGTCCACGGAGGCAAGGCCTGCCCCAAGAGGGCCTTTGCTGACACCTTTGAGGAGGATCCTGCTGGCAATATTGTGGCGCTCGCTTAACATATTTGATATGTTGGAGTGCTTACATCCTGAAAGAATGTGAAGGGAACTGTTTGGCTCCCCACAGAGGGAACATTGTAGGCTATTGGGAATTTTAAAGCGTACTGCATGACTTGATCAAAAAGGCATCATGTGTCATCCTGTTCGTGCATCACATCATACACAAATGAAGGCACACACTGTACACTGTTTGTGCAATTCAAGATGGATGCTGCATCAACTGCATAGAGCCACTAGTGGCACTTTCTGCCACTTTCACATGCTATGCTAAGTTTAATATGTGAAGACCGTGCTTGAAAGTACATTGAGGAAACACATAAATTGGTGCATCGTTGTTTTGCTATTGGACAAAACTTTGACTTATGGAAAAAAGTTTAGGAATAAGGAAACTGTGTACTGCAAACTTCATATGATTACCTGGTAGGAAGAGGAACATTTCTCAGGAAGAGAAAAAAAAGGCTCCAAGAGCCATGAGTGTCCTCCACCAGAAGATTACTAATGGCTTTTATGGCTTTTTTTAGCCAATGTGTCTCCTTTTCCTTAATTGATGTAGGGAGAGTTTCCTCTGCCTGCAATCTTTTCTTATTTGCACGCCTACGCCTTTTCAGTCACAACCTTTGAGCAGAGACCCAACGGCATCATGGAAATATGTTCCCTTGCAAGCTTATATTTTACAACAAACATGATCAACACACTGTGCAAGGTGAAAAAAGATATGTCTACGCTTGCTGTGAGACTGCGTGCATAAAGGGAAGGACCAAAATCTCCACTGACAGGGCCCAAACAAAATTTCCCCAGCCTCAAGCATATTATCCTGGATTGTCCTTCTTCAAGAAGCTAGGATTAAACAAAATTGGACAAACCTGGACACTCAGTTCCATCCCCAATGAAAAAAGTGCAAAGAACAAATTACCGGTATCCGCTGAGAAATAGAGGGGGGCGCAAGGGAACAGGGAGCACTCAACACTAGCCACAGCCTCTTCACCTACTTCCAAGGTCCGTCACCCTACTCAGCTCCTTCCAGAACAGAGGCACGTCCATCTTGTGGAGTCCAGATACTGTGTAGACACTAGGTCCAAGCAGCAGCACCGTGACCTCTGTCACCGTCTTTCAAGCGCCTCAGCTCTAATCACCCTCCATACCATCCTCAGAATGATAACAGGCCCTTAAATGTAGGCAGGGTCATCTACATCCCCACACACTTTGAAGCCCCTTTTACAGCTCGGTTTTGACACTCTTATAGCCACCAAAAACTGAAGCTTCATGCTCATTCTGTCCAGTAAGCTTATAAACTTTTCTGGCACCAGACGCACTCGTGAGAGGACTCCTTTTAACTCTCAACCAAGATCAGGCAAGGGGTACTGTTAGCAACCCTCCTGGTCCCCATCGGCCACTTCCTTTGCTCTCTTGGTGAAGGTAATACGCGGTGTCTCGGCCCTAGGTGTCCCCTTTTTTCTATCTTCAACAGGGAAATGAGATGGATTACTGCATTCCGAATTTGAGTCACAAATAGCTGTTGAGTTTTTGAAATCCATTTTGTGATTTTAGATCCTCAACTCCTTCATGGAGTGGGCTGCGTGAGTGCGGGAGAGAGCCTATCCTGTTCAACTGGTTCAGAGCTTGTGCACGTCTTTACAATTGTCTCATCCATTCAATGCAAGATGCAACAGCCCTCTTCTACAAAAACCTTTTCCGTGCTGATATCTCCCTCACTTCCAGGAGTTCCTCTTGCCGGACTTTCAACCTCTTGTTCACCACGAATGGCTTACACCATGCTCATGGCATCCAACAGAAAACACGTTCAGATAACCCTTTGGATCTGACGTTATCCTGGATTGCCCATCTCAGGATTTAACAGAACTGCGCACCAGTTCCAGCACCTTTTAGCTCCGCACCCCCAAGCAGTGCACCACGCCTTAGGGACGTCATGAACCAGGCTGATGTCCTAGGATTTGCCAAGTTCGTGTCTACATGCCTGAAATACTGTGACTGAGCTTCTAGTTAATATTGTTTTTAGATTGGACTGGTTTAGTTACAGGCATGTACTGCTTCAGGTAAGCTGCCCCCGCAGGCAGGTACAGCTATGTAACCCTTCTTTTCCCTTTTGGACCTGAGTCAGCTTGTAGTGGACCTCAAGTCTCGTCACCTGGCATCATGAAGACAATATCCCTATTATTATCCTCAAGACCTCAGCAAAACTTGTACCTATCATCACTGCCAGTGGTATGTTCTCCAACCAAGAATGCGCATGCCACATATTCCCTTATATTCTGCCTGAATACCTATACCTGGACTTACCTAAGCACTTTGTACGCAGCATGGCCCAATTTCGTCTTTGCGTCCATACTCTCGAAGTTGAGCAAGCCACACAGCACGACTCCGTTTCTCTACCACTATTACAGGTGATCTTTGTGATGCCCCAAGATAATGTGCTGGACAAACAGCACGTCATGTTCAGATCCCCTCACCCCCAGGTCTATATTCTTTGGCTCAAGTATGCTTCCTTGTTCTCTGGCCCTCTTCTCCCTCTCTCCCACCCCTCTCCTCAGGTGGCTCCTTACCTGCCTGCCATTCACCATGTTCAGTCTCTCGAGATACATTTTCTTTCGTAAATTAGGACAACAACAAGCTTGATCCTTTTTACACGAGGCGGAGATCATGTTTGTTATGGACCGTAGACGCTTTATTCGGAGGTAGAGTGACACTGATGGGGCTCACTCGTGCCCATTTAAAATGTGCTTGCAAGACCAAAAAAAGTGTGGGCTCAAAGCATGAACAAGCAGTTGAAGCACGCTAGGAGCATTCCCATCATCTCAGGAAATGAAAGGAACCTGCTCATGCCATTACCGTCTGCGTGCATAAAGGGCGCTTAGTATCCCCACCGAACCCGGACCATTTTGGGTTTGCAGGGCTGCAAGTCACCCACTGCACCACTGAAAACTGACCTTCAAGACGATCTCAGAGTTTCTGGAGCCTACTGCCTTTCGGGTCCTGAGCAAAAAACTAAGGGCTGCTGGAAATATCTGCAAGTCTAAGAAGGAAGAAACAACTCGCTTCAAGTCAGAACAAAAGCACCTCTGCAACGTGACACTCTGATTTGCAGCGTGCTGCAAACCTGTTGGGTAAATACAACACCTCAACCATGCAGATCACGGAATTCATAGCATGGCCATGCCCCTGAGCCACACCTTTATTTTTTAAGCCTAAAAGGCATATTTTTTATTCCTGGAGTGTTGTAGCTGTATTGCTGTTTTGCCTACACTATGTATCCATCTCTGAGGTCTGCCCTATCTGGCAAGGCCCCTGTGAGATGGTGATCCAGGGAGGCCCTGACTCCAGTCAGCAATCTATCGCATGTTGCACGAGGTGTTGTTGGGGGCACCATGATGTACACCACATCACCTGGAGGAGGGAGCCAAGTGCAAAAAAAGGGCAAGCTGGGCTTGGTGATCTAGGGTGTCTGCTTGGATTGGACAGAAGATTGTGCTACACGGGAACAAAGGGAAAGTTGTGACAAAGCATGGACAAAAAGCGGTATGGCATGGAACGTAACCTCATACTGTACCAAGGTTTACAAATCCTGACTGCATATTCATTTATCAGGAGCTGCACCTACCTAGTGGTCGCGCGAAGATGCCATGCATTTCTCGCATGTGCATTGCCACATGGAGTGCACCCCCTGCTGAGCTGGCATAGCTGTTGATTGGGGCGGACGAGGACGGAAGCACGCGCTGAGGTGCGCGGACCTGGAAATATAGATGCAGAAAAGAAAGGAATACAGAGTACACGTGAGTGAAAGATATGTATTACATATAATAAAGAGACAGAAAGAGAGAGAGAGAGAGAACTAGTGTTGTGGGCATCTTGGGCTTTACAAGTTGTAGGCAGCGAAGACAAGAAAATCAAACACCAATCACCCGCCTGCAAGCCACGCACAAAAATGCGCCACTCCCTGGCATTCCTGTGATCCGGGCATTGCATGCAGCACACAAAATGCATGCTCAAGTGGGCACAGGCATATCATCACACACCCGCCTACACGCACACCGACAATAGCCTTCCTATCAACATCCTCAACTTTCTCAATGACAACCGCACCTGCAGAGCCAGCAGAGTGCCGATGGCTACCAAGCGCACCACCGCGGGGTGATGAGACAGCGCCACCACCTCCTCCTCATGCCACAGGGGCACCAAGGAAGGCGCTGCACCGCACACCACAGGCCCCTGCTGATCCGACGACATCGCCCGCCGGCAGTACGCTGACGGCTGTGTTGCTGCTGCCTGGTATGGTAGGCAGGGATGGCAGCAAGGCTGCTCTGTCTGCAGCAAGCTTGTGCTGCCGGCACTTGATCCGTCGGCATTTGTACGGCCCGGATTTGTATGGCCCACACTGCAGTTATTTGCTTGGCTCTCGGAGGTAGAGGCAGCAAGGGGGTCTTGGTGGCACCCAGCCTGGGCCTGGTTAGGGGTGATAGGGGCTTGGATTGGTGCAGAAGCATTGCGTGGCACTGGGGCGAAGTTGGGGTTGTGGATGGGGCTGGTGAGCATGCGGAGGGCAGCCACGATGGCAGCACAGCCGGCGGGGTAGGCGGTGTAGGAGTGGCCGTGCAGGAGGGCTTGCATCTGTGTGTATATATATATGTGTGTGTGTGTGTGTGTGTGTGTGTGTGTGTGTGTGTGTGTGTGTGTGTGTGTGTGTGTGTGTGTGTGCGTGCGTGTGTGTGCGCGCGTGCTGCGTGCGCGCATGCACTGTATGCATACTTGTAAAAAAGAAATTTATACTGAGGGAGCACGTGAGTACACAATACAGGATGACAGACAGACCCTTTTTCTGTTTACAGCAACACGTATATTCCCACACCAGAAAACAAATCAGAGGGTCCTAACTTAGCCCATTCGGGGGGGGTCTGTCACAGGAAAGTTTTCTGGGCCTCCCTGGCCCCATCCTTTCCAGAGTTTTTTATGCTGTCGTGTTCTATGATTATAAAGACACATTTATGCATTAAAAATTTTGGAAAAATTTTGCTCTGCATGTGTAATAGGGTGCTGAAAAGGGGGAAAAGGGGGCAATGTGGTGAAGAATGGGAATTTTCCAACCTATCCACTTTGTCATAATAACCTTCAGGTGTGTAGCAATGGAAAAGCAGACTTAATGCAAAAAAATTGTAGCAGAATGCAGCACATAGCACACTAGTGACTGACCTTGGAGTCCCCTTCAAATGCCTTGAACACACGCTCCGTTGTGAGAGTGGCTGCCATCGGTAGCGCACCACCTGTCACTAACTGCATGACAACAGCCACAAGTAATAGATTTAGGTAGTAGAGGTTCCCCCAAATGGGGCATGAAAATTGGCACCTGGCATCTGCATCCCTGCTGCTTGGCTGCCTAAGGGTGAGGTAATCAGTGCAATTTTGACACTGGTGTCGTACTTCTGTTCTTGTAGCAAGTATGGCTTGTTCTTGAGCTTTACCAAAGTTTGGGCAAGCATGAAGACGCGCAGTGCTCTGTATTTTCAAAGACGCACAATGCTCTGAAATCCAAAGCACTTCAATTCAGGGAGCAAACCCCATGCAAACTCAAGACATGCGAAAGGACAAAAAAAATATGAAGCGATAAACCAGACTAACATTCATTTTGGTGCAATTAGCTCAAGGATGTAAAGGCATACAAATGCTGCAGCATCCACAATTGTAGTGTGAGAGTCATTGTCTTCTACCTAAAAAAATCAAACCATGTGCTTTATAAAGCACCCTCACACACCTCACACACCCCTTCATACCTCCTCACAGTGAAAGCAGTTGAGAAATAAATGTCCGACAATTCTCATCTCAAATTTTGTCTCTCCAGAAGCACCACACAAAGGCAATGCATCCCGGAATTGTTTTGCCCACTGTATCGCACCTTCTTCTGCACACAAAAAAACACTTGCACTATCTTGATAACACTTCTTTTGCGCAGCAGGAACATGTTCTAGCCTGCAACAAAGAAGTGGTCCTGTAACCTGCAATTGGCCCTGACACCTTTCATGCATGTACTTGTATGAACTTCCTGTATGTCCACTGCACACACACACACACATACACACACACAGGCACCTTGACAAAGTACGCAATGCCAGACTGCAGGCGCTACACACAGTGACAGTTAGTTCCAAGTACTCACCTTGGCAAGGCATGCAATGTCAGGCTGCAAGCATGTTTCATTCACTCACCTTGGCAAAGCATGCAATGTCAGGCTGCAAACACAGCAAAGAGGCTGCAGTGGGAGCACCCAGCCTGAAGCCCCCCGTCATGACCTCGTCAAAAATTACCATCATACCGCGTGCGCGGCAGGCCTGCGGCGCGCATGTGTGTGTGTGTGTGTGTGTGTGTGTGTGTGTGTGTGTTTGAATACAAGTTAGGCGGCAGGAGATATTTTGCATGCACTGCATGCCCTTTGAGACTTTAGCCGAGGACTTTCACCTGCAGGGCTTGCACCAACCCATGCACGGAAGCAGGCCTCCAGATTTAAGGCATACATCTTTTTACAGCTGGTGGCAGCACTCTTCCTCACTTATTTCTAAACGCCTACCTCGCACAAAGGATGCACATCTGCTCTTTCCACCAAAACCCAATGCCATGTGCAATGCACAGTGCACTGAACATTCACAGATGCCACAAGCCATAGCCTGTGCTGCCTGCATACTCACTCACTGCAATGGCCTCCCTCAAGAAACCAGGGACCACTCTGAGCATGTCTCACATCCCAGCTGCACTCCTGATGTGGTCACATTGTATAGTCTGATGATCACAGTCGAGATTACAGTATGGACCAACATGTGCATGGCTTGCGTTTAAGCTGCACTTCTAAAGCCATCATAGTACGCACTCCAATGATCAAAGTTGTGGTCACAGTATACAATACAGCTGCACTTCTAAAACCATCATAGTGCGCACTCCAATGATCAAAGTTGTGGTCACAGTATACAATACAGCTGCACTTCTAAAACCATCATAGTGCGCACTTCAATGATCAAAGTTGTGGTCACAGTATACAATACAGCTGCACTTCTGATCACTGTCCTCTATTCCTGCAACAGCTCACACTTCTCACTACGCAGCACAGATCCTGCGCCACAGCCTGCTCCTTCACACAACCTCTCACCGCTGCAAGCTCCCTCTGCATGCACAACTTCACAGTCAAATACTCATTCACATCTGCACAGTCAAGTATCCACGCACTGCCATGAGGTATACTCTCCCACAGTCTGCTCAGCCACACAACCACTCACCACTTTGAATTCCCTCTGCCAAAAGTCTACACAGCCACACTAAAACTGGGGATGAGCATGCCCTGAACTTCCACTGCAGTCCTCATCAGAGAACACATCGCCTACTACACACACAACCTGTTCGCCACAGTGTGCTCAGTCATTTTTTTGACCCACCGCCACGAGCTCCCTCTGGAATTGGGGGTCCACCATGAGCATGCCTCCAGCCCCTTGCAGCAGGGGCTCCACCACGAGGGCCGCCAGCTGGCCCTTTGGCCTCTGTGAGCCAGAGGATGAGGTCTGCTTGCGCACGTGCTCGTCCAGCTGCTGCTCTATGTAGCACCTGCACATGTATGCAGTGTGAAGTGTGATGTGGGGACATTTTTGCATGGTGCGAGGGCTGCTAGCTAGCTCTTAGGCCTCTGTGGGTCTGAGGAAGAAGCTTGGCTGCGCTGGAGCTCGCCCGGCTGCTGCTCTATGCTGCGCTTGCGTATTCAAGCAGGGGTACTTTGTGGGCAAATGGTGCAGGGTGTGAGGGCTGCTAGCTAGCTCTTATGCCTCTGTGGGCCTGAGGAAGGAGCTTGGCTGCGCTGGAGCTCGTCCAGCTGCTGCTCTATGTTGCGCTCGTGCATTTATGCAGGGGTATTTTTGGGCAAATGGTGCAAGGTGTGAGGACTGCTAGCAAGCTCTTATGCCTCCGTGGGCCTGTGGAAGAAGCTTGGCTGCCCTGGGGATCGTCCAGTTGCTGCTCTTTGTTTCACCTAAGCATTTCAGCAGGGGTGTGTTGTGGGCGCATGATGCAAGGTGTGAGGTGTGAGTGCCAGCTGGCCCTTAGGCCTCTGTGGATCTAAGAAAAAGGCTTAGCTGCCCTGGGGCTCGTCCAGCTGCTGCTCTATGTTGTAGCTGCACACAAGTCAGCAGTGGCATGTCGTGGGTACAATAGAGCACAGCACCGAATTTGGTGCCTGCACAAATGTACAACCTACGACTTAGTACTAGCATGCCCTACTCACCATGCTATCGAACCCTTCTTTGCGCATGAGATCAAGAGGCTAAGTGCCTGGCACTCTCTACAACTGCGAGTGTGACTAGGACAAGTATGTGCGCTGATCCTGAGCGAGTTCCAGCGTCTGATGAAAAGAGTGTGGCCAAGCTGCTCCTTACCAGCAATCTGGTCTGGTACATGGTCAGCGCTGACAGCCAAAGCTAAGGGCTTGTAGCAGGAACCCATATTTCAATCGGGAGAGTTGCTTCTTTCTCACAGCCAATCCCGTGGAATCGGAACCTGCGCTCTCTCTCTCTCTCTCTCTCTCTCTCTCTCTCTCTCTCTCTCTCTCTCTCTCTCTCTCTCTCTCTCTCTCTCTCTCTCTCTCTCTCTCTCTCTCTCTCTCTCTCTCTCTCTCTCTCTCTCTCTCTCTCTCTCTCTCTCTCTCTCTCTCTCTCTCTCCCCCCCCCCCTCTCTCTCTCTCTATCTCTCTCTTTTTCTGCATTGGAGAACACTTTACAGAGAAAAGGATGGGCCTATAAGCCCCAGCACACCTGTAAGCTCTGGTCAAATCGCTGCCATCCCTAGCAGGGCTAAGCACATCTTGGAGGGAAGACCATTTAGAGGGAGCCCCCAGGCCCTGGGCATCCAAACCACTCCACCAGGGCGGTGTGGGCTGGACCACCTGCCAGGAACCTGCCAGCAGTGTGTGTGTCAGCTTTGTGTGTGTGTGTGTGTGTGTGTGTGTGTGCATGTGTGTGTCAGCTTGTGTGTCAGCTTTATGTGTGTGTGTGTGCGCGCGCGTGTGTGTGCGTGTGTGTGTGTGTGTGTGTGTGTGTGTGTGTCAGCTTTGTGTGTCAGCTTTGTGTGTGTCAGCTTTGTGTGCGTGTGTGTGTGTGCGTTTGTGTGTGTGTGTGTGCGTGTGTGTGTGTGTGTGTGCACCTTCCAAGGAGCAAGGCTGATTTCAAGTGATAAGAGCACCTGCCTGGTCAGATGTTTGGGGCAGGTTGCAGGCTTTCAGCAGGCCTGCCTACAGGCCTGCCTGCTTCACAATTTTTGGTCCAAAACTACGCAGGAGGGCTCAAAGTAGACCCCACTTTCTTCACTTGAGGGACCACAAACACCCACCCACCCTTCCCATCCAACTTATGCAGAACAGGGAGCAATCACAGTTTTCTTTCTTCCAACAACATCTACTCTGACTGAACAAAGAGGCCCTTGCCCTGGTGCCAAGGGGCCTGTGCAGGGCCGTTGATAGGCAAGGGGGGCCCACAGTCCATTGCTACTCATGAAAAACTCACCTTTTTCCATTGCTACATAGGGCGGCTCAAAGAAGAGGCCCCTGCCCCGGTACCAGGGGGCCTGTGCAGGGCCGTTGAAAGGCGAGGGGGGCACACAGTCCATTGCACCCAGAGTGTCCCCATGGTATGCATTAGCCAAACCGACTACCTGCAATGGGGTGACTGTGTGCACTGGGGTGACTGTGTGCCCCTGACTGCACTGTGTTGACTGTGTGCCCCATCTTTACCTCATGCTCTGGCGCAACTGTTGCGACATGAAACCACATTTGACCAACTCTCGCTGCACAAGCCCAACTAAAGACCTGCCCAGGGCGCAAACACTTTACCAGGATGTCATTTGTGCACAAGTATATTCTGAAGCACCGCTCTTCATGCCTGAAGTTCCATGCAGGCACACGCAGGGCTTGGGCCTGCTGTGCACGTGAGTCCTGTCTGAGCCTTTGATTTTGACCATGCAGGCACACGCAGGGCTTGGGCCTGCTGTGCACGTGAGTCCTGTCTGAGCCTCTGATTTTGACCAAAGGTGCAATCATGCATTGACCATACATGCAAATCATCATGCATCACCAGCCCATCGGGTGTTGCATTGGCGGCAATATCGATGGTATGTCTATTTGCCAAAGAATGTTCTTCCGCGATGGATGACACGCGTCTTTTTGTTAAGTGTTCTGCAGCAAAGGATAACACATGTCTGCCACATGTTTGGCAGCGATGGATGGTGCATGTCTATTTTCCAAGGAATGTCCTGCCAAGCAGGCTCCAAAATGGCATTGCAGTGGACATTTCATGCTCCAGCGCCCCAGCTACACCCCTGCATAACTGTTGCACACGTACAATCTTATGAGAGCACACTTTGAACACCTGCAATTCAACCAGTCCATTGCTTCCTTGTGGCTGTGCAACATTGATGGATGTTCTGCACATCTGCAAACATTTGGATATGAACTCATCCAACACACCTGCAGCTCAACCAGTCCACTGCCTTCTTGTGGACTCCCGAGATCCAGCTGGTGCTGCTGCATAAATGCTCTGAACGCCATTTTCAAGGCCACCTCTACAGCGGTGGAGCCATCATCTGCAGAGACAGCACAAAATTTGCCTCAGATCCCGGATGACCACAGCAATGTGTAACGTGCACAAAACCTTGCTAAAATGTGAATGCGCATAACACTTACATTCACCAAATCACAGCTCAAGTATGCAAATATCCATGCACATAGAGGCATGCACAAAGAGCATTGAGGCATACACCACCTTGCTGTATAGCATGCACCGTGCGCCATCAACCATCGCATTGAGGCATGCACCACCTCACCATGTAGCATGCACCGTGTGCCATCAACCATCGCATTGAGGCATGCACCGAGCGCACAACTCAAACATTCATGCGCGTACATGCACATACACATGCATTTACAGGTTCAGATCCTGACCTGAGAAGAAGACGCGCTTTGCCCAGGATCCGCCCACCACTCGCAGCAGGTGCTCTGCTGCCTCCAGGGCAGCCTGCAAGGGCAACCGGGACATGGAAAGAAGAGTAAGACTATATCCCATTCTGTGAGGGCAAAGGGAGCAGGGACACAGAAACTGCTGCCTGCTCAGATGCAATCAGTTCATGCCTGCAAGGGCAAGGGCAAGGGAAGCAGGGTAAAAGGAATTGCTGCCTGCTCTGATGTGTGCGCCTCAAGCACAACTGTCCATTGACCTGCGGTTGGCCCCAGTCTGACAGTTGCATGGCAATGAAGGAAACTACGTTTTGAAATGTAGCCTGCATACAAGATTTTTAAAATCCTGCAGCAATACTTGCATGAGCATCAAAGATGGAATCACCTGTGTCTGTACAGGCGTGCAGAGTGCAGGAAATCAATGTTACTGCCTTGAAATGAGGTGCGCGGATTAAGATCTCTCATTTGCGCAAAAAATGATCAAGATGCAGAACATCTGAGACCTTGACTTTGGTGCTTCCGCATCACTGAGAGGTGCCAAAACAAGGGAAATTAGTGGAGCACAGCAGCTGGGAGGCGCAATCTAGCAGGAGTTGTTTCTGTTCACAGCTAAGCGGTCCAGGAGGAAACGCAGCAAATATTCTCAGTGAGAGCAAAGCAGGCGGGGGGTATAAATCAGCAAGTACAGCTGCTGATTGGACAAATATTTTAGATCACAACGTGTAAACCATATTTGCTGGCATTGCGTTTTCCTTTATAGTTCTCCTGGCCCTTAATACACTCCACTTTTATGAGCAAAATTATTGGGCTTGCTCAGCTGCAGGAAACCCCCATGATATGCCCATTCTGAATGATTAGAAAAGATCCATATTGTCTGCTGTCCGTCTACACGCATTGCGAGCAAATGGGCCTCATACCCACGCCAAGATTTGACAATTTCACGGCAAATCCTGGAAGATTCTTGTTATTGTTCACATATATATTATAGTGCTAAAATCCTGACCGCAAATACATTCCTATGACCAAGAGGCTCTAGAGTGAAGCCACTAACGCTCAAACTGGCATCTGAGTTTTCCTGGCGTCAAATGCTCTATTGCGGACTCAAAAATGCCAGCTTGAATTATTGGATGCATGTGATTGTCTCGCACCCCTCAAAAACTTGATCAGTATAACAATCCAGATGCATCCATGCCTTCAGGAGGAAACAAGGACATTGCTGACAGGTCATGGGTGCAGTGCAACTGGAGGCTTTGACAGCAGCATGCCAGACACACTTACCAAGCCAACCTGTAGTGTGGATCAACACTGGGAAGAAGTGCATGCTCATGTTACCATCACACACACATATGCACGCACACTCAAGCATGAGCCGCCAGGATGCGCTTCCACAATGGCCTGCTCAGCCATGACTCACTTGATGCACATTCTCAGCCTTTCTCAGCCATCACTCACTTGATGCACATTCTCAGGGAACATGACGTGCAGGTAGCGCCCAGTGGCATAAGCAACAGCTCGAGACAGCTCAGCATGGTGGTCAGAAGTGGCGGCCTGATGCAGTGAAATGGGTGATGGCCATGTCAGACAACACGGAAGACTGGCTTCTCTGATTTCTGCTCATTCCGCCACCTTGTGCATGGAGACAACCTCAAGAGCTACCTGTGCTAGCAGCCAACTCTCCTCTGAGGCAAAGAAGCACAAGAAAAGCTGTGTTTGTGCCGCCACACCCTAAATGTTGAATTGATACAGAGAACGTGCATAGGGCAGGGAGAAGACGGAATGAGTCACTTACGCATTGCCCTAGGCCATGTCTTGTTCCAAACAATCCATGATGGGTCCAGCAACCATTCAATGCCATGCAGCTTGTGATATGCATGCCTTCTAGCTCATCACAGAAATACGTCATGATGAAACGCTTTCCACAAGCCTCCACCCACTTTTACTTACAAGAGGCCCTCTTTCTGCATCAAACACATGTTCAGACGCTGGCAGTCTAAAATGCACCATCTCAAAAGACTTTTGAGGAGAGCTTTGAGGGTACAACAAATAGAGCTCCAACGTGTTCAGCTATAGCATAAACGATCAAACCATGGCGACTTGCAGCACAACCCCTTGCTCCCCAGCTGCCTTGAAACAGCCTATCTGCAAGGCCCATCAAACACCCTTAACATGCCTTGAGGGCTACCATTGCCTTGAGCAAAAAAGGACAGCAAAGCTTAAGGAGCAAGGGCATTGATACAGAGAAACTTTCTGGAAAAGCTTGAATGCCTGCTGATCTGGACTGAAACCTCTGATTTGCTGCATCTCTCCCATCATGCATGTGAACTGTTCCTCACCTGAGTCCACCAGCTGGAGCAAGCATCATGCAAAGGGACCATCGATGATGAGGGCACCAAGTCGCTACCTGCACCGCTGCTGGTGCTGGTGGTGGCGGTGTTGCTGGTGCATTTGTCACCGCCCTGACTGCTGCTCCCTGCCAATGTCTGCCAGCTATCGCCCCAACGGCTGTCAATCACCTGCAAGGATTGCGTGCACGTGTGTGCGCGTGTTTGTGTGTGAATGTGTACGTGTGTTGTCTGCCACCTCTTGCCCCACGGCTTCAACCACTTGCATGGTGTGTGTGTGTGTGTGTGTGTGTGTGTGTGTGTGTGTGTGTGTATGTGTGTGTGTGCGCGCGCGCGTGTGCATGTTTGTGTGTGTGTGTGTGTGTTTGTGTGCTTGTGTGCTTGTGTGTTTGTGTGTGTATGTGTGTGTGTGCGTGCGCGTGCACGCGCGCATGCTCTCTGCAAGGTCTTCCTGCTATTGCCCCGACGGCTGTCAATCACTTGCAGGGGCAACTAATCTCCTAGCTGCAAGCAAGGATTTATGCAAATGTTCAAGCACCTATTAACACACTAAGGGCTATGTGCATCCAATTGATTATGGTTCTCATTTTAAGCTTTCATGCTCAAGCACTTCCTGGTGCAAAACAAAGTCCACAGTAAAGGGGTTTCAAACAAGTAAGAGGTAGACCTCACTGATCCAAAGTCCCACCTTCACCAATACCCTCTCCTTGCCTCATTGCAGATTCTCTGAGCACAATTTTCAGCCTCACATACTGCACATACAGTGCTGTCACCAGCAAAAGGACGCCCTGCACCAGTGCACATAAAGTGCTGTCACCAGCAAAAGGAGGCCCTGCACCAGTGCACATACAGTGCTGCCACCAGCAAAAGGAGGCCTTGCACCTGAGTGCTGCTCGTCTGCCTCACAAGCCTCACTTACCAAAGCGCACCAGCAAGTTTCCAGACGCAACAGCAAGCTGTAAGCAGCAGCTACTGCATGCCTTAACCTCACAAGCTTTTCTTACCTCAGCGCATCAATAGCTCCCAGAGGCTGCAGCAAGCTGCCATGTACAACTGCATGCCTTTGCCTCTTAAGACATCAATGTCTTCTTAAGCCTCATCTGAGTACACAAGCACAATCTCAGAAGCTGTAGCAAGCTCTCATCAGCAATGCGTGCTTGTGCATCATAAGTTGAAGATGTTCCAAGCCCTGATGGCCTCAGCACACAAGCACACCCCCAGGAGATGCACAGCAAGCTCTTATAGGTAGACCAAGGTGGCACGCCGCACCTGGATGCCTTCTGCTTGCAGTGTGTGAATGCACTTCCTGGGTTTATTAAGCAGTGCTGTGCATGCACTTCCTGGCTGTTTAAACCAGTGTTGTGTCTTTCAGGTTCTGGCAAGGTCGTAAGAACACTCTGCTAAGAGGAAAAGAAAGCAATGCAGCGCCTGGATGCCTTCTCCTTGCAGTGTGCGCATGCACCTCCTGGCTTTACTAACCAGTCCTGTGTCTTGAGACTTCAGCAAAGAGAAAACACAAACCGATGTGGCACCTGGATGCCATCTGCTTGCAGTGTGGAGTGCTGTGTGAAGGGCCACCAAATGGCAGAGGTGGCCCTGGCCCTCATGCTGTGCAGGTAGGCCAAGCGCGCAGCGTGCGAGCAAGACAGGTGGCTCATGAGGGCATCAAAGTGGGGGGCGGTGTCCTGCAAGGTACAGCAGATGCATGCATTTTCTCGATGTGCATGCGTTTGAAGATAGATGTGTGTGTGTGTGTGTTTGTGTTGTGGAACATTGAGAGGAGGCACGGCAGATCAAACCTTCTCCAAAAGTATTTTTTAGGCTGAAACTTGTGGCCCATGTTACGGTCCAGCATAAGAATGATGGGTGTAGTGCAGCCCCTTGCGCGTTCCAATGGTACTTATGAGGCTACAAGCATGACCTGAAGCATGGCGGAGGTAGTGCAGCCCCTTGCGCTTGAGGTTCTGCAAGCCGCGGATCAGACGTGTGGTGTTCCGTCTCTGGTGAGGCAGCACCTACTTCAGCACATCATCACTCAAGGCTTTTTTGACAATGGAGACATGTGATTACATACTGCCGGGCCAAAAGCATTAGTAGATCACATTTATCAGGATAAGCATGGGGATCAGGAGGAGAGAAACGTGCCACCACAGTTCACATGGCCAGCAGGTGAATTAATGGGGAGCTTTGCCAGCCAGAGAGTGCGGCAGACGGAAATTACATGGATGCCTGTGGGTCAAGCAGCAGGCTTCATAACACAAAGGCTCTCATAGCGCAGCCACCAAATGTTACAAGTCAAAGGCATGGCCAAGCACCCGGGTCAAGTTTCACAAACACACGTGCACACGTGCACACATACACACACACGCACGCACCACACCTGCAGCCATGAGACCAGACTCGCATCCAGCCCTGGTCCTGCTTTGCTTCCTTCCCCTGCTTCGTGGGTCACGGCGGGGGGGGAAGGAGGAGGAGGGCAAGCAGGGATGGACATCACCCTGGGACCTGGGCGACCCAAAGAGTGGAACTGATGGCTGAGGTGCGCGCGCACGGCTTGCGCGTTGGTGCCCCCCTCAGCACATGGGTCAGCAAGATCAACACCTGAGCTGCTGCTTCCAGAGGGTCGCTGAGCAGAGGAGGAGGGAGGGAGGCCAGGGACAGGGTGGGAGTGTGAGGGAGGGCAGGAGGGGGTGGTGGGCTGGTCCATGAACAGGATGACATCGGTGTCATAGCCACGCAGGAGGAGCGACTCGTATGCAGAGATGGTGGAAGAGATGCCACCCAGCCGGGGGTCTCCCACAAGGATGGCAGGCAGGCGCAGAGGGCGCAGAGCGTCGCACTGCACAGCAGGCATGACCAAAGTTGGGGCACTGCGCGTTGTGTGCCATGCAACGATTTGTCGGCCACAAGGATGGCAGGCAGGCGCAGAAGGCACAGACCGTTTCACTGCACAGCGGGCATGGACAAAGTTGGGGCACTGCGTGCTGTGAGCCTTGCAACAAATTTTCTGACAAGGATGGTAGGCAGGTGCAGCGGGCGTAGAGTGTCATACTGCACAGCAGGCATGGACAAAGTTGGGGCACTGCACGCTGTGTGCCATGCAGCAATTTACACAAGGATGGCAGGCAGGTGCAGAGGGCGCAGGCCATTGCACTGCACAGCAGGGATGACCAAAGTCGGGGCACTGCACGCTGTGTGCATTGAGGTGATGACGATATGCATGCGTACTTGCATTTGCTCGCATGGGATTGAAGGGGAGATTGCTTTCATCCATTGCAGCACGCGCGTGTGTGTGTTTCTTCTAACAGTGTCCAAGACATGTCAACCCAACACACATACATACAGAACAAACACACAACACGCACAAGGACACATACATACAGAGAGAAGAGGGAGAGAGAGGGAGGGAGGGAGGGAGAGGAAGATAGATAGATAGATAGAGAGATAGATAGAGAGATAGAGAGATAGAGAGAGAGACACAGATGCCTGCTCGCACACAAGACCAAAGAGAGGCAGCTGTTGCATGTGATTTGCAGGCCATTCTCAGCGCCATCAACCAAAATGCATAAGGCCATCTCTCTGCAGTTCTAGCGCCACCAACCAAAAAAGCATAAGGCCTCACTGCAGCAAGGGGCAAACAAACATGACGGGCAGAAGGGCAAGACTGCTCTAGCATGGCAGTAATTCAGGTTTGGTCCCTTCTGAAGCTTCTTGCGAGCTCACACAGAGGATGCAAGCCAGCCTACCAGCCAATGTACATGGGAGGCACACACAGAGGATGCATTCACAGAGGATGCACAAGGAAGAGCCTGCCAGCCAGCACTTGGTTCACTCCTCTTGTGCGCCCCAGTTGCGCCTGCAAAAATTTGCTGCAAGGAGCCATGAATGCCTGGCGATACTCTGCACTCCTTCAGTTGCACACTCATGTGCCTGCATCTACACATGGCCTCAGCACAGACAAACCCACCACCCTAAACACACCATGAGCCGCCCTGAAGGGCTGGGGCTGGCCACCCCCCCGGCACTCTCCACGAGCACCACTCCCTGCGCTGCCAGGCGCCGCAGCTGCTGCTCGTCCAGCCCAGATTTGCGCATGGGTGCTCTGTCCTGCCCCTGTCCTGGCGACAGCGGCTGCCCTCCTTCCTGAGGGACAGCATTGGAGCTTGGCCAGACGCCAGAGCTCTTCCTGCTGCTGCTGTTGCTGCTGCCGGAGAGCTGGTTGTGGAAAACGCGCATGTGGTGGGTGACGCTGTCACACAGAGCACCATCTGCCACGGGCCTACCCTCTTGCTGAACCGCCACGTGAGGGCTTACCGGTGCCCCCCAAGCGTGCTCAACTCTACACACTTGCAGGACACTGCCAGCTTCTTTCCCTTCCGCGCCATCACAAACACCTGCTTGTGCATGCCTGCTCTGATGGGCATCAGGTGCTTGTGATGCAGGGTTGCTCGTTGCGTCCAGGCTACTGCTCACGCTGCTGCTATCGGTGCTGGAGGCTGTGTCTCTGCTGCAACCATGAGTGCTGTTAGTGGCAGCGGCTGAAGCAGCCTGCTCGGCAGCATGTGCCCCCAGCGACAATTGCGCGCCAGATGCCTGAGCCTGTAGTGGGCAACAGCAGTAGCAGCACGTAAACAATCTGAACAAGGCTGAAAGGAAGAGTGACAGAAATCATGATGAAAAACGAAGGAAAAAATCAACCAAACAGCATGGCTTGGTGCTGTAATGCCCGCATGATGGACTCTAGTTGAACGCAGAGAGCAAGGAAAAGGCTGCGTGGCTTGATTACCTACTTAAACAAGAGCTTGAGCATACGGTATTGCCACCTCAAGCTGCAAGCACTCACCACTAAGCGTGCATCGGAGTCCGCAGGAAAGCCAGTCTGGACAGGCTTCAAGTACAAGAACGGCACCTTCATGCACAAAGAAAAGGTAACATGCCTCAAAATAGGTAACTGAACACTTTTTACATAACTGCGTGTGCGTGAGTTCGTGCATGCGCGCGTGCGCGTGCGAGCGTGTGTGTGTATGTGTGTGTGTGTGTGTGTGTGTGTGTGTGTGTGTGTGTGTGTGTGTGTGTGTGTGTGTGTGTGTGTGTGTGTGTGTGTGTGTGTGTTGGAGGGTTGATACGATCAATCCTTTGCTTGATGATCTCTGACGGTTGAGAAGCACATACCTTCAACCTCTGTGCAGCATGGGCCAGGCCCACGCTGACCAAGGTCTTGCCCACGCCTGTGTTGGCACCCCATATCAGGTATGAGGGAGAGTCAAGGGGCAGGCCGCGCTCAGTTGTCCTGTCTTGAGCAAACTGGGTATGAGAGGATGCTGCTGATGTTGCTGTAGATGATGATGATGATGATGATGATGACGCTGGCCGGACACCGAAGGTGAATAGACCGCCAAACTGAGGCAAGCAACGCCGCCGGAGATGAACATGCAGCATGCGTGTTACTTTATTTGAATACTTAAAATATGATTTTTCATGAAACCTACAATACCCTCGGACCTTGGTCTCATCCAAGATCTAAAGATCAAACGATCTAGCCAACCGAAGGCTACTTCTTTATTGGTAAGGATAATGTTTTCCCCCAGATGTTCCAGCTCCAGCATGCGCTCGTGACATAGCCCCAAGGCAACTGTTTCTGCTACCACCTGAGCTTGGTGTTCAACCCATTGCTGGAATACAAGGCATAGAGTAGTCTTTATTCTTCAAACAATCAAAGCTTGTGAAGGCTTGACTTTCGTGCTGCCCATTCATTCATCCAGCAGTTAACATCTTTGCTGAGCACTTCGCGTGGGGGGAAATGAGGGGCAGTGGAGGCCTGCAAGGAGGCCAGGTGAGTCTCATGCATGGGCAAGCCCAATGTGCTTGATTTTTTTTGCGCCTCTCTTGCGCAGGAGGTCGTCCAAATTCCTGCACACGTCTGAATTCCTGTGGTGGCCCCCTCATTGCCTGCCTTTAAGGATTCCCTCAGGAACGCCGCTTTTACGGGCCCTAAAAACTAGTTAATGGTGAATATTCACGTTGCTACATCTCCGGCTGCCTGGCTAAGTGACATTTTTCAGCAGCTTTCAATAGCCCCTTTTTTAAGGGGCACACACACACCGGCTCCTGCCATGTCCCTGTCTGCTCTTGGACGCAATGCGCATGCATTTTTCTTTTTCATTGTCATTTGACACTGCGGCCTGTCGCACTCTTGGTGTGGCTTGCTGTTGCTGCCCATCACACTCTGCTTCGCTTTGCTCACATGTGCAGTGCACACTCTGCTTTGCTGTGTTTACATGTGCTATACAGGCAGCTCCGGTCCTGTCTTTAACGGATTTGCCTGCTACAGCTCTGTCGGCTATCCACACCGCTCTGCTTGTTGAGGAATCAGATGGCTTTTGCGCGTTGCACAAGGATGCAGCAACGTTCCGTTTGGCGTGCAAGACCCTGCGCGATGCAGCTGTGCTGCCAAGCACGCTCAAGGTGCGCCACTCATAAGTGCAGGCATCAATGGGCATAACTGATAAATTTGGCTGTGTTGCTTAACTTTCAGTGAAAGTGCGCCACTCGTAAGGTGCGCCACTCATAAGTGCAGGCATCAATGGGCATAACTGATAAGTTTGGCTGTGCTGCAGAACTTTTAGTGAAAGAGACCGTACCTGGCGTCCTAACCCAGTCCCATTGGCCACCTCTCCTTGATTTGCCCCCTATTTTGTTCCTAGAGCCATCACTCAGTTCCACCCCTTCTTGATCTGGTCCCCCTCCCCAGTTCTTGATTCATGACCCCAACACTCATTCGTTTTTACTTGCTTGCAGTTGTCCTTGCCTGTTTCTCGCACCTCATTATTGCCTAGTTTAGCGGCGCTGCTAGCAAGGACTGCTGCCAGCACGGACTTGAGCTTGCAATTGACCGAACCACGAGTGAGTGCTGCTGAAGAAGAGGAGGCTGCCTCAGATGTGGATACTCCATCATATGAGGATGACTCTGGAGGATGGGACGCTACAGCAGATGAAGACGCAGAAGCCAGCACCCAGGATGTAGAAGCCCAGGAAATGGAAGCAGATGATACAGAAGCTACGAATACAGGAGCCAGCTGGTTTGATGCGGTTCCCAATCTAAAGATCCTGGGTGATTGGCTACACAGCTTGGACCTTCCATGCCACCATTCCATATCGGACCTTCTGTACACCATCAGCCACGATCTGCCATACCTGCAGCATCTTGTGCTGCATTTGTGTGATGACGCTTTTGCAAAGTTTGATTTGGCTCTAACGGAACCCTGGGGAGATCCAGAAAGCAGGGAAAAGGTCAGGACGAGGAACAGCCAGCTTTGTTCTGTCACGCTCAGTGTGTCCCATGATGGTAAGGGGCCTTTCCAGCTATCCCAGGGCGACCTTGATCTGTCCAAGTTTTCTGCCCTGCAACGGTTTTTGCTCCGAGGCCCGTTTGTGAAGAAGGAAGCCTGCTATGGCGTAAATCCACTCGTCCTGCCTCCTCATGTGCAAGTGAGTCTGCTTGCATGCCTTTCAACTGTGCTCCTCAATGCACCAGCATTCTGTTTGTCCCGTCCGCGGCCTGACCAGAGCTGTCCAGAGCAGAGGTTGCATAAAGTTGTGTTAGTGCTACCAATTGTTGCACGAACACCATGAGGGTATTGATAGTGACAACCACCCCTTCTTGGATTGTTGCTCTGCATGCTTCCTTGTGTGTCCTCAGCTGATAAGCATGCCTCAATGCCTTAAACATCAGGTTTCGCCAAAAAAAATCTGGCGTACGGCTCATTGGCTCCTCTACGGCTATTCAATCATTCAGCGGATTCAGAATTTGGGGGTTATGGGGGCACTAAGGGAGCGTGCTGATGGAGGGCACAGGCACTCAAGGAAGGAGTTGTTGGCTCACGCTGCGAGCTTCTTCTCCTTTGTGCCACAGGGTTGCGGCATGATATGGTGCTTTTACAAAGATTAGAATGGATCCTACCGGTGGCCTGGCTGCAGCATTCTGGTCAGCTCAGGGTGGAAATCTAGTGCTGGTTTGCCCAGGGTTGCAGTGCACATAAAAATGATCCACGTGCCATGCAGAAAATGGGCTCATAGCAAGCCCCCAAAAGCCTCCTAGTTTTGCAACCGCGACCAACAATGCACCTTCAAATATATTAGTGACACCAACGGTATGGACCACGCATGAAGGCGTCCACCATGCAAGGAGGGGGCTGCTTTGAAGAAGCCTGCTGCCAGGGAGCTGCTGCCGAGGGGGTTGGGGCAGGGAGCAAGAGGGGCGCCCCTGACCTCACAGACCTCTCGCTGTTCCTAAAACATACTTTTCCTACAGCCATGCACTGCACACCAAATCTATCTATCCATGCATGCGATCACCACACAGGGCACAAGACAAATCTATCCATGCATGCTGTCACCACACAGGGAACAAGACAAATCTATCAAGGCATGCGGTCACCACACAGGGCACAAGACATGCACAGCAGTGCAGTGTGCGCAGTGTTGACTTTTTAGATCTTGGATTACTGAAGCAATTGAGGAATGGCATCCGTTTCAGGCCTGTTACCTTTATCTTTCAAATCTACCAGCCGCACTCTGCGCCCCATAGCTCCCTCTTAGGAACTTTACTATAGAGCTCAGAACTGGCTGTTCAACGCATGTTTTTAGGTCACCATTGATCCTGGGCTTTGTGGTCGTCGGCCAACCCCTTGGGCACGTGAGCTTACTGTGTACGAGACCTTTGAGGCAATGCCAGAGTCGGCAATACCCAATAAATCAGAGGTAAATGACATGAGAGTTAATGTTTAGGGGGGGATATCCTTGAAGGTGTTCAAGGATGAGGTTTGCGCTTTTGCTGTGCATGCAATGACTTTAAGCTTCCAGGGCATGCAGCAACAATCGTTGCTGTGTTCATGCTTCTAATCACGTGATGAGAATCTGGATTCTTGACTGCACTCCCCAAATTTTGCAGTGCCAATAAAGAAATGCCTTGCTGTTGGTGCTACACCAGTACGAAGTAAAACTGTGAAGGTACCGGGCTAGGAAAGTAGTATAAAGCTTCTCAACAGCAGCATGCAGGCCTTTGCAAGAACCTGGAAAGAAGAGTTGTGCTACACTATATTCCGTTTTCCTGGATGTTGGCGGAACCTGCTACACTGAGCACAGATCTTAGAACCAATTTGAACAACTACGTCTTGATCTCCAACAGGCTATGAAGCTTGCACATAAACTCCATGCCCATTCTGTACAACATGCACTCACAAAATTGCTACCACAAAATGCGCCATTGGAAACAAAGTGCTTCTCACAGCCAGGCCCTGGAGTCAGGTGCTTCTAAAAACCCTCCAGGTCCACATGAACTTTCTTTGTTCTTTAGTTTTGTGGTGGAGGGGACTCACGGCACTCAAAAGCCAATTTGTTTCCTCTCCCTTAATTGGGACAGGGAGAATTCTCTCTGCCTACGTCATCATTCATTCCTTTCTTCCTTTCAGTACAAAGAGGAAGATGCCGAAGCACGAGAGGAGCGCAAGAGACTGTTTGTCAAGAAGGTTACTGCTCGAGCTCTGAAACTGAATGGGGGTGAGTGGCTGGCACACTACTACACTGGACAAGCATTTGGATGCATAATTTATCAATCGCATGAGTGTGTGATACAACTACTTTTATCCTGACTGGCTCCTCACTCTCAGGTCGTGCATCTGAGCATTACGAGTTCTTGCTGGAGTTCACAAGCAGAGCATTAGACGATGCAGCTGTTGAGGTATACATGGATGACGAGGCTTGCCTATGGCGCTCTGACACTCTTTTCTACGACGTTGACACTCTAGCGCAGAAAATGGTAAATGAGTACTCCGATTTTGCTCGGGGCAGTTATTGAAGTCAAAATGTTGGAGTTGTGGGTTGGCAAGTGTTCGCGATTGAAGGATAACGAGTCAGTCACTACACGGTTGTTGTGGTCATTGTGGCTTTCTGTTTACTCTTCAAGTCATTAATTTACCTTGGGAGGTAGTGTTTTCAGAGTCGTTGAAAATTGTGTTACTCATTTGTCGAATACCTTGCCCTGTAAGCTGAGGTGAGGAGTGTTTTTCATTGCCTGCTTAGTTTTCTTTCCTGTTTTAGGTTGGGTTTTTGAATCTAGATAGCTTGCAAGGGCTTCCTGTCAGTTTGTGGGCTATATCCCTCGCTAGCTTGCTAGTTAGGGACCCTTTCCTTAATGCGTGCGGCCTTTTGGCTGGTTGTCCCTACGGCTGGACCCCCTTAGTATGGCCAACTGCACTTCCAGGCCCTAAGTCCACCTCTGTGCACCTCTGTGCATGCTCTGAGCAAACCAAACGTGTTTTTCAGTCTCAGGTATTGGGGAACGCAGAAAATTTGGCATGTGGAGGTGCTCTGTGTGGCTCAGAGATTGTTTTGCACCCATTTTGGCAGGAAAAAGGCGGAATTTCAAACTTGCACCAAATGACCAGCACTCCAGGACTAAAGCTGCTCTGAAGGGTTTCAATCATGCTGTGATGTCAGATTTTATGCAAGCACTGCCACCATCACACCCAATTTCACATCGAAGGTGCTGCCAAACATCAAGGATTTTTAGGGACTGTGAGGGCGCAGTGGGTGCTGAGATATGCTAAACAGCAGTAAATGGCCACTTTTTGCCTAGGAAAGGGTGGGCCAGACATGGGGACGACCGGCTGGCGCAGGCTTTTTTTCTTTTTATGCATGCAAGCTCCATATTAACTCTTTATAAGTGCATGTGCACCTAAGCTTAAAATGTATGTCATTGAAAGAGGCATAAATTCAGGTCTGGAGTAGGGGCTTGCCACTCTCCAGCCCCGAAGCGCAATGTTATGGTTAGAGGGCCCTTCGGTGAGATCTAGCAGCTTGCTAAATAGAAAACTCTCCCTTAATGCATGAGGCGTCTTTCAGTTGGGATGATTCCTCCTTTTTCCCCCTCTCCAATCCCTGACTGGTCTGCTTGAACCTCATGGAAGAGGAGATACCTTCAAGTTGGTGCACCGGAGTGTATTCTTCATCTGTTGAAGTCCCCCGGATACAGAGGCTTTTTAATTTTTACACTTGAGTAAGGTATGATGTATTGTGACTCAGCAGGATCTGGATGAGGCATGCTATTGATAGCTGCAATGACACAAGGACACCATTCTCCAAGGCCTCAGCGGGACAGGCATGGGCTACCAAGCATGTGTGTAATCCAATGTCATTCTTCACAGTGTGGCTCAGAACATGCACATAGGTTTTCTACCAAGAAAGAAAAGAAGTCTACGCCAGCCAAAAGGCCGCGTGCATCAAAAAAAGGTTCCCTAAACTAGCTTGCTAGAAAAGGGTCTCAGCAAAGGGCCCTCAAACTTTGAACTACTAGCACCTAATAGGGACAACTAGAATAGGAGAAAGCCAGAAACAGAGCTGATGGGGATCTGAGGTTTGTCGGCCATTCTCCTGGACGCCCAGACTCCCCTCTCCCAATCTCAATCGCCACGAGCCCAGTAGCGCCCCCCCCCCCCCCCCCCCCCGAAGCCCCTTGAAAACAAACTTTGCAGTGCCCTGATTTACAGATTTACAGATTTATAGAATGGACCGTTAGCCACAACGTTGGACTAATAGGCCTGGTGCTGGTACATTCCAGCAGTGCCCTGAAATGTCTGACTGCTCTTGAAGAGCATATCTTCTGTTAATAATAATTGTTAACCTCAGGCTCTGGATGGCGTGGCAGCTCAATTTAAATGCCAGCGGCTTGGCTTTTTGCCTAATTAGTGAAAAGGAAAGAAAAGAAAAGTCTACGCAAGCCAAAGGCTGCGTGCATTAAGGGAAGAACCCCTAACAAAAGTTAGAGGCCTCACCAGGAGGCCCTCCACCTATACTAGACAAAACTAGCCTAGGAGAGAGCAAGAGACATAACTAATGGGGATCCGGGGGATTGCTTGCCATGCCCCTGAGCGCTCGGACTGTCCTTCTCCCATCCTCTGCCGCCGCCGCGCGCCCAGCAAACCCCCTCCCAGATGCTCCCTGAAAACAAAGTGCATGTCTAGTGTTAATGATGGTGGATAATCTTTGGATGGCATGGTCCCTGAGCTGGGAGGCTACTGATTCAGCTTTTTGTTTGGTCAGGCCCAGATTTATGAGAGGTGTAATTGTATAGTTGTTGTAAATCGTGCCACCAACACCAACTAAGATGATGTGCAAAGTCACTTTGTTAATCCTGTTTGGGTTCCTTAAGCTGCGTGTTCTAAGTCTGCTTATGATGTGGGAGTGTTGAGTTTGTGCACGTTCTAAGGTGATGAAGGGATTTGTGTCAGGGCAGAATTTAAGTTCAACAAGGTGAATGTCCCTATCTTGTGGTGGGATCCTGGTAGGATCAAGGTGGGCTTGTCTGCCTGGGATGTGGCGCACAAATAGAGCGTCAGGGCGGCTTTGGTGCCGTGCAGGTGAGGCAGCGCCAATTGGGAAAACCCAGTCTGGAATAGCTCGAGAGGTGTTTTCAGGGACTTGTACGCCTTGATCCAGAAGTCTGTCATGATTGCAGCCATCCATGCTAATGAGGGATGAGCCAAAACGGCCTTTGCTGAGAGCTTCTATACAGAGACTAAGGGCCGCGTGGTGTCTGTTGGTGTGCATCCCACTCATTGTTAAGTTGGTACACCTAAGCAGAACATGATAAATGTTGTCTGTATTTGCACAGAGTGGGCACCTATCAGAACTGGAAAAGTTAGAGTTGAAGTCATGGCTCTGTGTGTACAGGGTATCCGTTCGATATTTCATGAGATTTATTTGTTGTTTAAGGGTAATCTTTGGATTTTTCCAGAAGGAGTTGCTGATTTCCTTGTTTGCAAGCTGAGAGGTTGGGTTGTGAGCTTCATTGTTTGTGTTGTTGGTGGATGGTGTGGCATCGTTAAGCTTCTACCATCTCTAGTAGTGATAGCCAGAGGTGTCAGCACAGCCTAGTTTGTGTTTTTTGTGCATGTGTGTTTTAAGTTTGTCGCTCAGATTGGTAAGGTAGTGTATAGGGAAAGTGTGGGAACGGTGCCTGCCATCATTTTGTGAGGAAGTCTTCAATGAAAGCCAAAAAAAGTTGTGGAAAGGGTCCCTGGCATCCGGAAGTGTAATGTCTACTGTGTCAGAGAGGGCTGCAGTGCGAGCGCAAGCGTCAGCCCCCTCGTTTCCTATGATGCCAGAGTGGGCTTTGACTTTATAAAAATGGATAGGGTGAGGGGAGTGCTCTAATATGGTTGATATGGCGTGGATGAGCTCTGCATGTAGGTGATACCTCATGCGCATGGGATGAAGGGTTTGATTTGAAATTTGAAAGAGGCAGGATGCACTATCAGTGGCAATTGTGGTTTGTTCGTGTTGGAGCGCCACAAGGATACCCACGAGTTCTGCTCTTGTGATGGTATTGGTAGGACCATGGCCATTGGGTTTTATGTGCAGTTGCAAGTGTTGGGATGGTTGAGTTGCGTCTCTTCCTGGTTTGCAAACACCTGAACCTGATAGCGGTGGGGAATCGTCATCTTTGTGTTTGATTACACTGCCATCAGTGTAGGTCATTTCCCTCCAATACTTGATTTTGGGTGTGAACATCTTTCTAAAGTTGGCAGGGGTGAATGTTGCCCTTTCTCGAGGGCATTTGTGTGAGCAGCTATGAGTGTCAGGGGGGAGTGATTGGAATTTCTGCTTCCAAGTGTTTGATGCAAGGTGTTGGTGTGTTCGCAGTGGCGTGACTGGATTTGGAGTATCCAAGGGTAGCCAAGTAGCCTCTGGTGTGTCTTGCTTTACATCTTGCTGGAGGGACTGGAACCAGTCTTTGTTAGCGCTATCTAGTAATGCTCTGGCATTAGAGTTCCACACAACACTGAGTTGCATAGGATAAGAAGTTTAATTGTATAGGAAAAGAAATTGTGTAGAAAAAAGAGGGAGCATGTATATGTATAACACTTAATGCAAGCAGCTGGACCTGGCTTGCGTAGTCTTGTCTTTTCTTTTCTTATATATAACAAAACGTGCTTAAGGATATAGTGATGCCCCATAAGTGCATAAGGGGAAAGGTGCAAGGAAAAGAGAGGCAGACGCAAGCCTGTAACCAGCAGGAAGGCTGGGGTTCCAAGACAGAAAAGAAGAATAAACAGATCCTGCAAGGTAAAAAAAAGGCAAAGGTGGGGTTTGAACCAGCAAGACAGGCTGGGGCTCTTATGGCGTTTCTCATTTATGATTTCCCCTGGGGAGTACCCAATGCAAAATACCGAAACCCGGAAAACCGACAAGATGCATTTCTGAATATGTATTTTTGGCACCTCCCAAACCTTAAAAATGCTCTGAAATCCCATATGCATGTTCAGCACAAGCTGGGCTATGCTGACCGGAAGACAGGCTACTACACTTACTACCAGAGCTTGCTACCTCATGTAAACAAAAGCATCAGCAATGCTTTTTGGAATATGCCCAGTCTCTCAACTCGAATGAAACGCACCGTCTTCCAATACCGCACAGGCACCCTATACAATCAAAAACACGCAGTCCGATATAAAAGATCCACTAGCCTTACATGCCCCCTACCTGATTGCTACCACATGGATAGCGCTCTCCACATCCTATCTGGCTGCCTATGCCCCGTCATGCGTAACATGGTAACTGAGCATCACAATATTGCTTGCAGGATGATTTTGAAACTGGTCAGTGAAGGCTCTTATGGGGCCAATCTTGTGCAGTTGGATGCGGGCAACACAAACCGTTTGGCCCAGCACGACCTGCAAGTCCCTGAGCAAATCTCTAATCGCGCTGTGCCTTCCTACCTCTTCAAACCCATGATTCCTATTCAAACCAGACGCAACTCCAGCCGCCCTGATGCAATCTTGGTCACTCCTCACCCAACTGACCCAAACAGACCACCCACTCCACCCTCAAACCGGGTACTGCGCAGTATGGGGAGTAGCACAACTCCAGCCCGCCATATCCATCTGATAGAAATCAACTACTGTGAAGATACGAGGCCTGGTGCCCAGCTAGAAGCCTCACAACAACAACACAGTGAACTGTGCAAACAACGTTGAACTCCAAGGTGCAGAGATTACTATCCACCCAATCCTCCTGGGTGTGGGTGGGACTATTTACAATGCCCATACCCTTGATCAATTCAGAAAATCAGGGGTTGACTCACAGAGATCTGAAACACTTGCAAGAAAACTCCATGCCCATTCTGTACAAACTTACCTCTACCAGACATGCCATTAAAAATTAAACACTCATCATAACACTGGTGCCCTGGAGCAGCGTGCTGCCAGAAACCCACCTAATCCACATTAACTCCCCTCTCATCTTCTGGTGAGGGAGACTCACGGCTCTTTGAGCCAATGTGTCTCTCTTTCCTTAATTGATGTAGGGAGAGTTTTCTCTGCCTACGTAGCTTTTTCTTTTTCTTTTTCTTGCAGCGCCCAAGGGGGCGCACGTACGCGCGCGCGCACACACACACACACACAACACACACACACACACACACACACACACACACACACACACACACACGCACACGCACACGCACATGCACACGCACACCACCCTTGCAAAAAAACAGACCAGTTGGGCACAGCAAGCTCCAAGGAGCTTGAGCATTGGCTCTCAACTAGGGGGCAAGAAACCTGGTTTCAGCTGGCTCCTTGGATATTAGCCAGCTTGGCCCTTCCTGCGTGCGTGCCTCTGGGATTGGGAACCAATTGAGATGGTTGGGGATGGCATACCCAGATTGGCTCGGAGGACACACGCGTGAGAAATGGGCCGTGGAAGCAGGGCTAAAGGGACTCCGGGTTCGAGGGGGGAGGGTCCAACTACCCGGCCAACCGACGAATAGCGCTATTCAAATCGAATAGAACTGTCAGACATACAAAACTCATTCGAGTACTATTCAAATAATCACTCTAGTGCGAACGGGCAGCGCCCGAATAGAATTTTATTAGGCAACCAATAGCCGAATAGCGGGGTAAAAAGTCGCTAGTGCGAACACAGCCATGGAGCAGCAGCTTTTTTTAATATATTTGCGTTTGCGCCTGAGGATGTGCAGCCATGGGGGCATCATGTATGACTTGGTACCTTGGTACTTAAATAATTTACATTTAGCTTTCATTTGATGGATTTCCTGCGCTTCCTGTCCTCTCCTTGGTCTATCCGAGATCTAAAAATCAAACGAGCACAATTATATGAAGTTTCATTTTTTGAAACAAATGTTTGCCAGCTACAAAATGCACTAGTGGCACAGCTCCGAGGCAGGGCAATTTTCCCGCTATCACCTCTTGAGCTAGGTTGTCTCTCCAAGCAGTCAAAGCTTCACTTCTTGTTGGTTGCCGTAGCTCTCATGCTGACCATCAATTATCCATGCCTGCAGCTGAGATTGATAAACTCCCACTTCTTTGAAAGAGTGCATGATTTGTGTTAATGCATAGCACGCCTTTTTGGATTTAGTCTGTGATACGATGCTTGACGCAGGAAATTGTTTGGTCTGAACAATCAAGTGCACCCTATCTGGCCACAGGCTCTGCTGAAGCACATCAGCCCTGTCTCTTGCGCCAGGTGCTCCCTGGAGCAGTGGCCTGGAGCTGTGAAGCAAAGGTGGGTGGCAGGAAAAGACGCATGCAACAGGCCAATTTTGGGTGGCAGGACTCCCTGCATGGGCCATGAGACACAGCTTTCGCGAGTCTTAACTAAGTGAATACCGTGAAAGAAACGTGTTCCGATTGGCAGACAGCTCTGCTTTTCTCAGAGGGTGTTCACATGCGCAGTCTCCCAGTTAAAGGTTTTCCAAAAGAAGCTACCAGTCAAAATGCTTGACTGCTAGGCTGGAATCATGAAGTGGATGAATAGCAATGGAACATTTTAGATTAAGTGTCATTGATTATGCTGCAAAATCAGCTTGGAAAAAACATTGCCAGACCTAGCTCAAGTAGCAGGGGGGAACAATGAAGATGTGTTCAACGTTCCAGACGAGAAAATGCATACAGAGATGGGTTGAGAAATAAGTTTAGCACTGGGACTCCAGGCAGTCAGGAAAGGACATGAGCACTCAGTGTAAGAGAGAGCGACAAGACCAACTAAAGTATCCATGAGGTAATTGTGCAAGCTGCAAGAGGTTGAAGCGCACGGCTCCCGGAACTCGACCTAGTAAAACAAGCAAGTTTATGCAAAGGTCAGTCTCACAGTACATGTACACCAAGAAAAAAGCCTGCATTCAATCCCTGAAAAGTGCTCCGCAGCACATTGCATATGCTTACTCGCAAACGCACACACATTGGAAAGGGCCTTACAACATGTTCAATGTTACAGAGGCGCTTGAGCGCACGAATTGCTCACAAGCACATGTGAGTGTGTGCGCCTCTGACGATCCCACCTCGAGCTTACTGTGTACACATACTTCAAGGTACACCTCATGGAGTGCGACAGACTTCGAGGGCTCATGGGCTTCCCGGTTGACTATGAGATGGGCCACGCGCTGCACACGCATGGCCCATGCCGTGGTGAGGCCCTGTTCAACGCCACCAAGGACTATGTGGTGAAGATTGTTTGCAAGAATGCTGCTAGTGAGGAGTGTGGCTTCTTCAATGGCTTCTTCTACCATGACACGGAGCCCTACATCATCACTACGGCCCACATCATTGGTTTTGAAGGTGCAAGCCAGTACCTTATGATGCTCTTTGATGGTACAAGGCTGTCGGAAGAGTATGCAATGGAGGTGGTCAAGTGCAACTTTGCGCTGGACGTGGCTGTCTTCCGCTGTGTCACAAGGCTCCCTCACCCTCCAAGTTCAAAAGCTGCTGTTGTTGGCATCTCGCATATGGTGTTAGCAGTGGGGCACTCTGACGCCCAGTTGACGTTCAATGAGGGCAAGGTTACGCACTTAAGCTTTGATGGCACCTTTTCTGTGAGCACGTATGCTGATGCAGTCTTTTCAGGTGCACCTATCTTCAATATGGATGGCTATTTTGTGGGCATGGTCAAGAGTGGAGAGGGAACTTACATCAAGCAGCCTGTGTGCGTAGGAGCCACCAAAATTCACAATGCTCTTGTTTCAGAGCCTCACCCTTTGCCTGGATTGCATTAACCTGCATCTGCTTCATTCAACCAGCCCCCCAACCTTTATGATTGGTGCATGATTCAGCCCCCCAACCCAATATGATGTAAATGGGAAGCTATTATGGATCAGGTGGACTGCGTGCCAATGTACCCAACTTGACAAACTGATCCTCATTGCTTTTTGAAATGTGTGTTGTCGTGCATGTACGCTGCGCAGTACCAGTACAGCTGGTGTTTAAGAACTTAGCTGATTGCTGTGGGCGCACCTAAGCTGAAACATTCTCAAAAGTTTCCATTACTTTACTGAGCTCTGCTGCATAAGGAAAGGAAAGGGTCACGCAGCTGTACCTGCCTAAGGGGACAGCTTACCTGGCTGGCTGCATAAGCCATGCTTGCTGTTGTGAACTTGGAACCATCGCTCGTACCAACCTTTGCTACAACGATATACAATCCTCCATCAACCAGGAAATACCCCTTTCTCAGCACACCTGGGACATACAAATTATTGCAGTATGGAACACAGCTGCAAGGATTCAACTTAACAATCACAACCCAGCTTGGCTACAAGGTCTGGCCTCGGCTGTACCAGAAGTTAACTGGAAGCTGCGCAGTGTAGGCAACCATTCTACTCTCAGTACGATGCATGCTGATATGCCAACGCCTCCCCTTTGACAAACAACAAACATCTAGAAAGCCAACCTATCCATGTATAAGTAATCAGGAAGAACTTTTTGTACCTAACCAATCTAGTCCAACCCTTAAGCTCGAAGTCCCTGACTGGAGGACGTGGGCTTACACTGATGGTAGTTGTCAAATCCAGAATGGCATACAAGAAATTGGAGCAGGCGTCTACTACCCTCTCACTGACAGCAGAGGTTTTGTTGAGCCCAACGGTGCTGGAATTACCAACACCATATGTCGAGCTGAATTAGCAGCAATTGCTGCTGCCGTCACGCACTCTTATTCACACATTGCTTCAGACATTCTCACCTCTCTTCATCAAATACATAAACAGCTTATTTACCCAGAGAAGCACAAACAACATATTCAAGGGGACGTCCTAAAAACCATATCTACCCTCATTAGCAACTCGCAAAGCAATATTTGTTTCTACAAAGTAAAATCTCATGCTGGCATTGCTGGTAACGAATGTGCAGATGCTATTGCAAAATATCAAGCAAGCCAAGCCGATAATAATGTGGCTGATACTGGGATCCCTAGCGCAGGCCCCGGCGGAATTCCTTTTTCTCATTTATTCTGGTTAGCCAAGGAGGAAAAAAGAGAACACAATGCTGGCACATCCACAGCTCCTACACCCAATCCTAAAATCACCTACCTCCCCAATCTTCAAAACGCTCTCAAATCTCATATGCATACAAAACATAGACTTGGATATGCCAACTCCAAAACAGGCTAATACTCATATTATCAGAGTTTGCTACACATGTAAATAAGAAAATCAGCAATGCCTTTAGGAACATGTCCTGTATATCCACACCCATGAAGCGCACCATCTTACAATACTGCACTGGCACCCTCTATAACCAAAAACATGCGGTTCGCTTCAAAGGTCCACTAACCCACTATGCCCTCTCCCAGGCTGTCATCAATTAGACAGCGCACTCCACATGCTTTCAGGCTGCCAAGATCGTATCGTCTCCAGCATGAAAACTGAACGCCACAATGTTGCTGGAAGAATGATCATCAAAGCTCTTAGCAAAAGCCCTTGGGGAGCAGGTTTGGTTAACATGGACATAGGGAGTGGTGATAAGTTGGCGCAGCACAACCTTCAAATCCCTGCACATGCATCAAACAGAATTATACCCCCTTACCTCTTTCCAAGAAATTTTCTCTAAGAGATCTAGACTCACCTCCAGCCGTCCTGATGCTATACTGATTACTCCCTATAAAGCCAAACCCACTTCTTCTCCTTCTACCTCCTGCTCATACCATGCATTACGCAGCGGACACAACCCCACACTGAGGGCCACACCAGCCAACCGCGTGAGGCAACCCCACCAACTGAATGTAAACCAGCGGCATGTGCACTTGATCAAAATCAAGTACTGTGAAGACACGAGGCCTGGACAGCAGTTGGAGGCGGCACAGCGGCAGCATGCAGACCTCTGCAAACTCATTAATGCAAAAGTTGTGACTCTCCACACCATCCTTTTGGGTGTTGGTGGGACCTGCTACACTGAGCACACCCTCAACCAGTTTAAACAATTGGGACTTGACCACCAACGCGCAAATAAACTCGCTCGCAAACTTCATGCCCATTCTGTCATGTATGCCAACAGGCTTGTTACCACTAGGTGTGCTATTGAAAACAAGAATACTTCTTGCAGCCAGGTTATGGAGCCGGGTGCTTCCAATAAGCCTCCAGATCCCCATTAGGATATTCTTTTTGTAGTCTTCGTGGTGGAGGGGACTCATGGCTCTTTTGATCCAATGTGTCTCCTTTTCCTTAATTGACGTAGGGAGAGTGTTCTCTGCCTACGTAGTTTTCTTTTCTTAATTGGGCGTTGGAGGGTCTCTGGAAACACCCGGCTCCAGAGTTTGGCTGTGAGAAGTGTTTTTTTCTCAATAGCACGCCTGGTGGTAACAAGTTTGTTCGTTCTTGGCATGCTCAGTGTGACAAACCGTGCTTCTTCCTTCAGTTACCACACGAACACACATATGTTACTCTCCTCCCTTTTTTTTTTGTTGCAGTCGGTTGGTCCTGGCAAACTCCTGATCTTTATTCGCCGTTGCTTTGTCATACAAACACCAGTGGAAATTTTTTCCCTTGTTCTTGGCAAGGGTTTTTTTTGTACACTTACATGCACGGGCTACACAAACACTCACCACTGAACATTTTATAATACAGTTTTTCACATGAGCAGCCTAGCAGTCGCACTTTTTGACTGATGGCTTAATTTGTAAAACCTTGTAAACCTTGTAACAAGTTTGTGGGCATATTCAACAGAATGGGAATGCAGTAAGCGAGCAAGTTTCAAGGCACGTTGGTGGTCAAGTCCGAGATGCTCAAAATGGTTGAGGGTGTGCTCTCTATACTTCATTGCTATCCTGGCAAGCATGGAGCTGTACCTGAATGTGGCAGAGCTGGACAACTCCCCCATATCGCTAGACATGCTATTTCCCGGTTTCCTTTATCAAATTTTAACACACCAACCATTAGTCTTCCATAGAATATCATGCTCACCAAAGCATTATGAAAATTGGAGGACCCCAGATCACTCTCCTGGCCTCGGATCACCCAGACTGGCCCAGTGGGCCCACAGCTCCACCCCAGAAATTTGTCACTCACATATTTTTGTTTTTTGACCTTCATGAACATTACTAACAAACTGCATATTCAAAAAGAGGAAAGAAGGAAGTCAAAAGTTGACCTTGTCAGCACCCCTTGTGCTGGATTTTCTCTAATCTAAGGGAAATGGTTGAAAATCTGCATCTCACCAACCACTGGGTCTTTTCACTCCATTTATTTTGCAATGACATTAATTTGGCATAATGACTCCAAATCACTACAAGTCACTCAATTTGGTGCAGTGAGTGGTCAGTTATGGAGGTCAAGGAGTAGGGTTTACGCCGTGGCAAATTCAATGCTAAGTTAAGCATAAGCCCCCCAGTCTTAGACAGTAAAAGTCTACTTCTACAGAAAACGGGGAGTCGTCCAGCTCTGTGAATGTGGCATGGTTATCCAAGAGACAGTTTGAGCAACTTCTACTAGAGTGTAGCACACTTCCTATGCATATACATATATCTGTTTTTTTTGGAGCAACGTAAAAACTGTTTTATACTTCAAGCTTTTTTTTATTAAGACGAGGCATGGTTTGGTTTGGTTTGGTTGCAAGCATCTTTTCTTATGCTTCAGCTAAGCTGCCCTCGTAGGCAGGTACAGCTATGTAACCCTTTCCTTTGATGCTTCCAAGAGTCTGCAACTACGCCTGAACTACTGTTACTTTCTGACTCCCTTTTTGATGCCTTCTTTCTTACTTTAACCTAGCAGTCATGCGTTTTGACTGATGGCCTCTTTGTGGAAACTAGTGTAGAAACTTGTCTTTTTAACTTGTTGTTAACTGTTAATAACCTTATGGTGACCTTATGAAGGACCTGATCCTGACGAATTCTGATGACTGGTGGGGCCCCAGTGATCAGGTGACCTTCCCTTATTGCACGCCATGCGGCGCACAGTATGGAAGAGCTACCCTTCTTAGTGCTCACCCTCTGTGCTTGTCATCGCAAAGTAGTAAATTAAAGTCTGGCATCCTTTGCACACATATCTACTAAAAACAGTCTCTTTCTCGACCTGGTGAGGCCTCTAACTTTCCAGTTAGGGGACCTTCCCTTATGCACGCGGCCTTTGGCCTGAGTAGACTTTTTTTTCTCTTTCTCGTTTCTGGACCTGTCATCATTCCCTGCTTGCTGTGCTTCTCTCAGTCTCAAATTGTCGTGGGGTGGTCATATGGTCTTTGAACCAACGTGGCCCCCTTTCCTTAATTGATGTGGGAAGTTTTCACTGCCTACGTAGGTTTCAATACATTCTTAAAAACATAATAATTGGTATGGCTTGTAACACAATTCCAGTCAAGTATTGACTTCTCGACCTAATAGCAATTTGTTAATGCCAAAAAATTATACACTAAGGTTTCAAACGCCCTGTTTCTACCAGCTCTGTGGTTTATGATTCCCCACTCTCCACCCCGCTGTCATCCCCAAAAGCAGCATCAAAGTCCGCACTATCAAAGCTACCGCCATCCTCTTCATCGTCAATTTCCTCTCCCTCATCTTCTTCGTCCTCATACTCGTCCGAGTCGCTTCCCAGATCTATGGAGCTCCCTTCGTCTTGTTGCTCTTCTCCCTCGCCCTCCTGCGACAAGTGTAGTGTAACGCGCATACCTTACTGGTGCAGCCCTTGTCTGCCTTTCAAGTGGAAGATACCAAGGGAAGCACCTCTGCTGAAACACTACACTAATGCAACCTTAAAAAAGGGGCTCTGGAAGTGTCAACCCCCAAGGAAGGGAAAGACCTCGTGTACCAACTTCATTCTAGAATGCACATTATTGGCATGCCAAATGAGCAGGAATAATGTAAGTGTCCAAGAAGAAAACTAGTTCGCGCTGCTGAGGGGAACGATCGGCTAAATTTTGTAAGGCTGAAACATATTGAAAGTGTAATGGAACTTGCTTCAAAAGAATGTGTGTGTGTGTGCGCGTGCGTGCGTGCGTGTGTGTGTGTGCGTGCGTGCGTGTGTGTGTGTGTGTGTGTGTGTGTGTGTGTGTGTGCACGCTGCTACAATGTCACTTGAACCAATGCGCACTCTTACCACTATCAAGAACCACCGCCACCAAATTCAAACACAAGCTCACCGCTCCAGGTATACAACTGGCATGACAATCATTCCGCGTTTAAGGTTCTTTTAATTCCTGAAAATTGTTGTAGACCATTCCAACTGTGGCAGTGGGCATGGCCTTTCTGATTACATAATCTTGGTTTTGAAGTTGATACAAAGCGATTCCATGTCTCAAATCTTGATTTGCAGATACTCCGATTTTGAAGGGGTTGTGGTACTTTGTGTCGACTCAATGGAATGCGCTTATGACGGTAGTCAAGAATCATTCTATCTAATTACAAGAGCGCCTGCTGGTTCTTGTTCTATGTGGAAATGTCGCGCATGTCCCAGATACGTTTGCTATGTCCGATCGGTGGTAACCGATCATTCCAATAAGAGGCAAATCCCTGCCTTCTTCTTTTTGCTTTTCTTCTTTCCTTCCCCAGCCAGCCCTGTCCAAGCTTCAAGCTGCATTGCCAGCCTGTGTGGAAGCACTACACGTTCACCTCCATTGCTGAGAAAGGACTGCCCATGCTACACACTCACCTCCATTGCTGAGAAAGGACTGCCCATGCCCTCCATCATCTGTGCTCGCAGCTCTTCCTCCTCATCATCCCAGCCGTCCGAGTCTTCCCCTTCACTACCTCCCTCGTCTTCCTGCTCGTGTATGTTCACAAAGTGCAAGTGTGCTTTTCACATTTTTCAAGCTGTGTGTTGTGTGCGTGAGGGGGGAGGGGGGTGGCAGGCAGGTGCTTGCATGTGACCTCCCTTTGGTTTCCCCCCTGATTGTCTTGCAAGAGGAAGCAGCCTGTGATCTTAAAGTTATACCATGAAAGGGAGCAGCCATGCTTGCTATGGTGAGGGACAAGTAGCTGAACAAAGTTAACTAATGGATCTCACTTGTCAAATTTGTCTGCTTATGAGCCCCTGAGCTTCACTTTGCCCAGCCCCTTCTCTGCTTGATATTTTCTTTGTACAGAAAGAGAGGTGCACCAAAACATGCATTTGGGTTTTTGCTTTGATGCACCAGCATCACGAGTGTTTCAGAGGAAGAAGGTCTTTTGATGAATAGGAGATCATTGTGCACCAAAGCACATGAAGTACTTTTGCACATGCTCTGGGCCAGCTTCCCATCACTCCACCATCGTAGCCTATCAGCTTCCCATTACTCCACCATTGCAGGCTACACGTGTCTCCAGGTATCTTGCAGAAGGTGAGGCCAACTTGTGTGCCATTTCGGCGCATGCGCCTCAAAGCATTCAGAACAAACACACTCTCCGTCTAATAAGTGCTATTGCACATGCTGGGGATAGCTTTTTACCCCCGCAGCTTTGACCTTTACACATTCATGTTGTCAACCTTCACACATCCGCATTATGACGCAAAATAAAGGAGGTGGGCTTTAAACGCCTCCATGCAACCTGAACACATTCATATTGTGACAAACGATGAGGAAGATGGGCCTTGAACGGCTCCATGCCACCTGGGACCATTGGAGCTCTAAAATGCCAGCATCGTGCTTGCCGGACACACGCAACTTTCTGCTCTCGGCTCACCTGTCTCTTACGCTCCATTTGCACCAGAGCAGCTGCCACTTTGCGCACTGCCACAATGAACCACCGGCATTGCACATCCACGGTCCTAAAAGCAGATACTTTGATCCACCTGTCTCTGACGCTCCATGCGCCCCAAAGCAGCTGCCACTCTGCGCGCCGCTCCTACAAGCGCGCCACCATCTTGCATGCCGCGGCCGGCGCGGCCGGCTTGATGACGCCGTCTGTTATGATGCGGTGTGCCCGTGGCCGGAGTGTCGCCACCTTCATCCCCATCTGAGCCTGACAGGAAGTCACTGTCCACGATGTCTTCATCCGACTCCTGCGAGTAAATAAGGGGCCAGGCAAGGAGGGACACAGGCTGACTGATGTTTTGTTTGAAGCTCCGTCCAAGTCAACTTGCCAAATGCCTGAGGAGGAGGCAACATCCACGCGACATGCTGATGCTTTTATTTGACTCCTGCAAGGAAACAGAGGGGAAGGCAAGGACGGACGGACGCAGGCAGGCTGACTGAGTATTATTTGACGCTCCACCTGAAAACTTTCCATACGCCTAAGGGGGAGGCAACACCCATGCAAAATGATGTCTTCATTTAACTCCTGCAAGGAATTAATTGCAAGGAAACAAGGGGGCAGGCGAGGAGGGACGCAGGCTGACTGATGTGTTGTTTGTAGGGTTGGGAAAAGAGGTTTGAGCACTTTCCAGAAGAGGCATTAAAGCGGGCCAAATAGGCCCAGAGAGCCTCTTTTGAGCCTCTTTTGCTGAATGATCAACTTTCCTTACCCAGCCCTTGTTGTTTGCCGCTCCGCAGGAGTCAACTACAAACGCTTATAGAGGAGACAACACCCATGCAAAAACATTGAGCAAAAATCCATCCAACCTCAAGTTGTTAAGACACGTGCACCCAGGAGTCCAGTTTTAGAACATGGTCACTTGGTTGGCTGGAATGTTTACCTCAACATCTTGGCTGTCTTCTTCCTCCTCTTCATCGTCGCTATCGTCTGCCATGCGCTGCCGGCCGACCTGCATTACCGAAGAAAAGAAAGAAGGAAAGAGGTCAAGGCCTCCCATTACGCCGTGTGTGCATTAAGAAAGACCGTTACGCGGCCCAAATGTTCCATGCCCCCTGCATGAACCATTGCAGAGTGGGCTATTGATAGCAAACTCTGGTTTTGGTTTGTGGTGCACCCTCTTGCTTGTAATGCATCTGCATTTCTGGATGACCAAAACAGTGGAGCCCTTTGGGAGGCAGTCACTTCTTATGCTTCCTAGCAGGAGACAGATGATTTCCTGGGACACAACCCCCCTGCTGGACCCTACCTCTTTCCCACTTGAAGCAAGACGGACATATGGTGATCAGACAGGCCATGAGCTGCTGCTTCTCACTTCCCCTTCCACGCAATGTATTTCAACGTACCTCAAGTAGGCGCACGTTGCTGGAGAGCGTGCTGTCCGTCGTGTCCAAGCACACCACTGCCAGCAGCGAGTCACTCTCCTCTGTTGCTAGGTCTACCACAGCCCTGCAGGGAAACAAGTTTTGGGAACAGGCACATGTTTGGTGCTGTTCACTCCTGCAAATGATTAAACATTTTTTCTACTATGAAGTACTGGTTGCGACTGCAAAGTGTCAAACGTGGCAGATCACTCTCCTCTGTTGCCATGTCTACCACAGTGCTGCGTTGGCAAGGCAAGCAATGGGGACAGGCACATGTTTGGGTTGCTGTATTGCGCAATGAGCCTCAGTTGCTGGACAAGAGATCTTCAACAATCTTGTCTGTCAGGCAGTGGGAGGAGCATAAGCTTAGACCACTTCATGCTGCTGAAAAGCTTGCCCAGTGCAACTTGCACACATTAGTATGCATTAAGCCACAGCTGGCGCAGTGTGCTATGTCAATCTGCTCCCCCTCGTCCAACGTCCTACGCCAACGTTATTGCATCACTATCACTGAGGTCAGCACGCCTACAAACCAAGGGGACATTGCTGCGCCTATGCACCACTACAGTGTACCCTGTGCATCACTACCAGCCCCCCCACCCCTCCCTTAAGCCCAATACTTTGCGCCAAAGCCCTTCCTTCCCAGTAAGCATACATGCCTCTCCACTGCGCGTGCTTGCACTGTGTTTAAGGACAATGCTGGAAGCCAAAACAATCCTCAGGCCCCAACATTGGCCCCACCTCTCCACATCCACGGTGGCCAGCTCCCCCCACGCATCGCTGGGGTCCAACACGCGGAAGGCGCAGTGCAGGTTGTGGCGGGCTCTCCTGGGCGCTAGCAGGGAGCCCAACTCCTCGCTGCGCCTCAGCGTTGCATACGCCACAGAGCCGTTGCCACTGAATGCCTGCGGCAAGAGCGGCAGTAGCAGCAGCGGCAGTAGCAGCCAGGAAGGAGGTGAGCAGAATGAGGGAAAGTGCTTGAGTCCAGGCAATGCCTCAGTCCGACAGAAGCATGACAACCGTTGCCACACGCTTGCAACACGCTTGCAACATGCTTGCCACAATGGAATCCAGGCAACATGCTTGCGACAATGGAATCCATGGAGAGGAGGCGCCATTGTGCTTTGTGGAGCATGTGGAACTCGTGGTGTGCCTCTGTCTGCCTGCCTGCAAGGAGACGATTTAGCGCAAGTTCCTAGCTGTAGGTTCACCACAGCAAACCCTTGTGTGCCTCTGCATGCTTGCAGCAGCGGCTGATGACCAAAATCTCCGGCTTTAGGTTCACCATAGCAAACCCTTGTGCCTTTGCATGCCAGCAGCAGCGACCAGGGTAAGGTCGTTTCAACCAAACAGGTAGGGTCGTTTCAACCAAACACGAGGAACTATGTGTGAGCCCAGCTGGCCTGTGATGGCTTTGCAATACAGAATGATGTCGGATAAAACCCGCGTGTTGTCACTGATCCACCTCTCGAACAGAACAATTCCAGTCAGCTTTAAAAAACCATGTTCCAAGAACCCATCTACTTTTCACATCAGTTCCAACACATTTCAGCTGTTACATTCATAAACAGGATGTGTATGTGGTTGTGTCGTGAACAAGCTTTATGCAATTCAGAGCGAGCACTGGAAGCGAACCCAATAGATTAACATTAAAAGCGAACCATCACTTACTTAGATCTAAAGTGTCATAAATAATGCGCTACAAGGCGGCAAAGGGCTGCTTGCCGGCTGTATACCAATTAGGAGATTGCAAAGCCCACAGGAAGGTGTTTTCTAAAAATTTTCATCCTTTCCTTTCGTCGCATTCCTTATGTACATTGTCACCAACTTACAAGCCATGCAAAGCAGGCAGTAAGCACACTCAATACACTCTTCAGCAACCAATCTAAAGTAATGCTTCCAGTAGTGCATTGCATAAGCATAGCATACCAGCAGCGCCAGACGAGAACAGGGTGCATTTGGATGCGCTTTGTTTGTTCCTCCGTCCACTTTCTGAATGTTGCTCCTTATGTCATCAACATACCAGTTGTCTATAGCATACCAGTTACCTTCAACATCTTCAACATCCTCAACATACCAGTTGTTATTGACGTACCATTTTTATCAACATACCACTTGCCATCAACATACCAGTTGCGTGCCGTCCAAAGCAGGCACTGAACGCAAGAGCTTGTATGTCCGCAGATCCCAGACCTCGCTGTTGAGAACCACCTCTGCATGGAAGCACAGCCGCAACAAAGGGCTGTCAAATTTTGCACATGTTTCACCTTTTGCACAAGCTGCTTAATACCATGACTACTTTTTCATTTTGTAACCTGCTGCTTTATTCTGCATGGCTGAAGCTGAAGCTCATGCATGGTTGATGAAGCTAGCACCCTTCACAATACGTGCTATCATGCTTGTTATTCATATGGTAGCTGGCACCAGGTAGAATGCATTCTCGAGCATGTTTTGAGGCAGGGGTGGCTCTGGATACAACACATGCCCAGCTTACCAGGATGGCCTGCAGGGTTGAAGCAGCTGGAGGTGGCACGTGTCTCACTGAAAACATCAAAGGTGTGAAGCACTCGAGGCGGGCACCTGCAGGATCACAAGTACCCAAAGAAAATCTTTTGTGATTGAAGCAGATTAAAGCAAACGATGTGAGGAGGGTACAATTAAAAAAAAGTTCGACACATCTTGTGAACATCATTATCATTGGAGCTACTAGTCTTTGCTCTCATGAAGCTTCAAGGAGAACTGTACAAAGGGTCATAATGAATCGATAGCTGTTTTTGCAAAAGTCTTGATGGCCTTGTGGATGCCTCCAAAATTTGCCAAGTTTCGACATTTGAAGCATTTCAATCAATAGCAGGAGCAACTGCTCTCGACAAACTGGGCAGATCCTCTTGGTTTTGGGGGTATGATGCTGGGCCCACTCATTCCAGGTCCACAAATCAGGTCCTTAACCCTATGCCCCAAACCCCCCACGTACCTTGAACCCCACTCGAGCCATGCCACGCCTACAAACCCGGTTGCAATTTTTGGAGGTAGAACTGGAATTGAAATTATGATTTCAAGCAAGCAGTCTGGGCCAGACTTGCCAGAGTCAGCCACACCTGACCAAGCAGGTCGGACTAGAATACTTGACTTGAGCATATAGGAGCAGCGCCCCAAGGAACCAGCCACTGCATTCCTCTTGCTGACTAAGCTAGCCAACCGACTCTAGGCTGTCATGCATCATTCTGAATCCGATACTACCTTTGACGCCTTTTCTGGGTCCCAGCCTGAGGCAGGCAGGGCGGTCTGCAAGCTGGCAATGGATGATGCTGAAGCTATAGGAGGACGAAGCCACATCCTCTGATGCAAGCTTTTCATTTTCAAATATTGACCTAGCACTGTTGACCAAATGCACAACCGAGTGCGGCATACAAGTCTCCCCCTTCCATCCCCCTAATGCCCGACAATGCAGCTTGAACCACATTTGGGAACATGCAAGGGATGCCTCAGAGTAATATGCCACACGTCTTTAACCTGCTAACAGGCCAATGGCAAATGCAAAGCTTTGTAGTATGCCTCAGGCTACTACCCTTTCTTTTTTGCTTTTGGCATATTCCAGAGTACCACATTGGGGCCTCCACACTACCTCACCAAAGGTAAGCCGCCACCATATATGTCTCAGCAATCCACTCATCAGCGCAAACTTGTATTAAGTGCAATATCGTGTCAACAGTGCAAATGGTAACCTGAATGGCTAGCAATGCAAGCGATCAATGGGGGCAACTGATGTGTGTGTGTGTGTGTGCCAAGGTATTACATGCATGTGTATGCACATGCAATGCATGTATGCATATGTCATTGCCAGATAAACGTGTCGCTATCCATACCTAATGTTTCACAGCAATGCGCCCTGCAGAATGAGACAGCAATGAAGTGCATATGCTGATTTACAGCGGAGCATCAGAGGGCATCAAAAGGACACCTGGGCTTGTTTGTATTGGACTTGTTTGTATTTACCTGCTTCTAGAACAGTAAATGTGCAGTGACAGTGATCAGCATGACAGCTTGCTGTCTGCGGAGGGGGTACACAGTGGGGGGGTTCATGGGGGAGGGAATACACGGTGGAGGGGGTACACAGTGGGGGGGTTCACGGTGGAGGGGGTACACAGTAGAGGGGGTACATGGTGGAGGGAGTACAAGGAATAAAGGTGCCTCGGCCCTAGGTATCCTCTCCTCCTCAATTGATGTGGGGAGTGTTTTCGCTGCTTGCATAGTTTTCCACCTCTTTTTGTTTCGTTGCTGCCTGTGAGTACATCATCCATCACGCATTTCACAATGCGCACGGAACAGACACACCTAGTGTCCGACAACAGTACACCCCACAGCACCAGCGGGCTGTCCGTGCCTACTTTCACCATTACAAATACGCATGTGCATGCGTCGTCACACATACTTGATGTCCCACAGCGATGCACCCCACAGCACCAGCGGGCTATCCATGTGTATTTTCACAATCAGCATGATGCATGTGCATGCGTCGTCGCACACACCTGATGTCCCACAGCGATGCACCCCACAGCACCAGCGGGCTGTCAGAGGGCCCGAAGCAGGGTGCAGGCACGGAGCGGTTGCGCTGGTCCAGCAGGCCAGGGGAGCTCAGCAATCCGGTGCTGCCAGCAGACAGCGCCTCCTGTGTGTTTTCATGCAAAAGTATGCAGATCATTAAGGTAGTTCAGGAAAGAGAGTATCATTGGGAAAGATGTGATCTGGGGAGCTCAGCAGGCTGGCGCTGCCGGCAAAATGCGGCTCCTGTGTGTATGTGTGTGTAAGTGGGGGATTGTGCAAAGCACAAACTGTAATCGGACCAGCTTGCCACGCGGTTGCGCAGCCAGATGGTCTTGGCTTAAAACAAATCTGAGTAAGTTTTGATGCTCAAATATAGCTGCCCCCATGAACGTCTACCTCAAGCGTGAGCAGCTGGCGGTGCGAGCGCACGTCCCAGATGGCGGCCTGCCTGGCACTGCTGTTGCTCTGACCAGAGGGGGGCACGAGCACTCCAATAGCCTGTAGGGAGCAGGAGTACATTTTAGTCAGCATATCAGAGTTTCAGCATTGGACCAGACTGGCTTTAGGCAGAAGCAGATGCACGACGGCATGAGAAATAGCAGGTGCCAGGAAACAAGCAGGTGCCAGGAAACAAGGTCATAAGACCACTCGAGGCTATGTTCAAGTTGAGTAAAAGTAGTCCCAGATGTGACAGTGCTAACACAAGCGGGCACAGTGCTCAAAAAAGCAAACGATTAACGCGTGCCCCTTGCAGTGTGCATGGCCAAATGATATAAACACTTTTTTTCTCGTATATCATCAAGTGCGCTAAGAAGTCATCTTTTTGAACTATGGATGAGCTGCATATCCTCCTGGCTCCTTTAAACTCAGCGTGCGAAAGCCCATGGAAACATAAAGTGTGTGGCCTTTCCTGAGAACGAGTCTCTAGAGCACGCTGCTGAAGTATGCGAAGCATCAAATTGCTCCTCGCGTACTCTGTTATGTGAAATCAACCTTCTTGGAAATGCTGCTGCAGGAGAATCAAATTGCGCCACAAACAGTGCTAGAGCAAGGTTCTGTTTTTGCCTTTGTTGCAACTTCAACTTCAACTTCAGCACAGCTGTGAGGTACTAATGCTTGGAAGAATGTACGAACCAGCAGAGCATGCAGTATATTATAAGCATTGCACCTTTTCAGCATTGCTGCTGAAGGATGCTTTGGTCGCCCCCTCCCAAGTGGCCACTGCCCCCTGCCCAAGTGCCAGTCCATCCCACAGCTTGACCTGCACGAGATTAGAGTCAGTACTGATGTGCTGTTGTCTCAAGGTAATAATGATTGCATTGAAAACAGTAACCTTTTTGGCCTGGGGCCAACCCAAGCCATGGCTGTGATCTGCAAAAAGAGAATGTAGCACTGCTGCCTTCTTAATATGTGTGTAAGTGTGTAACCATATACCTACTTGTACACATACATACTAAGCAGGGAAGTAAGTGCAAAACTGCTGCCATCTGAGATTGTAAGCAGACATCACAGGTTGCAATTTAATTGTCACAGGTACCTCTTGTCCTGAGAAGGCTCCTTAGACAGGGCAAAGTTGTCCCAAGGGACAAAAAAAGGGTAGAAAGATCACTACCAATTTGTATGGCATCAAGGCCGCCCTGATGCAATCAGTCTGTGGGTGGCCAATCAGAATGGCTCGTTTTCACCCTCAAAAGATCCTTGCTAAGAACTGAGATACCCTTAATTTTGCCTCAACACCAGTTCCTCAAATCAGCGAGTGCTTACTTAGTAATCATCATCATTAACCAGAACCACAAACACTCAGCACCTTGTCTTTGCTTGGCCACAACTGGATGAGCGCAAAGAATCTACATCACCCACCTCGTTTTTGCTTGAAGACAGCAGCAGAGTGGCATCAGGCTCAGCCCCCCAGGGGTTGCTGATGGAGCGCAGCATAGTGGTGGGAGACACATGCGCTTCATATGAGTCAATGACCTGGGTTGTGCAACAACAATCACAAGAAGGTGGGAATGATGACATAAGGCAGGAACCGACCAAGTGGGGGCATTGACAATGGCAGTTAGTGGCAACTGACGGGCCGTGTGTATTATGCTGCGCCCGCGCTGTGTAAGCTTTGGTGCGTAGTAGTCTGCGCTTGTACTTCGTAAGCCACGGTGAGTAAGCATGGACCTGCGCCTGCACTCTGTGGGCCTTGGCGCTAGAGTAAGGCAGCGTGTGCATACAAATTACACAGACGTCAGCGTGTGCAAAGAAAGTACAGAGTATTTGGCGCCTGAGCAGGGCAGCATGTGCAAAGAAATTACACAAGAGTAGAGAGTAGTACAGAGGTGCAGGGAATGTACAGAGTAGTTGGTACCTGAGCAGGGCAGCGTGTGCAACAAAACCACAGGGAAATGGTCAGCAGCAAGGATACAGAAGGGGAAGAAGGAAGGATTGTGGGAAAAAGAGCGCAATGCACAGGCCCTTGCAGGCTTCAATAGAGCTTTTGGAGCACAACATTTGTGAAATTTCCGTGAGAAAACAGCTGCCTGCTCCATGCCACTGCATGTGTGCTGCGAGGTGCAGCAAGTATACCCCTGTATCATTCCTGGTAAACACTGTGCATCTTTGGTGTTCCCGGCAAAGACAACGCCCAAGCATGAAACAGCACACCGAGAAAGGGAGCTCAATGCGGCCACAACACACCCAAGCATTTTATGAAGCAATTCAATGCAACTCACCTCACCAGCGAAAACATCATGGACAGTCAGGTCTGCAGGAGCACAGATGAAATACATTGCATTCAATAGGACGCAAGGTAGTTTGAATAACCACCCATTTTTTGCAAGCTAAAGCTAAAGCTAAGGATAACAATGTGTGCGCTTAAAGCGATACTGGATGATCTTTTCAAGGCATCGGCTGATGTGCTAAAGGAGAAAGGACAACTTTCTACCAGCCGACATGGTGGCCAAGGACCTTTTGTTTTTAACATCCACCCCTGCTGGCAAGGTTCACTACCATTGGCATTTTCAAATGCGGATATGTGTGCATGAGTGTCCACACAAGCACCTTCCACATGGATCCAGATTGGATGCGGCAACCATTGTGGACCTCACCTCCACTGTGGGACCCAACTACAAGCAGGTTTGTCTTGGCACAGAAGGCTGCGCACATGCTGATGCCACCATCACAGCGGAAGGTCCTGAGTGGCCTGAAGCGGCTGTAGATCTGGACACAAGGATCACACATCCATTTTTACGTCATCGCCAGACCAAGCAAACTCTCAAAGCATGGTAGCAAACCTTGTGTACATGTCAAGAGTGCAGCATTGTGCAGACTTAGTACTGTACGCATCTCCTACCCCAGAACTCAACGCGATCTGCACGTGTGCATGCACACACACACATACACACACACACACACCAGGCCACTCACCATCTGCCTATCAGCCTTTGCACCCCCTCGTCCGCCGTGCCCACCGACAGTCTCCCTTTGAACCACACGCCTGCTCACGTTCACCGGCGCCTCCTCCGTGCGCAGCGGTTGCGGCAGAGAATAGGGCTTGGACAGGGGCACTGCTGGCAGTACTGCGATGGGCGTGCTGCTCAGCATGCATGCCTGAGAGTTTGCAAGCAACACACAAGAGGGTTGTCCCAACCCGGAAGACAAGGCGGTGGAGGATGACATGATCAAGTGCGCGCTGCACTGCGTGCAAGCCACTGCCTGGCAAGGACCTGGCAAGCCAATGCCTGACGGGCACCTGGGCCAGCTTACACCTGGCAAGCTATTATGAATGTTACAGCAATGTCACTGAGGAAACAGCATGCAACCTTTGAAGTTGTTTTTCCCGGCCAGCCTATGCCTGACGAGCTACTGCGGATGCCACATCGATGTAACTGAGGGAACAAAATGTTTGCTCTGAGGATTTTCTGCTGGCCAGTCTATACCGGAAAGCCTATGGCTGGTTGTTGGATGCGATTGGGTGTACTGCAAGGAGCATTGTGATGGGCGTGCAGTCCATGGGGTGGGGCGGCAGGGGGCGCTATGAGACAATTTGGGGCTCTGTGGGATGAAAAAAGCAAATGGAATTTGATGGTGCTATGCGCTCTTGAGTTTGCCAAGGAGGAGTGATGTGGTGGACTTGCAGGCGTAAGGCCTCAGCGCATCGTCCAATTACGCACCTTCCTCATCTCTGTGCACTACTGCGTCATTGTGCATTGCTCAATTACGCATTTCAACTACGCATCTACCACACCTGTGAGCACTATCTGATACAGGTGACTCAAAACACACCTGCATTGAGAGTGAAAATTCCAATTTTCAATTATGCATCTACCACATCTGTGTGCATCACCACATCTCTGCGCATCTGGCGCAAGTGGCTCACAACAAACACACACAAATTCCAAGTTTTTCTGAGCTTATATCTATGCCGGGGCAATTGCTTCGAGAGCATGCATCTCCTACCTGCCTATGCATCTGGCGCAGGTAGGCCATGATGATGGTGTTGAGCTTGCTGGCTACGGGAGGGCCATCCACAGCGTCCAGCTGAGCTACCGCCGCCTGCGGGTTCATAAAATGGGTAAAGGACAGGTCTGGTGGGTGTCTTTTGCGACCACCAAACAACACTCTCCACTAAATATGCATGTGACCCTCGAATGTATTGATCATGCACAGAAAATGCTTGCTTTTTGGGAGAGGTTACTGTCACACATTAACCTGCAACTTCCCAGTTATGCAATCCAGGGGTGCTAAGGGTGACTCACACGACAATTCCAGAAACCCAGCCCCTCAAATGAGTCCGGTGCTGTGAGAGATTTAAGGCTTACACAAAGATCCCTTAAATACGCGGCTCCTGGGATAAGACAGTGGCTGAGGAACCAGGGAATAAAAAAAACACAATAAATTCCATCAAGACAAGGACCTTGGAATGAGACAGCGGCTGAAAGGTAAAATACCATGCCGTTGAGCTCCTGCATGACTTGCTCAACCCAAAAGATCAAAATATTACAAGCTTTGTTTGCAGCACACAACGCTGGGCTCCCATACTTGGTTGATGCCAATTGAATTAAGTTGAAGTCCCCTCACACACACACACACACACACACACACACAAACACACACACACACACACACACACACACACACACACACACACACACACACCTGCACGTGCACAGGCAGGCCTGCAGGCTGACCATGCTGCTCCTGCTCCTGCTGCTGCTGCTGCTGCTGCTGCTTTGGCACTGGCGTCAAAGCCGCTGCCTGTCCAAGGCCTCCAGTGCCTGCTCCCGTGTTCACCACTGCATTTGCTTTGCGCGAGGGCAAGTTTGCCAGGAGCAAGTTTGCCGGGAGCGGGTCGCTCTGCATGCTGAGCATGTCGGCAGGGGCCACATGCGCAGTGGCAGGCGTGAAACTGAGGGGTGCGGGCTTTGTGTGGTCGGCCTGGTGTGGTGTGTGAGCGGGGGCGTGCGCAATCGCCACTTCACCTTCAATCGGGAGCGCAGGAAATGTGCGTGCGGCAAGGGCATGTGCTTTGGCCACTGCATCTGATTGGCCACCTTGTGTGTGGTCATGGAGGTTTGAGGCGTGTATGCTGGGTGCGACAGGAGGGGTGCAGTAGCTGAAGGGAGCGGCGGGGGAGGGATTTGTGAGGGAGTGGGTGCGAGCAAGATGGCGAGCAGACCTGGGGTGGTCTGGGTGCCGTTCCTTCCTCTGTTTGGTCCGTGAGGAGCGTGGCTGCTGCTTCTGCTGCTGGTGCTGAGATAATGCCTGCTGCTGCTGCTGCTGCTGCACGTCTGGCTGCTGCTGTGGGCTTGTGGCTTGGGCATCTCCACCTACGTTTCTGCTCTGCTTGACACGCCCTGCCGGCACGTCTGCCTGGCCTTGTTTTTGCAACCCTCGCGCTTTGGCGTGCCTCTCTTCCCCGCTCGGCAGCTGCGCTGCTTTGCGCTTCATGCCCTGGCCTTGGGCCTTGCTCCGCTGCCTGTTGTCTCCTCCTCCCTTGTCATCGCTCACATGCTCTTTCACGCCAACACTCCCCTCTTGCGCCAACGCTGTTGCTCCTCCCACATCCCGCTGCTGCTTCCTGCTGCTGCCCCTCCTGCTGCTGACACTCTTATTTGCTACGGCACCTGGCCCTTCTCCTTCCTGTTCTCCCACACCCCTTGAGCCTGAGCCGCTGCCACCACCCAGTTCCTTGACTTCCTTAAGTGCTGTCCTCTCTGCCAGCTTACCTGCCTTGCTACCCCTACTTTTACCACCTTTGGTTGTCCCTTTGCCTGCCTTTTTTTTAGAGGGCACGCTGCTGCTGAAGGGGGGCGCCAAAGAGGGAGGTGGGTGTGGTGTGGTTGCAGGTGCCCCAAACATGGGGGAAGCAAAGCCAGAGGGGGCATGCGCAGCACAAGGCAGCAGCTGGGGGTAGGTTGTGGTGGTGTTTCTGGAGGCCGACAAGTGGGGTGTGCTGGCGGGCGCTTGTCCGCCAGGCCTGTGACAGCTGCTGTTCCTCAGGTGCGCAGACAGTGGGATGGGTGGGGCAACCCTGCCACCACCCTGCGCTGTATGGGTGGTGGCATAGCTTGCAGCAGTGGCAGTCCCCAGCTTAGGGGTGTGCGCATATGGCAATGGCATTGGAGTGGCAAACTGGAGGGGCTGGCGAAGAGGCTGCAGAGAGGGGGTGGTGGAGGCGGGGTGCGGTGTGGTGGACGCCGTGGGCTGCAGCATGAAGTGCGGTGTCGATGCTCCAACGTTCGCCACCCCTCCCTGCTGGACCACTGCTGCTTGTCCGGAGCTGTGAGGAGTGCCCTTGTCGCTGCTGGGATGGGCCCCAGCTGCACGTGGTGCTGATTGACATACACGACCGTCTTCACTCCCTCCAGCACCCAGGCTCTTCCTCCTGCGTGTGCGCCCTGCCACTTGCACGCAATCTCCAGCCCCCTTGTTCGGCATTGCCTGCTGCACAAGTGCTGCTGGCGGAGCAGTTTCCTGTCCCTGGAGCTCCTGCTGCGCCTTGGCTTGCAGCCACCCATGCGTTCGCCCTCCCCACACCTCTCCTTGCTGATCAGAGAAGGCTGCAGTGCCAGCAGGAGCTACTGGCAGCTGCTCTGCCGCAGCATCCAAGGCAGCTCGGCTTGCGCGCCGCCTGTTTCTACTTCTGCCACTCCCTCCTGCGACAGATGAATTGCAGAGTGACTTGACAAGTAGTAGATTAGGAACAGCACCAAGCGGGGGGCCAACTTGAGTGCTTGGTTGCTGCTCACTCCTGTGTCATGTGTTGCAAAACAGGGGAGTGATTTGACAGGCTGGGCTTGGGCATGTCACTGGACGCGTGACCACCTCGAATGGGATGCGGCAGGTTGCAACACAAAGGAGCACTACAAGAGCACACCAGATGTGCTCCGCTTACGGCTCAAAGATGCCAAGTGCCAACCAAGAGATGAACAGGTATGCAAGCTTGCCATTGCGCCTGACACTGCCATTATCACCATTGTTGTCGTCGTCGTAATTGTCATTGTCATCACACCGTCATCATCAGTGTCATCACCACCATCACCATCATCTTTGTTGCCATCGCCCTCCTCTTTCTCCTTCTCATCATAATCACCATCATAATCACCATCACCATCACCATCATCATCATCATCATCATCATCACCAGCAGCAGCAGCGGCATGAGCAACGCCTGTGACAACAGACTTGATCAACTCACCCCTTGGTTTGGCGCCCTCTGTGGCTACAGTGCGCGCGTCAGCTCCCTCTCCCCCTGACACGCATGCAGGGGGCAGCTGGGGCGTGGCAAATGAAGGACGCACACGCATCGACGATGGGTGGTATTGCGAGCCTAGCCTTTGCTGCTGCTGCTGCTGCTGCAGCTGCAGTTGTGGCTGTTGCAGGGGGAGGTTGGCGGGCGGAGCTATGAGCCCCATGCTGGCCAGCATCTGCTGTGCCTTGGGAAGCTGGGCCTCTTTGGCGAGCGTTGAGGCTGCCTCACGAAGTCCAGATGCGCGCAGGTGCTCATAGACTGCGGCCAGTGAGAACAGGAGCGTAAATCAGGAGCAGGGGAGAAGTCCAGATGGGCGTAGGTGCTCATAGACTGTGCGCCATAGACTAAGACTCATTAGACGAACCATAGACTGTGCCCCATGGACCAAGTCTAATGGGCACTCTGACTGCGACTCATAGGCACTCAGGCTGTGACTCATAGGCACTCAGACTGTGATTCATAGGCACTCAGGCGCCCTTAGACTGTGCCAGTAGTGAGACACGAGTTGCCAGGGGGAGAGAAGTCCAGGTGTGCGCAGGCACTGCTGCAATGATACAAGGAACATCTGTAGGTGTTGCAAGGATGGCGATCAGGGAACTGCTACTTGACCACTGAAGCAACTCATATGGGACGCCAGGATGCACAAGGTGATGAACCCAATCTTCCTGGAACATTCAAGCAGCATGGCATCAGTGGAAGTTTAGCTTCTACTAAAAGTTTTAAGCCTAGCAAGCCAAGGGACAAATCAAAGGCACGTATCAGTGGTTAAGCACTCTGTATGAGCCCATGAAAAGTAGCACGCTAGTGAGCTGCAGTCCATGCCATCGGAACAGACAAAATAAGCCTGAAAAAGCAAGCTAGCAGCCTACGCATCAATGTCAGTGACCATGCCGCAAAAAAAGAAAGCAAGATTGGGAGCTCGACAGGCAAAAATTGTGATGACATCTTTGTTAATTGGAGATGCAAAGGGCTGCTTTTTGCCCTCTGACCCAACCAAAGCTAGCAACCAAAATCAAAACCAAAGCCATTTGATGTATACTCACTGAGAAGTAGCAATTCTTGCGGGGCGTAGGTCAGCGGCGTAGCCGCAGCAATGGCAGCCTTTTCTAGGCGATGCAGGGCAGGCCTGTCAGAGCAGAGAGACAAAGAGTATGGGACTGCTTGCTTATAAGGCTGGGCGTAGATTAGCGGTGTGGCTGTAACGATGGCAGCCATTCCTGGGCGATACAGGGCAGGCATATTTGCAAATAGGGGAGGAAGCAGCATGGGATTGCTTATTTGCTGGCTTTCATGCAGAGGTAGGTGGGTTTTGTTGCGTCGGCCTGTTTCACAGAGTCAGTGCGGAGCTACATAAAGCTTGCCTACATTTTGCCAGCAACATGCGCAAAGGTGTGCGGACACGCTCTTGCTATTGCCCAGACAATTGGAGCCAGGCAATGCACTCTTGCCCCCCATTTCAAAGAACCAGATGTCAATGTCAAAGAACAGGTAGCCCTGTTTTACACCAGCCCCTGCAGCATGAGCCTCCTGAATGTAATCCAATACATGCACAGGCTTCATTTCTGCTTCCTCAGACCAGTGCACACAGACCAGTGCTGGCTATGCCATTGCTGCCTCAGACCAGTGCACACAGACCAGTGCCTCAGACCAGTGCTGGCTATGCAATTGCCGACTCAGACCAGTGCCGACTGAGATCAGTGCATGTATGCATGACACAGGGGCCCACACACGCACCCTCCTCCAGCGGCATCGTGCGCAGCTGCAGCCACTCGATCAATGCGCCCCACGGCAGTGTTGGTTGCTGTCAGCGCAATGAGCTCCATGGAGGCCCGGTGGAATGCCTCAGGCCCTGCCGCATGAATCAAGAGCAGCGAGGCAAAGAATCATCTACAGTCTTGACTGCTGTCAGCGCAATGAGCTCCATGGAGGCCTGGTGGAGTGCCTCAGGCCCTGCCGTAGAAATAGGAGTCCTCAGGCAGGGTAAGAAATTCCTGCTCCGATCAAAAGTATCAATCATCATGCACCACTGTCCTTTACTGTGGCACTTTATCAATGCCCTGTGCTGCACAATGGAGCACGTGGGGCCCTGCTGCAAAGAGCAGGAGCAGCCAACCCAACACTCACATGTGCGGGCGCCCCCAGCTCCGGGCAAACCAGTGCCACACACAGGAGACAAGCGGCTACGAGGCATGGGCACTGCCCCTGTGTCTTCAGCTTCCCCAGGGCCAGCAGCAGCAGCCGCCCTACCGCCGCCGCCCTCTGTGGCGCTGTCTTCAGCAGCGGAGGCAGCGCTGGCGTTGCCAAGCAGCAGGGGGTGACCTGTGCAGGCAGCGGTGTGCGTGCGTGCATATGTGTGCATATGTGTGTGCGTGAGTGCGGGCGTGAATACCTCAGTACACACAGGACAGCAAATGCTCGCGTTCGTCTCCAGCTCTTCTTTGCCTAATTGCCAGAGCTGATGCTCAGCTCAAAGCCCTCCCAGCCCACAGAACGCAAAGCCATCAATGGGTTTGGAAGCCGTTTCCACATCCTCAGCATAACCAGCATCTCAGAATCGACTTTGGGGATGCAGTCTATGCTGGGATTGCGGACATATAAATGCCCATGCTTATGCTATTTAGCAAAGGGTCAGCCAAGACGCAACCAATTAAAAGTTAGGCCAACTCACCAACATTGCTTGCAGGAAATAGAGCAACATGCCTGGAAGTGGGGGCTCAGGACACTGATCACAGCAGGTGCATGGTTTTAGCTAATAAGCTAAAGAATCAACGTGCATCATGAGGCGTGCGACAAGAAGCACATATCCCAGAATACTGCTGACAGAGAAATGTGACCACTTGAGAAATTGTCATCACGTGCATGTTGTGTCAACACTACCTTACCAAATCCGTGCAGGGACACACGTTTCAAAACAAGGCATACAAAAGCATGCCGGAACTGAGTTTCAGCAAATAAGTCAAAACCTACAAAGCCTCAATGCACAAACAAAGATCAAGTTCATTTAACAACGGACACCACACCAACAGCACAGACCAGAATGGGCTCTGCTATCTGCAGTCCTTGGGGCAGGGGTGCGAGGCAATCCCATGGATGCTCCAATGCCACTGCCATTCAGGGAAGTCAGCGAGTTGTGTGGGTCGCGTACAAGCTCTGCTAGCAGGCGCCCCACCTGCGTGTGCATAGCACAGGTAAGCAATTACAACAATTGCAGTGCCAAAGCAAGAAGGTATTGCATATAAAATCGAGCGTGTACGCACGTCTGCACAACACACTCATACACACGCATACACACATGGACAGGGCTAGGCACAGGTGCTCGAGCACAGTGCCCTCTCCTAACACATGGCCCAACAAGGCAAAGCCAACAGTGATCATCCATGTGTCACGCATCAGAACACACGATTCACTGCACAATTGAGAAAAAGTGTTTCCCCCCCTACTGAGGCGCTTGAGAGGACGTGTTTGAGGGAGTTTAGCAGTGAGTGAGATAGTCAGTACATGTGCCTCCACTGAGCCTTTAAACAGTCAGGAAGCATCGTACCAAAGAGATCAATGCAGATAGTGCTCTTCAGGCACAAATTAATAGCTTTTCCTCGCAGCCATGGAAACTGCCTCGGCATACGACCCCTCATCACGCCTTTGACAAAAGCAGGCTGTATCCCTTTTGTCTCAGTGCCAGATGTGCTTTTGGGCAGTCTCACCAGTACATGTGTGTGGCAGCAGGGACAACATGCCATTTGCCCTGTTCGGAAACATTTGAGCCATATTGTTGCAGCACACATTTGCGCACAACAGTGCCTCTTTGGACAACACCCACCTGCAGCCTGCTCAGCACAATGACTGCTCTGTGTCGTAAATACATACATTCTCCTTATTGCAGCACACATTAGTGCGCAACAGCGCCCCTGTGGATCACACCCACCTGCAGCCTGCTCAGCACATGCCGCGTGGGGGGGTCCCTAGCCATTCCCAGCAGAGCGAGTGCAGCCAAGGCGCGGACCTTTTCTAGGGCATGCTGGCCTGAAGAGCGAGCAATAAAAAGTACTCGTAAGTCAACAAAAGTCCAAAAGAAAAATAAATGTGCAGATTCTGGTAGGCAGAGTGGCTGGCCACACCTGGCACCACACAGCCTTAATAGGGCTAAACCCTAAACTCATGTGGGGGCTGCTGGAAGCACTCACATCCCCCAAAAACTTTACCACTCGTAACAAACAGCAATCTTCTTTGGAAGATGCCTCTTTCTTTTCCCTTTTTAATCTTCAGGAATTGCCTTTTAGCGCACTGACTTCCAAGTCTGGGATTTCTACAGCCTGAGCGCTAAATTTGTTTGCTGTGGAGTGGCACTGAGCAGAGGCAGTTTTTGTCCTATTTGGCTTCAAAAAGAACATTTTCATCTTATTTTGATACTATCAAAGCACAGTCCATCACTCAAGTTCTTTTGCACACCATGGGGGCTACTTCACCCCTTGGATCGAGCCCACTATGGTATCCTAAGAGCTTCCATCTATTTCATTATTTGTTCTTAAATGCGTATGCCCTTGTGCATTTGTCTAACCTAACCTTCAGAAATCCTGGAACATAGCGCACTAAGCTTATGCAGCAAGGTGCACAAAGGGACAAAAACATTTCCTAGCGTTGGACTGAGTTGACATATCTCATGCTGGTCACACGCGAAGCGCACCATTTTTGCCCATTAAAAAGGAGGAACACTTTTTGGGATTCCCACCGAGGGACATGCCTTTGCACTCAAACCTTGGCTTAGATGAGCACATGCAAGTTCTTCACTGCAAATGAGCAAAGCATCTCCTCCTGTATGATTGTGTGGTACTGCGTCCTTTTGTATTACTCTCTGTACTTACCTCGTCACATTGGAGTGCGTGCTTGGACTACAGCCAAGGCACGAGGTTTTAATGATCTGCAAGGAAAGGCACCAACATGTCCATTCCCCCCCCCTTCCCCTCTAAGATGTCCAATCCCCCCCCCCCCTCCCCTGATGCAATCATATGCAGACATGTATTCATGGACACATGCTGACGCATGCCTCGTGCTTGCCCACGCGCACGCGCACGCACACACACACACACACACACACACACACACACACACACAAGGCACACCCGTGTCAACTTACTGATGACGTGGCTCGGTGCAGACGCCCTCGGTTGCAGGAGGGCCTTCAGAACTCGGATGCCGTGCGCTGCGCGCACGCACTGCCTGACATACGCGTACACAGCCTCAATAGCAGACGCGTCGCGCACCAGAGCTGACCGGAAGCCAGCAGGCGGCGGGTGAGGTACACTGAGGCCGTGGTCCGGATTTGGTGCCCCTCCTTGCTGCTGCTGTGATGCAACATGGGGTTGAGAAGATGGCAGGGGGGGTTGAGGGTTGCCTGCCCCTGCAGCGTTGAGGTCCTCCTGTTGCTGCCTGCCCACATCTGATGCACCTTCTGGCTCTTGGGGCTGTGGTGCTTCAGCATATGACAGGAGTTGGGCCAAGGAGGGAGGGGGCGCCAAGCACACGACCAGCACGTGCAAGGCATGGCCCACTACCTGTGGCACAAAATAGAGGGGCAGAGGGGGCTAGCTCTGACGAGCTTTGAGTGAAGCAGGGTGAGCTCATCGCAACAGGGACAGGGAGGCCAGGCGCGCACATATGGGTGTACATGCGTGCGTGTGTGTGTGTGTGCGCGCGCATGTGCGTGTCTAGCATGTGAAGCAGGCACAATACACAAGCACTGCCAGTACCCATGGTAAGTTTCAATGGCATCATTATGAAGCAAAATGGGGGACAAGCAAGCAGGGGTCTTGACAAGTTGACGGTCTCAGAGAGTGTAAGGAAAGGATAGGATGTGCAGCGATGAATGGATGGCAGAGGAAGAGCGCAATGGGAGGCTTAAACTTTGAGCATTTAGAAGGGTCCCCCACAACTTGCTGCACCAGTTTCTGCTTGCATTTACCAAGCTGGTTTTAATTGAGCAACAACTGCCGCCAGAAACTGCACTGTGACACATACACGCACATTCTGACATACCAGGCAACTTCTTGACCATTACGGGATATCTTAAGTTTTTTTTAGCAGTGCGTAATGCTCTAATAATCATTTTGAAGGGATGCGTAGCGAGTGCGCAATGTGCAAAATAAATGGCTGAGATGGGGTGCGCACTGGGTGCGCAATGGCTAAACTAAATAAGGATTCTGATGTATAGGATTGTGAAAGATAGGTACGGGGGAGAGGGAAAGTGACAGCTGGTCCCTGCAACCTGCAGCGACAGATGGAGCATGGGCAGCCGGAGCCACAAGCAGCGGCAAGACAGCTATAAGACAGTGCAATAGCGAGCTAGCAACCTCCAGGATAAGATTCCTTGAGCATCTCTTCACTGAAAAAATGGTCACTTCCTACTTGTCTGTTGCCTACACCACTAGCTATTCCAATGTAATGAGTGCCAAGGACCAATTCCTGGTACACGCTGAAAAGTAGAGGGGGATGCAGGGAGAACAGGGAGCATTCAACGCCAGCCACAGCCACTCCACTTGCTTCCGAGGTCCATCACCCTAGCCAGCTCCATCCAGGACAGAAACACATCCATCTTGTAGAGGTCAAACAATGTGAAGACACCAGGCCCATCAATCAGCTTGAGGTAACCAAGCAGCTGTGCTGCATCCTCTGTGACAATCTTTCAAGGGCCTCAGCTCAAGTTACCCTTTATACCATTTTACTAGGTGTGGGCGGGGTCATCTACGCCCCTCGCACTTTGGGACCCCTTTTAAGAGCTTGACACTCACAAGTCACCAAGCTTGCTCTGAAGCTTCATACCCATTCTGTCCAGTACGTTACAAACTTTCTGGCAACAGACACGCTCTTGAGAACACATCTTTCAACTTTTGTCAACAATATCAGGCACGGAGTACTGCTAGCAACTCTCCTGATCCATTGATTTTGTTCTCCTCTTGGTGAAGAGGATACACAGTGTTTCAACTCCAGGTATCCCCTTTTCCTGGACTGATTTGGGGAGTGTTTCTACTGCCTACGTTGTCTTTCTTTTCTGTCCACACCAGGCCAGGATGGGGGCAATCGCAAACCCCAAGCAGCAGTAAGATTTGCACAGGAAAGCTGCAGCGTGCAGAAAATTTCTTGGCATTACACATAGATGTTGCAAGATAAGGGTTGCAACACTGAATTGCCTCTCAGCTGTCAAGCAGGGTGCGTAGGAAAGGGTATGTAAAAAGAAATAAAAGGCTTTGGCTGGGAAAAGGGTAGCGCAGTAAGGGCCCGTTCAGAGAAAATTAACCTATTTGGCTCTTAAAAAAGTTGCATAATGCTGCACAACAGGAAAATTCAATTCCAAGAAATTTAAGGGCGCTAGTGGTCACACGTCTCCATGGTACATTTGCGTATGCAATTAGATGAACCGTACACTGGAGGGGCACACGTGTTGGTGGGCAGTAGTACGCTCACCTACATCATTTCTTAGTCAGGCTGCAAGAAAGTGGAGGCAGGCTGGGCGGGCAGGAACTTGCATGTACCAGCGCGAGCACACAAATGCGCGACACGCCAAAGGGGCATACACATGCGTGGACAGTGGCACACTCACCTCGTAGTCGGGCTGCAAGAAAGTGGAGGCTGGCTGGGCAGTCAGGGACAGCAGGATGCCGATGCCAGGCCTGTGGGACTGCGACATCATGGTGCCTGTGTTGTGTACATGCAGGAGTGCTTGAGGTTTTGGTGCCATCCTCAAACAGATTTTTTTTTTTTCGCTTTTGATATCAGGATGGAGCTCTGGGTCCCCGGCTTCATGGTGCAAGAGGCAGGCAAACAAACAATTTGTTGTTTTGGTACTCTAAAGTTGCGCTCGTCATAACGAGGACCATGCACTCATGTGCATGTCACAGTAACAGGATCACAAGCTCGTGCACGCAATCAAATGCGCACCATGCATGAGTGCACTCCTGACAACACAGGTTGTAAGTGCAAGTGTGGAAAAAAACAGGTTGCAGCGTGTTCCCGGCCAGCAGCCTGTCTTGCGATCAACCAGCACCCTGCCTTGCGATCAACCAGCACCCTGCTTTGCGATCAACCAGCACCCTGCCTTGCAATCAACCAACACCCTGCCTTGCGATCAACCAGCACCCTGCCTTGCGATCAACCAGCACCCTGCCTTGCGATCAACCAGCACCCTGCTTTGCGATCAACCAGCACCCTGCCTTGCAATCAACCAGCACCCTGCCTTGCGATCAACCAGCACCCTGCCTTGCGATCAACCAACACCCTGCCTTGCGATCAACCATTCAAAGCATACACAACTGCCCTCCTGACCTGCAACTGCCTTGCGTGCGAAAGGTGAGAGGGCTACAAGCTGCAGCGCCTGGAGCGCAGACACAATGAGGTCATGGCTGGGGCGCTCTGCCACGGGCTGCATGTTCATCACCACCTCCAGCAGCAGCTCCACACCGCCCAGGGACAGCAGCTTCTGCACGGCACAGCACGTTTGGGGTAATATGATGCACATGTGTGAACAATGACATGTGTGCTGAGAGATGATCACATGCGCTCTGTCATGGGCTGCTTGTTCATCACCACCTCCAGCAGCAGCTCCATGTAGACAGCAGCTTTTGCTTGACACCATTTCCTAACACAATGTCAGAAGAACAAGCATGGACTGGGCCCCTGGATTTGAATAGCACTCCACCAGCAGCTTCAATGCTCCACTGGACAGCAATCAATTCCTACATGGCACTATTACCAAACCAGACCACTTCAGGAGAGCAGGCAGGTACTGGTCGTGGATTGAATTAGCACTATCACAGCAAAACTCCGCCCTTCTCATGGACGGCAGCTTTGGTAATTAAAACAAACAAATCCAAACAACACATTAAGTCAAAGAGGAGAAATAAGGGTCGCAGCAGAAGTGGTGACTCTTTGGTCCTCTAAGCAATCTATGGACCTCAATCCATCATGGGTCTGCAAGGTTCCGTACAACCCAATTTAGGGATACCATTTTCCGGAGGGCTGCATATGTACGGAGAGCCATTCACCTTGAAGGAGGTCATTCATTTAAGGGGCCCCCCTACCACAAGGCAGTCGAAATCAAATGGGATGTACACCACAAAAGAGTTAGGATGTACCTCTGCCACCCACACTATACATACAGTCCACGTGCAGAGTGCATCACACTATCTCAAGCTTCCTTGCAGCCCCCATCCTCACCAACGCAGGCCACAGAGAGTCACATGGTGCCTCTGCAACCCTCACCAACCACATGCAATGAGCTCTAAACCATGACACGCCCCACTGCCCCCTAACCTCCAGCGCAGGCCACGGCAACCACGCAAATGCCTCTGCCAGACGCCTATTCCCAACAAACACACGCAAGACGCTCTGAACTATGACACGTCTCACTGCCCTCTCACCTCCAGCGCAGGCCACGGAGACCGTGCAAATGCCTCTGCCAGGCGCCTATCCACGTCCAGCGTCCACAGCAGGCCATCCATGGCCTCTTGACCCACATCCCCCACTGGCTTGTATGGCAGGGGCTGGGTAGGCACAGGCGCAGTGGGGTTCAGGGGGCTGGGGCGAGCCAGGGGCGGACGACGCAGGCTGTTTGTGTGCAGCACTAGGTGTGCGCGCAGCCATTGCAGCAGGGCGTGGCACACATAGTGGGCGATCTGCAATCAGCAATGGACAGATTGTGGCAGAAAGATGACACCAACAATCAAACATACGTCGTGAAGAGCGTGTATGTGTGTGCAATACTGAAGAAAAAGCAAGATGTATGTCAGCAGAGATCCGAGCCTGCCTGACAGCTTCAGTACGCTTTAGCGGAATATGTTGTCTCTGTATAGCTATGAGGACGAGCAGAAGCAGGAAGGCAAGAACATCAACAGCCTGCCTATGCGCTCAGCCAGCCTTCTCCTGCAATGTCGTTTGAATTTGTGTGTATGCAACATCATGAGGAGCATGAAGGATTACTCCTGGACCTAAGGGTTGCAGAGGCACCATATGGCTCTCTGTGGCCTGAATTGGTGAGGATGGGGGCTGCAAGGAAGCTTGAGATAGTGTGATGCACCCTGCACGTGGACTGTATGCATAGTGTGGGTAGCAGAGGTACATCCTAACTCTTTTGTAGTGTGCATGCCATTTGATGTCAACTGCCTTGTGGTAGGGGAGCCCCCTAAATGAACAACCTCCTCCAAGGTGAATGGCCCTCCGGACATAAAATGCCCTCTGGAAAATGGTATCCCTAAATTGGGTTGTATGGAACCTTGCAGATCCATGGTGGATTGAGGTCCATAGATTGCTTAGAGGAAGTCAAGTGCTACTTCAGAGCCCCCTTGCAAGGTGGCTGTCACCCCCCTCACAGGTCGACCCACTGGACACAGCACACAACCCCTGCTTCTAGCGTCCTGATCTGATCAGGTGCCTGCTCCTCAGCATGACGCACGCTTGCCCTTTTCTGACATACTGCTCTCCCCCTACCTACCTGGCGCTCAATCCTGAGGTCCAGTGTTGTGTCGCTGCTGCTGAGCAGCACCATGCCTGCCCTCAAAGAGACGAGCAGTTGCCGCACCCCCCCCTGCATTTAAGGCACATAATATAGACAATAAGGGCGATTGTCATGCATGTCAGTGACAATGAGCAGCCACTGCAGGCCCCCTTACATTAGAGTCACGTAGATATGGAAAAAAGGGCTGTTATTATGCCTGCCAGCAACATGGATGTAGAACATGGGTACGATCATGCACTTGAAGACGAGGGCGTATCTTCAGGCGTACATGAGTCATACAGCTGGCCAAGAATTTAGGGGGCTTTGCACATGGTGGATAAGGATGAGGGCAAAAAGCATACAGAGAGAGGAAATGAAAGAGGGTATGCAAGAACAGCAGGCCCCCTGCAAGATCTTTGAGGACGCCACTTCCCTTGATAAACTGATGTGCTGCCATCATAACATCATTTTCATGCAGGGAAAACGTAAAAACCATGGTTTCCTCAACAGTGTCCCTTTCCCTCACCTGCTTGTCAAAAGCCTCAAGGACTGCCCGGAAATGCAACGTGGATCCCAGAAAGAGTGCAGCATTCTTCCGCGCCTACAAGCACAAGAATAGCAGGGCATTTCCGGTCAGGACAGCTGCATTGCTGAAACTCATTCAAGGCGCATCATCGCCTTGCAGTGTCAGGATACTTAGAAGCAGGTACAATATGATGGTCGTTTCAGACTCCATTCACCCTCGCATCCACACCTCAAAAGTTTTCTGTCCTCTGTGCTTTCTGGTACTCGTTTTGAGTGTGTAGCAGAGTGACCCTCACCAATGCGAACAGCTGCATCACATGGACCAGCCTTTAAAACATTGGCTGTGTCACAGTGTGCAAGGCCTTGATGAAGCCTCTTTGTTGTACACTAAAAAAGGCTTTTCCTTGCCATGCTCAAATCACAACTGTGGTTGTTGCTGCCAAGCCGACTGCAGGCACCTTATAGCTTCAGCTAAGCTGCCCTCGCAGGCAGGTACAGCTATGTAACCCTTCCCTTTCCTGCAGCCTGAGCAAAGACTCACCGCGTCATAGCCAGAACCGAGCAGCTGCAGCGTGGCTTGCACCAGTTGCTCCACCAAGGGGTCAGGCAGCATGCACACGCGCTCAAAGGCCTCTGGCAAGCTGGCCAGGCCATACAGTGCAAGGGACAGCCCGTTGAAGGAGTGCTGGTTCCTGCAAGGCAAGGGTCGGGCAGCATGCACACATGCTCAGAGGCTCCTGGTGGGCTGGCCAGGCCACACAGTGCAAGGGACAGCCCGTTGAAGGAGTGCAGGTTCCAAGCTGGTTTCTACAGGACAAGGAGATGCAGCAACCAACGAGGACAACGAGCATAGAATGAGCGCTGGGTCCTGTTAAGCAATGCGCTGCCTGCAGTGCATTGGGGGAAACAGACTCCAAAGGGGATCAAAATGTTGTGTAAAGTCATGTTAGGCAATGCGCTGCCTGCCTAGCAGCGTGTTGGATTTAAAAACTTCAAAGGGGATCAAAATGTTTTGTAAAATCCTGTTGGACAATGTGCTGCCTGCTTAGCAGCGCATGGGGGGAAACAGACTTCAAAGGGGCTAAAAAGGTTTGGTAAAGTCCTGATGGACAAGGTGCTGCCTGCCTAGCAGCCTGCTGATATGAAAGACTTCATAGGGTAAGGAGCCGTCAGGCCAATAGCATAACTACTAGACAGACTGCACACAGGGATAAGAGGAGGCAACAGACCACGCAAAGGATGGCAGGTCCAGCAAAATACAGCATGGATAAACTTACTTAGAAGCGCACTGGTAGGCCAGGAACACTGTATGCACACAGGCCTTATTTAGACTTAGCAACTGTGCAAGAAGAAGAGCCCAGGAAATGAGCGCACATGGAACGTCATACGCAAGCCTCTGCACACATGCACAGAAATCAGGACATGCATACCTGGGTATTCCGAGCATCAGCTGGACACCGCCAGCCGCGACAAACAGCTCAGCAAACCTGTAATGCGTCACCAAGGCAGCATGAAAGACGGTGAGATATCGATCTCACCTGAAGTACAGCGTACAGGCGCAGTCTGCCGCTGACAGACATCTAGTTGTCTGAACACAGACAAGGTTGAAATCTCTAGGGAAAGGGATGGCACCCACAGAGGCTTTGACCCTGATGATACCCAAGATGGTACACTGACTCAAACAAGGAGTGTAGCTCAAATGATGTGTATAGAGCTCCTCTACGATGACAAGCTAGAGCCATGATGCTGATTCCAGAAAGGCACTCTGGCATCTTGTGTTGAACCACCAGGGATCACCATTGCTATTGATCCAATTCAATGCACACAAACTGAAAGCGCAAAGGCAAGAAACAGTTAGAGCACCCACATGCTTTGTAAGAATCCCTTATGTCTTGTGGGACAGCAGTGCTCTTAAAAGTCATCTCACCTTTTGTGGGCAAGCAATATATGCTTCTCACTACCAGCTCACCTCTTGTGGAAAAGTAGAGAGCTTTTTACTATTACTATCACCTCTTGCAGGCCAACAGTGCATGCTTGTTACTATCGCCTCACCTTTTGTGGGCTAGTAGCGCGCACAGCGCATCAAGCGTGTCATACAAGATTCTTGGGTCATTTGCATGCTGCTCCAGCAGCTTGATCAATGTGTCCACGCCTCCCTCTTGCAGGATGGGAGCCAGGGCCTCTACATACTCTCCTACATTTGACAAAAAGGATGGACAAAAAGGATAAGGTTGCAAATGAGAGCACGCTTTCTGCGCGGAAAAATCAAATAAGAGAAGGCATCCAGGAGGAAAGGCAAAGGTTTTGTTTGCACACCGCTGCTTGGCAAAAGGATATGAAGGCCTGTTTTCAGTGGAGGAAGACAGAGCACAAAACAAGATATGTAAGGTGGAACTCAGCTTCCAGGCCAACCCTTGGCTAGCAGGACACATTGCACGAGCTGGTTGAGGTGCAGCGGCACAAATTGCCCTCAAGCAACACTTGTTGCTTTAGCCATTTCCTGTATGACCGCCCCAGGACGCACATATTTCCCCTTGAAGGTAAATAAAGCAAACAGAAAACCCCGCTGCCATGCCTTAGTCTGCTAACAATCCTTGGGGGAAGGGTAGATCCATGTACCTGCCGCATGGCAAGCACCTACCTAGCTTGCTGAGGAACTGACAGCAGATGCACATGCGCAACTTGCGCAGCGCAAAGGCCCGCAGAGACAGGCTGCTAGGCACAGCTGATATGCTCCCTCCTTGAGGCCCTTCATGCTGGCCAGCAACAGAAACAGCAACGCCACTGTTAGGCAGAGTGCTGGTTTGCTGGCAGCCACCCTCTGTGGCAGCGCCTCCTGCTGAGGATGTTGGTGCTGCCGTGGTTGTGCACGGTGTGGCAGCTGAGGCAGATGCAGAGGCTGAAGCAGGTGCAGAGGCTGAGGCTGTCAGGGGTGGTGCAGAAGCTGGAGCATTGCCAGCGGCTGCAGGTGTGTCGCGATCAGGCTGCTGCTGCTGCTGCTGTTGTTGCTGCACAGATCGCCTGCATTTGCACCCAGCCCGTGATCAACCGTGTTTGGCAAGGTGGTCTCTTGTCCCAATCATATGCTGTTTGCCGATGTAAGCAAACAGCAACGACCAATTTCATCCAGTGTGGCATTTACAGAAAGCTCCATGGATGACTGAGCCTAATTAATCATGAAATATCATCATCCATTGTGATGAGTCTAGAGGGGCTCATCCTGTAAAATCTTGTGTCTGGCAGATGGGCACATGCTTGCCCAGCCTCACTCCGTCTGCATGCTCAAAAACACCTCGGAGCTGTACATTTGTACATTTGGCCATCACAAAAAAGCTACAAGACCTGCCAGGGCCACTGCAGATTAAGGCTGTAACACTCAAACCCAACAGGTGTTGGGTGTCCACAGCCATTTGGGGGCTGCCTGCTGTGGCTGCCATTCCATGAATTGGACTTCTTACATAATGAAAACCACCCTCCCTCAAGCCTTTATGTCAGCATTCAGCCAGGCATCAGAGAGATCCTGGGTCAACCTTGCCGCTCCAGTTGGTGAGCATACAACTTCAGTCATTGCGCTGAAATACTGAGCTGCACAAGGCGTTCCGACAAATACTGCACTTCAATAAGCGTGCTGCCTTAATACACTGGTGCACATACCTAAGATACTGGGCAGCAAAAGGTGCAGCAGGCGTTCGCACGGCTTCATCTGCATACTCAATGCTTGACATTGAGATGGCCAGCAGGCCTGCAGGAAATAAACATGTGTGTGCGTGTGTATATATGTGTGCGTAGGGAAAAGGGACAATTTGATAAGGATGAAGAACCAAAACGGTCATATTTATGTGCATGGCTGTAGAGAATAGCAAACCAGGTCGATTCAAAGGTGTGCGGTAATGTGAATATTCAGCATTGCCATGAGCTGCACATCCATAAAGCAGAACCTAATGACTGGTGATTTTTTTCAGGATTGAAGTCCTTCATGCTGCAAGACAGTGGGGATCGGCGGAGGTTGTGCGTTTGTGAGATCACACAGTGTATATCTGATCACACAGCAGACACCTAGGCCTCAGCTGTGTGTGAGATTGCACAACATGCACTCAGACCTTGCAGCGCTTGCCTCCTGACTTAAGGCAAGCATGCGCAAATAGATCTCCATCACGTGCACACAAATCGAGAAAATGCTAGGTGTCCACCACATGCGAACCACAAAGTAGGAGCACAGAAGGTGAACACGCAGCCCAGAGAACCGAGCCTTTTAAAGCAAGTAGTACCTCTTGCCGATTAACTTTTGTGTTGGTACAAAATGCGTACTCCTGGTGTGCACCCAGCTTGGGTGCTGCTGGTGGATCAATCAAGCCTAGAGCGAGCCCTCTCCACACATTCATAAAGTGCGCATTGCACTTCCACGGCAAAGGCACTCATCTTGAAACATACTCTCACCATGCGCATACACGGCCCGTTCTTCCTCCAGCATTGCTATCTCATCGGGTGGCGGGGGATCATGGAGGGTTGGAGTGGTGGATGCTTTTGGGCTGCTGGCCCCACACCACAAAACTAACTTTTCCAGAAATGGCTCCTCTGATAAAGGATACTGCGACGTATTACCAAGACAGGGTGTGAGAGCTGTGTATATCCTGCATGTTGGGTTTGCTGTGCCATTCAACAGCTATCCATCAGCTGCACGGAGTGGCTGAGGGGCAATGGAAAGGAAAAAGATGGCATACCTCCTTTGACCACAGAAATCAGTGCTTTCTCCTGTCAATGCTCAATGCACATTATAAACAATTTAAACAGGATATAAATTCACGAAATCGCATGTCCAGCTACGCAGGTCCAGACACAAATGGAAACAATTCAGCTTGGACAAGTAAAAAGCTGCATCATAGTTACATCTGGGCAGCATTTTGCATTGCCGCAGATCTCCAAGCAGAGCAAGAAAACGCTGGGCAATCTCGTAATGAAGGAGCTCCATAGGACATAAAACAAGGCTCCCCAAACTTTGGGCTAAAGAATTGGACAGCACGGCCTTGCATGCGTCAGCACATGCACCAGCAGAGCATTGGCCTTGCACGCACCAGCACATGCATCCCCCCACCTGGTAGCCCCAGCAACTGAGCGTGCAAAAAAGGAAGCGCAGACCCACGGCTTGCTGCTGCAGACTGGCTGACGAATGCAGCACCCAGCCGTCAGCCACCCTCTCGTAAGCATCCTCATTGTCCTGAGTCAGCAGTTGAATGGATATGCGTAGACCTTCAGTAACCCTTCATCAATTTTTTGAGTCAGCAGTTTTTGCAAAAGCACATACCTTACCCCATCGTGCCAACTACACATAGATCTCTGCTGCACGTTTGACCTCCCACTTGCAATCTCCGAGGCACTGACATGAGGGAAAGAGACTGGCTGCTCAAATCCCTTTCTAAACCCTAAACCCTAACCCTAACCCTTCCAATAAGAAATTGAGAGCATAGAATTGGTGCAGGAGGACTCGCCTTAATGACAGCCAAGATCTTGTTGAGTTGATGGCTGCGGGTCTTCGTTACGCCACCAAGCTGGTACGGTACCCCACAAACATCCCTGTTTTTAGGAGGATGAATCAAGGATTGAAACAAAAACTGCCTTTTTTTGACATGCGTGTGTGTGTGTGTGTGTGTGTGTGTGTGTGTGTGCGCGTGCGTGTGTGTGTGTGTGTGTGTGTGTGTGTGCGCGTGTGTGTGTGTGTGTGTGTGTGTGTGTGTGTGTGTGTGTGTGTGTGCGTGCGTGTGTGTGTGTGTGTGCGTGTGTGTGTGTGTGTGATTTTGTGCTGTGTGCACGCACATCATTTGTGCTTTTGTCTGTGGCATATAATCGTCTTATATGCCCAATGCCCAATTGGGGACGCACCTGAATTTTCCTTCCGCAGCCTCAATTGTGCTGCACACATTTCTCAAACCATCTATTTGCTGCTGAGAGTTGTCATTAGAAGACAAGGCAGTAAGGCATGCACGGATGGCCTGCATGCAATTGGGAATGTACACAACATTTCATACCCTCTACCAAAATATCAAGCTGGAGTGCTTATCAGAAAAACTTGCAATGAATGCAGACGCGGCATCAGTGCATGCAAGCACCTGCTTCAATCAATGATTACAGCAAGAAAAGATTTAATTATACTCATTACTAGTGAATTCTGAGCTCACCTGCAGCTCCATGAGCTTCCTGCAAGCGCAGTTGTTGCACTTCCAGAAGCACTTCCGCCTTCAACGGCCAACAGCCGGCGAAAGCAAATAAAGGGACAGTCAAAGCATCAAAAAAATGAAATGTTTTACACTTTCTGCACAGAAACCTAGGTACCGGAAATTGACTGCACAGTCGGTTGCAGCAAAAACTGAGTCTTTTTGCCTCTGCCCCAGTGGCTGCTCCAAAAATATACAAATAGGTTGCTGTAAAAGCACACATGGATTGAATAGATGTTCATTCTTTTGATCCTCTTGCGTCTGCTGCCTGCCCTCCTTACAGCCTACTGGGTCCTGGCAACCTCTGCCGTGGTGGTGACACTGTTGCCACTTCCCCTTCCTCAGGGCTTCAAGTGAGGGACAGACTTGCAGTTGTTTCTGAGCTGCCCTCGTACTCTCTAGCAACAGCGAAGCACGGCAGGGTGACCCCTCACATGCCCTCTGAAAACTCATCCTGCAGGGATGCTGTGAGGCTCTCCGCTGCTCGTGGGAAGCTCTGGAGCACGAGACCAAAGTCCTTGGGGCGCTTGAATGTGCGTTGTCTTTTGACAAATGGCAGAATTTCATGCTTCAGATCCCTGCAGCAACCCTTCCAGGACCGATGTTGAGAGTTGGTCAACTGCTTTTTCGAGAGATTTTTCCCCTCAAAGTTTCATCCTTGTGGCTGCAATTTTGGTCCTTGGCTTGTCTCAACATTTACTTCCCAACATGTTCACAGGACCTGGCAGTGCCTCAAGCATGGTTCTCCCACTTCTATGCCGTAGGCACGGCTTGCTGCCTCCTGCTTTTGCTGCTAGCCACCCCCCTCCCCCCCTTAGCATCTTCAGATGCCCAGCAGCTGACGGCGCTTGCATTGTTCCCTTCTAAAGCAGAGGTAAGGTGTGGGTGGAATAGGCCCAGATGCAAGCAAGCCAACCGTTAACTCTCTGGTCAAAGTGCTGACCGAGGTGCGTGCAGTGATCTTTTTTTCCCACCATTCGACCCTTTATCACAGGCCGTCCAGTACATATCCTTGTGGGTTTTCTTGCTGCACTTGTTGCGGCGGCTGCTGGAGACGTGCTGCCTCATGGTGTACCCCTCAACTGCCCGCATGCACGTCATCGCCTATGTGTTTGGGCTGTCTTATTACATGGTGGCTCCCCTGTCCCTCTTAAATACTCTTTCTGGTTTGCCCCTTACCAGAGTCGGTGCCCACGAGAACACCGGCTTCCTGGGGTTGAGCCAGGGGGATGTGTCGCTAGAGGGAGGGCTGGGAAGTTTTCTGGCTAGCCTTCTCCCACGAGCTGCAGCAGCACCAGCAGCTTTTGCGAGTGCATGGGCACAAGGATCAGCCTGGCAGGTTGCTTCGGTGCGTGTCTGTTGAGAGCTTGCTGTGATTGCCATTGCTGCCCCCAAGGCTTTCTTCTTAATGTTCATTGGGCGAATTTCGCTTGCAGGGCGTGGGGTTGACAATGATTGGCTTTACCCTACAATTTTATTCCCACTGGGTGCTAGCTGCACTGGCAGCCAGGGGCATTAGCAGGCTACAACGTAGCAAAAGGGGGGGGCTCGATGGGGACTCGGAAGGGAGCAAAGGTCATAATGAGGATGCATCAATGTACTCCATACCTCGCGGGGGCGCTTTTGAATGGATCAGCTGTCCCCACTATGCTGGAGAGATCATCATATATGCAGGCTTGCTGCTGCTGACGTGGCCGCACTCGCCAAATGTATTCCTGATGCTGGGCTGGGTGGTAAGTGTTTGGGAGCCAATCAGTTAATGTCTGTTTACTCTGGTTCCGCCGCTGTGTGCAGCTTGTGCCTTAGAACAGCCCAGGGGACTCATGATGATGCACCCTCTTCTCTTTTTATGCAGGTAACAAATCTGGTCCTGGCAGCTGGAGCGACGCAGCAATGGTACCACGCTGCCTTCCCTCACAGCTTTCCCAAGTCACGCAGGGCCTTGGTGCCTTTTGTTTTCTGAGCTTGCGAAAAACACTCGGATAGCGAACTCTGTGGCAAACTTACTGACTTGTGATTGATTGATAGCTTACCTCTCATTTATTTGAAAATTGGTCTTTCTTCAAGGCCCATTTAGTTGGACTCTTAATTGCATGATTGCATCCGTATTTTTTGCATAATCACCAATGAAGTGTTTAATCCAAATCTTTTGTCCAAGGGCAAGCTTTGCTGAAAATGCACGCAGACAAAGGTAAGTGTCTTCAGCCACAAAGGTCTACCAATCTTGCAGGAAAGCTCCGCGCCCACTCTGTACAATATGCGCAAAAACTTACCTCTACCAGACGTGCCATTGAAATCAAAAATACTCATCAAAACTCTGGTGCACTGGGACTGCATGCTTTCAGAAAGCCACCAGACCCACACTAGCTTCCCTCTTACCCTCCGGTGAGGGAGACTCACGGCTCTTTGAGCCAATGTCTCCTTTTCTTTAAGAAAGAAAAGAAAAGAAAACCTACGTAGGCAGTGAAACACTCCCTACATCAATTAAGGAAAGGGGGCCACATTGGTGCACAGACCGTATGACCCACCCACCACGAAGTTCAGACTGAGAGAAGCACGGCAGGCAGAGAAAGAAGACAGGTCCAGCAACGAGAAAAGAAAGCAGGATGATAGCTGAAAGACTGGAGTTCCAGACCTTCAACAGCAAGCAGAGTCAGCACTGTCAGCCTTCCAACCAAGGAAAGCCATGTCCAGCAGCTGTCTGCTGAGCACAACTAAAGTCTGCATTCTGGCAGACTAGCTTAACCAGCTGCTAGCAACTGCTGACCACGCAGAAGCCTTTTCTTTAATTGATGTAGGGAGTGTTCTCACTGCCTACGTAGTTTACTCTTGTTCTTCCTTTTCTTTCAGCCTCTTACTTAGCAAGATCCTCCCGAGTGCCTGCCTCCAAGAATTTCAGAACCAGCATGCAGTAACATAGGACTCCTATGTTAGTCGGACTTCTAACTTTACCACCCTTATTTTGGCAGGTTTGCAGTCCTTGGTCAATGCTGGCGACCAAGCAAAACAGGAGCCTTCTGTATCATTCTGCATTGTCAACATTGAGCAGGAAGCAAGCCTGATCTATTGTATCGTATCACATGACCCTTTTCAAGTCAACAAGGAGATTGGCATGTCAAGAATAGCAGGAATCTGGTTTGAGTGCATTGAGATTCTCAAGGAATTCCTTGTCTTTCCAATACTTTTGTGCGACCGACCCCCTCATTAAGTGTGTCTCGACACGTGCCCTACGCTGGACCTAATTTGGCCTGATTTGATCAATCGACAGGATGAAGTTTGATAATTATTTGGTATAATTGACGCGTTCGGGGGGTGCCTTGCCTTGGCGTTCGAGCAAGTGCTTGGAAACAGAAAAGTGAAACCAGGACATGCATTACACACGCTGCTTTTACATTTCAATTCTTTACATTTGATATGTGCCATCAGAAACTGCTGGCGTACACATGAGTCCTGGTGGTTGAGGTATTCGTGCTGGCTAGAGCTTTGCAGCACCCATGAGGAATCAGGCAGCAGCTGCTGTCTTGTACTTATTGGCTGCATCCTGCCAAGCCGTGGGCCTTGGGGCAGAATGTGGGAACAGTGGCTTCATGGATGCCCAACAGGAGCAACCTGTGACCTGTCAGGAATTGTGCAGGAGGGCAAGTGGGATGGATTGTGGAGAATCTGAGAGCTGGGAGGAGACAGACGAGGCCTTTTGCAGCATAAAATTCCCCAGCCCCTCGTCCCATTCCACAGGTATGCAGTGACAGGTCCTGCAGTTGATGGCAGCTTAAAGACTTGTGAGAATGGTTGAACAACCACCTTGAAAGGACGGAGCACGTGCGCGCGTGCACACACACACACACACACACACACACACACACACACACACACACACACACACACACACACACACACACACACACACACACACACACACACACACACACACACACACACACGCACGCACGCACGCACGCACGCACGCAAGCACACATACACACACACGCTCGCTCGCATACACACACAGCCACACACACACAATCACTCACACATACACACACAGAATCACACACACATACACACACAGAGTCACACACACAAACACACACATACAAGCACACACACACGCACGCACGCACACACATTTAGGCATCAAGCCATCCAGGTAGACAACTGCACTTTTTGGGGGGGGGTACAATAAAAACTTGTAAGCTAGACGTGCACTTCAACATGAGCTTTCATCCCATAATACATATCACATGCGAGCTTGGAACACAAACACACACATTCACGCACGCACCCATGTGCGCCAGCGCAGGGCGCATCAACTATGTGGGCGTGTACACTGTGCCAAAGGACCTCCTGTTCAGCCTGGTCACCCGTTTCAACCAGGTTAAGGTCATCCGCGCGCTGGGTGGTCATGTTGGTGTGGCCAGCAGCCCTGCATGGCCACCCCCTGAGCTTGGCTTCTTCATCAGCCTGTGCTTCCCACGTGTTAGCCTTGCATGGGAGTGGCTGAATGGTAGACGGCTGGCGCCTGCTAGCTCCTGCTGCAATCCTGAGTGCCACTGGGAAGAGATGCTCAAGGTGCGGTGGGGGAAGGGGTTTTTGAAGGTGCTTTTTGTTGGTCTGGTGGTGGCCTGCGCAGCGTCTGCAAGTGCTTCTGGGAGAAGATGCTGGATGTGAGGGGGAAGTTGTCACTGGGGCAATTCATTTTGGTCTGCTGCTAGTGTGCTCGATGTCTTTCAGTGCCTCTGGGAGGAGATGTTGCGGGTACGGAAGATGTTGCTGAGTTGGCTTTTTACCAGTCTGGTGGTAGCTTGCTCTTAATCCTTGAGCGCCACTGGGAGGAGACCCTGGATGTGAGGGGGAAGTCGCCGCTGGAGCGATTCTTGGTTGGCCTGGTGCGAGCTTGCGCAGTGTCCTTGAGTGCCGCCGGGAGGAGATGGTGAAGGTTGGCAAATGGGGGAGGTGCTTCGTGCACATGGCTTACGTTTCTGGTGCCAGACCAAAATAACTGGTCCGTGCTAACCTTGCTTAGCTGGAGTGGCCCCACCCCCACACCTTCAGCATCATCTTTCAGCAGGGTCGGGGGCAGCCGTGCGCGCTTTAAAGCTAGAAATACGCTTATATCGCGCATACGCACGTATTTAGAGGGCCATTTTTGGGAGCGAGGGTCTCCCCCCCTGCATCCCCAAAGACCATATACATTAAACATGTCTAAAGGGCCCTGAGTGGGATTATGTGACATGATTTATGTCACACTAGCAGAGCCTGATGAAGCAGAAGGGGAGAGCATGAGTGCAAGCTGTGCCATCAGGAGGAATCGCCTCACAACCAGTCTGGACCTGCAGCACCTGGGGCAGGCTCAGGCTTGGATGGCAGTGGAGGAGGAGGAGGAGGAGGAGGTGGAGGAGATGGGGCAGGAGGGGTCCAGCAGCGGGGAGGAAGACCCGGTTTACGGGCAATGAGAACAATACAGAGCAGAAATTGGGGCACAGCTTGTTGAAGTTGCTGAGGGAAGCAGCAAAACTTGAAATGAGAGGCTCAGGTCAGGCCTGCAAGGCACCACCCGCAGGCATATTTTTTTGTTTGGTAAACAGCCATCTTAAGCAAACGCGTTTAAGCGTAATTTTTTACGATTTGTTAGATTGCACGTTTCACGTATGACCCAACCCTGCCTCCCAGTGTCGTTATAGGGGGAGTCATGTATACATGCTGGGCTTCTAATGCTGCTGCTCCCTCGTCTTGAAATTGTGTGTGCGCATGTTTTTTCAAGCCTTGACTGAGTCCTGCTGCTGCTCCCTCGCTTTGATGTTTGTGCATGTGATGCAAGCCTGACCTGGGTGCTGCTGCAACTTTTTGCCGTAGGACTAGGATGTGTACAGATACCGCAAGCTTAAAGTGGATGCGGCTGCGGCTGCGGCTGCTGTTCTCTTGCCCTGGAATTGGTGTATGCACAAGCACTGCAAGCCTTAACTCAGTGCTGCTGCTGCTCTCTGCCTTGACGCAGGCCCCCAACCTGCCCGCCTTGGAGCAGCTGCTGGCCAAGGCTGTGACTTCTGCAGACGAGGTTGCTCTGGGCTTAAGTGCCCACTGCTCCTCCCTGAGGTGAGGAGAGGAGAGGGAGAAAGGGCGGGCTTTCTTGAATGGAATGGGCGGGAAAGGAAAGGAAAGAAAAGAAAAGAGAGGAAAGGAAAGGAAAGCCTTGGCTGTCTCTGCTTGCAGAAGTAGCTGAGCTGAAGGGAAAGTGTCTGTTCCAAACCTGTCCAAATGTAAGCACTGCTTGTGGTTCCAACCAAGAGTGTCATTACCATTGTCAACCTAGGTAGGTAGGCATTAACAAAAACATTCAAACAGAGAACCATTTTGATGTTGCCTTCCAGCAGGGGTAGCATCACCATTGTCATCCTAAGCATGGACATGAGCATTCGGAAAGTGATCACTTCTGATACAGGGCAGAGGAGGGGACATCATCCTGGAGAGGGCAAGGAGTGCGCACCATCTAGCAGGAGACACAAATGGCATGCACACCTACAGCTTGCATACATGCTTGCACATACCATCCACAGGCACGATTTGGGCTACAGCGCACACGACCTGTTGCAAGCACGCTCTTGTGCCAACCCTGGCAGCGTTCCTGCTTCTCACACCCTCAACAGCGAAGCCAAGGGCGGTCTCAACAATGCAGGTGAGCTGGTGTGACCTTGAGACGGACTTGCGAAATGCATGTACTGGGACGATTTGATGTGACAGATGGGAGATGTATCCATTGCATGCTTTGCGCTGCTACAAAGTGATGTGCATGTTTGATCCCTGCCCAAGCAGCAGGAAGGAGAGCAGGCGTGTGTTGCCATCTGTGACCTGGATACTTGGTCACTGCCCAAGCAGCTCCTTGCATAATCATCTGTGACCTGCATATTCGATCACTGCCCGAGCAGCACAGAGGAGAGCAGACATCTATAGCCAGGGATAAATCGTACAGGAACAGCAACAGATGATTCTTACAGGTGTACATGCTCTTTAAGAAGTGTGACCTGCATGTTCGATCACTGCCCAAGCAGCACAAAGGGAGCTTGTATCTCTAGCCTCAGATGACTCGTATCAGAATAGCCGCAGATGACTCCCCAAGAAAACAGGGTTTCAGTGGCAGAAGGCGCTTTCAGTCCTAATTAGGCGCCTGACTGCAAACCTCATCAATCATGTCCACCATATTTGCTCGGTTGGAATGATATAAACACTGAACAGGTAGCAAAACTATGCGCCAAGAAGGCGGTGTCTCCCGGCTCCTGAGGTTCAATGACACCGGGATGCATGTGAATCAGGCGTTCTTATGTGCAAGGCGCATAGAGGTCCTGTCCTCCTTATGCTTCAAGGTTTAGTGACACCAGGATGCATATGATGCAGGCATTCTCATGTGCGAAACTGGCAGACAATTCTTGGCGAAGCCCCATTTATGGGGTGTGAGCCCCTTCCGAGTTGGCCTCCTCCCAATAAAGTTCACACCTGGCTGCCCTGGCCCGCCCTGGGCGCTCTCCGCCCTGGAATTTTAGCTACCCCCCCAAACAAAAGTTATAGGCAGCCCTGCAGTGTCAGTGAGGTGTGGGAGGCAGTGGCTGGTGCTGTGCAATTTGTTTGGAAGTCTTCTTGACCTGAGTCAGGCAGCCTACCATCCACCCTGTAACTCGGCAAGCTTGCCGAGCAAAACTTTTTGTTAGGGCAGCCAGGTTTTGGTGGCCTGGGGTGCAGCGGGCAAAGTTTGGAAGCAGATGCCAAAAGTTTGGTTTTAACTTCACCAGCCCGGCCATCTCAAGCCCCCGGAACAGCTCCAGTCGACATAAACTTCATCAGCATCCTTTTGTGGATGCCACTGCTGGGTCCGGATCCTGGGGGTGGCCCGTTCCG